>CM035785.1:5805681-5884423 GCA_020466265.1 Siphamia tubifer | reverse complement strand
AATCTGGTTTCCAGTCCCTGCTTAGCACTGGGACTGAACTGGCCCAGGTCACTACAGATCTACTATTTACAGCCCACTGAGTGACGTGGTTGGGGGTTTAATTCTGCCTGACCTTTAAACTGTAGTTGTTGGGTTTAAACCTAAAGTGGCACATGTTTGGACCAGGTCAGTGAAAGGGGATTGTATGTAAAGGTTACGGGTTCTACACTGTCAACATTATGTTATATGTAACCATATCTATCTATCTATCTATCTATCTATCTATCTATCTATCTATCTATCTATCTATCTATCTATCTATCTATCTATCTATCTATCTATCTATCTATCTATCTATCTATCTATCTATCTATCTATCTATCTATCTATCTATCTATCTATCTATCTATCTATCTATCTATCTATCTATCTATCTATCTATCTATCTATCTATCTATCTATCTATCTATCATTTATAAACTGAATTATTGTCACATTATCAGATTATATTAACAGGAATAATCTTCCAGATGTAACTAAATTTTACAGATTTTGTTGCTAATGTTAGCTTATGTTATTATCAATATTAGCTGGTTTGTACTATCTTATTTTTTTATTCTCTTTATTTCAACAGGGACAACAGAACATATATATTAACCTTAAACAGGAGCGATAAAATGTGCCAGTTTGTAGCACTAGTGCTAATTTCCACCTGTTGTCCCTAATGTTATCATTGAAAACAGACTTTTCATGTCCATTTAATTCCTTATTCTGTACAGTTTTTTAAACCCACCTTTTTACCATCACCCCCCCCCCCCCCCACACACACACACACACACACACACCCCTTAAATAATCTACAGTATGAAGCTCATATAAGTTTGTTACTTAGTTATGATTACTTTTGTTCATTTTCTTTCCTGTTGTGTTCAATTTTAATTATTTTTTTTTACATTATGTCTGTTATAAACAGACTTATCATATTTGGACATGAATCATCTTCCAGATTTAACTAACTTTACAGATTTTGTTGCTAGTGTTAGCTGATATCTACAATGTTTCCCTCAAAATGTAAACAATATTAACAACTTAACATGTCTTTAGAAAAACAAGTGCAATTTTCAATTCAATTTGACCAGTTTTCTGCCTCAGTTTATCACTTTGTCTTTTGCACATGTGCAGAACAACTTACATTTCAATTATAAATCCACAAAACATTTAGTAACAGGCAGAAGATTTTTAAAATGACAATTACCGTACTTCTCTTCAGATATTTCAGGTGGTTCATATTTGTTCAAGTTTATTTGTTAATATAAAGATTTCCATGTAATTTTACATTAAAATCTGCAGTTTTCATTATTTATATGCAATTATGATCAGATTTTCCTGATCCGATCTAAATAAGATATAATTATTTTGTATGTAGAACCTGAATTTAAATAATTTTTCCAACATTAATATCTTCATTGTTATTCATCCTGTGTTTGAAACCTGTGATCAGAGGTGGTTAATTCCAGGTTCATCAAGTCAAAGTCCTTGTTGGTTCAAACCTGTTCAGTGAACACAGATGATTCCACTATTGATCCATTTACCTGCATGAGGTTTTGTGTTCATCAAAATGGACTGGTTCAATGAACAGCTTTGAACCAATGCATGACAGGACTTTGACTTGATGTTAACTGTAGTGTTGTAATGTTTTTATGTGTTACTATTTCTAATAAATTGAAGAAGCGCTAAAGATTTATTCATTCAACTCAAATCAATCAGACATGTAATCAATCAATCAATAGTTGTAGAACACAACTCAACTGGAATTAATACACAAGAATATTCCTGAAATAAGTAGAAAAATACTGACATGTTTGGACTAAAATACCTTGCGTTAAAATCTGACTAAAAGTAGACTAAAATGTTGAGACGTTTATTCGACTAAAATATGACTAACAAAAATGATTTGTGAAACTAAAAGTGATAAAGAATGAACTTTGACAAAAGACTAAGATTAAAAATGGGTAGCAAAATTAGCAATGTATGCAACTGAAAGAATGACAAATATGAACATGAAAAACAACATGAATAATGAAATAAGCAGTCATTGTTTCAGTTTCCAATTGTGGATTTTCAATTGAATATGAAAAGAACTGATGATACATGGATTTTTCCAAACACCATCTTTAGTCCAACAGATGTTGTTCATATTCAGTCTGTGATTGAAACCAGTGCGACGACAGACTCAACACAAGAGTTTCCTGTGTTTGTAGAGTATTTCTAACGGTTAGTTTTATAGGGCAAGCAGATACAAAACTAACTGTTACAAACATGTTTTTCTTCCAACATCTATATCACTGTTAAATAAGAAACCTGAACCCATCAATGCGCCCTGAGTCCTCTGTCTTTTATTTAGACTTCTGAAGCTCTGGCCTTTAAACACTACCAGAGGTTTAGCTCTGCTCTTACTTATGTGTTTAAAAACTGTATTTTTATTTTTAAGGAATTTAAATATTAAAATACTCCTATCTGTTTACATCAACTTGTATTAATTAGATATTTTATTAATTGATTTTTGTAGGAAAGGGTGTGATTTTTGGATTGGATGGAATGGTTACCCTGCAAAAACTACTGGAGCAATTTTCAAGAAAGATACAAGGTGGTCCTGAATATATCCCATAACATTTTGGTGGATGTAGGTCAAAGGTCAAGGTCACCAAAATGTGTTTTCATAATGATCAGAGATAAGATAATGTCCTTTTCATTCCTGTATACTCAGTTTTACATGTAGCTTCATTTTTGCTTCAACTGTTGATGCGCATTGACATCAGAACACTGAATGACATATTTGAAGACCCTAGGTCAAAGGTCAAAGTCACTCTAAAAGTCTAATTGAAAGAATCATCTTGAAGACTTCCAATGAACACCAACATGTTGGTCTTTCAATTCACCATCTCGTGTTTATAGATTTTGACCTGACCTGATGCAAGAGGTCAGGGGTCATTGGACCAATGCCTAAAAAGTAAAATGGACTAAAATGAGTGGAAATAGAGACTTAGTTACTGTTAATAACAGATAAAAAAAAAAACCCTGGCATGGACTTCAAAATGCCATCATGACCTTTGACCTGGAGTGACCATGAAAGGTCAAACCCATGTCCATTTAGAGCAAAACATTTTTGCAAGGAGGCGGGGTTTGTTGTGCCTGGCCCCACTTGTTATTTTTATTTTAAGGAATACATTTACTCCCACTCTTTTAAATGATTTTTTGTATTAATTGTATTTAATGCATTTGAAGGGAAGGGTGCAATATTTGGATTGGATGTCATATTATTGAATTGTAATTGTGTTGATTTTATAAAGTTTGTGATTGAGTTGGTTTGAGATGGTGTGTATTTGAATGAGAATACAGCAAAGACAACAAAGTGTATTCTTATCCAAATCCTATACGTGTATGTAATATTATTTTTGCAAACTTTTCGAAGTAAAACCAGACTCCTAATGTTGAGTGTATGTAACATCATGTTGGGATGATTTAATAGAAGTCAACGAGGGCGCGTCCTGCTGAAGCCTGAAGTGCTTTTGTCCTCTCACGTCCTTCCAGAGCTAAACGGCTAAAATGAAAGCAGATTTAGCTCAAATCAGATTCTGGATCCTCAAATCCTTCCACAGCTCAATATTTGTCTTGTTCAGTCTCTCAGTAGTTTTGTTGATAATAATAAACTTCTGCAGAAGAATGTGCATGAAATCATAGAAGAGCAGTGAAGACACAAACCCCTGCTGGCACACGGAGGCTGAGTAATGTTCCTGATAACCGCCTGGTGCTCGGCCTTCGCAGCACATTAATATCAGTTTACATTCAGAGTTTTTGGAGAACGATGCGATGCTTGGAAATGTTCTCCTGGCCAGAAACAGCCTCGCACGCCCTCGGCTTGGCCTTTCCTCCCACAGGTACCAGAGGGAGGGGGGGGGTAAGTGGGGGTGGGGTGGGGGGGGTATGTGAGCGGACCATCAGTGGAGGAGAGGAGAGGCCAAGTTTTAGCAGGTTGTTAGCGCTACCTTTTCCATTGGATATTTGAGCAAAACTTTACCAGTATTTATTTATGTTGTTATGTTTTTCCATTAAATCCCAAATGCGATGTTTTGTTTGTTATTTCAAGGTGACATAAGAAGAAGTCATTCCATAAATATGCTATGGTCTGTGTGCGTGAGGCAGCAGTTGTACATGTGGGGGGGGGGGTGTGGTCTAGAATCCAGAACTAACGTAACTAGTGCTGGTGGGAAATAAAAGAGGAAGGATTTTTATACGTTGCCTGAACTTTAACCTTTGAGTGGCGGCTCTGAAATCCTTATTTTGTTATTTGTTTGTTTTGTTTCTTTTTTGTGCCTGTCTCAAATAAACTGCTCAAATAAAATAAAAAGAAAAAAAGAAAAGTGTGAAACTCAACAGTCTTTCAACATCTGACTCCCAGCTTCTATTAAACAGCAGACAGCCTGTGTCCACTGGCCTGTCCACTGGCCTGTCCACTGGCCTGTCCACTGGACCCCTGCCTGTGCTCGATGGTCCCCTACAAATGCTGGGTGTGTTACCTTCAGGTCCCCTCCAGCCTGTAGGTAATCAGTGTGTCGAAGTGGCAAGTTGAGCGGACTCGTACACAGTAAGATTTTAACACTACCTGAGTGAACACATGCTGCCTATCTACAGTGTAAAATTCACACTAAACGTAGAGTTACATTTCCAGAGTCAACTTTCTACAAGTAATAGTTAATATTTTACACTACTCTTATTAGTGTCAATCAAGGTTTACACTATATAAGAAGTAACACCCATAGTGTTATTGACATTCAGCACTCAAGATTTATATGTAAAGAAATAACTTTTCTAGTGTTAAATCTACTTAACACTACATGTTCCTAAATAAATAATTCCAAAGAGTGTTGATTTTTGACTATTTGAAAACATAACATAACTTTATTCTTGAACAGATTCTGCATTATTTTTTTCATTCACACCAAAACAAGAGTTTATTAAGAAAAACTGTTTTATCACAGTTTTTCAATGTTCAACTTCTCACTGATGGTTGGTGGGCGGGGCTTATGAACTTGTGCTTATTGGTGTGATTAACTTAATGACAAAATCAGTTCATATATGGCACTGACAGTATAAAACGTCTCTTATTATCACTTGAAGTTTTATTATCTCCACTGTTGGAAAAACTGAAAAACTATTTTGACATTGCATTTTCTACACTGGCAAATTGACTGTATCAGTGACGTTCATGTCAAACTTTGGTCTATCAGATCCCACGGCACACCTGCTGGAGACGACAGTGGGACATTCCACAGTCTAAGGACGGCCCCTTTTCACATCTCCAGGACAACTGGACACTACAAACATCTATTTCAACAACAGATGTACATCAGATTCTTATTCATAATGCTCTCCTTTTTCCTATTTCTGCTCAGAAACCAGTACTAAACAGAAGACATCTCAAAAACTGTGGTGCTTTGGTCAAGGCCTAGAGTTTGGAAAACGGTTGAACGGCAGAAAAGTGGACGAAAATGAATTTTTCAGACAAATCATCAGTTGAGCTGCATCCCAAGTCCTGTTAGTGTTGTACTGTAGAAGACCTGCTGGAACCTGTTTGGATCCTCTTCTACCCAGAAAACAGTTCCATGTAGGGTTGGAAAGTTTATGGTCTGGGAATACATCCAGTATGGAGGTGAAGAGAGATCTGTGAAGTGGAACAAACATCCACAGTGTCCAGTTTGTGGATATCATTTCCTCCCACTATGTTCATAACCAGGGTCAGATTTTTCTCTGCCACACCTCAGGTGACACATTAGGCATTTTCCCACAGATTAGTTTTTAGGGAACTTTTGGGTTTGGATTCTGACAGAGGAACCATGGGAGGGGTTAATGTGACGCTAACGTCCACCACAGTGATGTATTCTTTAAGCACTAAATTCAACAATTACACAAGGAAGTAGAAGACAGAGCTACTATCAACTAGAATAGAGAATGTTCTGTATGACAGGAATGTTAATTATGGTCAAATAATGTCAAGAATGGAGGAGTTTACAGAGTTAGGAGGCGTAGAATCCAGTGGCAGGTGATACCACGACGTATGTTAATGTCATAGCTTTAACCAACATCCTTAACGGACCGGATCATTGCTCCATTCATTTATTACTCATTCTGTATTTTTTCCATCACACATTGGACACTACACATATGGGTTTAAAGATAACAGTCCTGAAAGATAAGGAAATGCAGAAATAGGCGTGGTCTCTGCTCCACCAATCACCAAAGGCCTACGTTAAATAGTTCCTGGAGAAATAAGAAAGACCCTGCCTGTAAGGAGGAACTAAAAGGTTCTAGCAACTATGTAGTTCCTATGCTTTGGGAAGGGGGGGGGGGGGGGGGGGGGTGCACTCATACCTGCACCGTCTGCAGGTATGAGTGTCACCTCTGAAGGAAGAACAAACCAATGACAGTAGAGCATCTGGGACAGACAGATGGTAGGCGTCCAGTTGTCCCTGATGATGTCACCAACAACTTCTATAACTCGTCAACCAGTTATTCTAGAGGATAAAAGAACCCACACAAAATACTGCATTTAAATATTTACATCATAATACAATAGACAATTTATTTTAGTTTATAATGTTAGAAAATGTTACCATTTCCTGACTATAATTTGATTAGTTATAATTTGTGAAAAAACTTTTGTCCTAGAAATGTATTTGTTCATGAATATCAACCAATTCATATTGATGAAATCTATAAAATGTCATTTTGGAAGAATATAAATAAAATGCTCAGCATCATAAGTCATTCATTACTCGAACTGTTCAATTTGTCAAATGTTGTTATCAGCTGTTATAAATATGATCCAGTGTTACATGGTTGTGGTCCTGGACTGTAGGAACAGGCATAAATGTGTTAAAACACCACTTAATTTTTCTTGAGACATGTCAGGTTATTCTGATTTCACTGTTTATTTTTTGTTTTATTTGATCTTTCTTTAACTAGGAAGTCCCATTGACATCAGAAATCTGTTTTTCAAAGGAGACCTGGTAAGGTAGCAGTCATATAAAGTCATTTCATTTCATTTCATTTTCATTTCATTTATTTGTTTATTCGAACAGGTAAAATAAAATAAGTAAAACATACAAAGTATTTAATCAGAAGTTAAAACAACACCTCTTTAGTATCCTAAATAGTTATACCTTGTTCGAAAGGGTGTAGGATGAAGTTAACAAAATTTGTCTAGTCCTACCCCTTTGTATTACTCAGTCAGAGCATATATATATATATATATATATATATATATATATATATATATATATATATATATATATATATATATATATATATATATATATATATATATATATATATATATATATACACATATATACACACATACATACATCCATACACACACATACATACATACATATACATGCATATACACACAGTCCAAACAATAGAAAACATACAATGAACAATAAAACATAACATCTATTCAATCATAATGGCATAAAAACACTGACTTTTTATTGTTAAAGGCTAATTTGTTCACATAAACATTGTCATAATTAATGTTATTTATTTCACTAAACAAGGGAAAATGTTGAAGTTGTCATTATTTATAAGCATAACGTAATAATAATTTTCCACATTAAAACAAAAAGAAAATGTGGTCATTATTTCAAGGTTATTCTGGTTTAATTTTACTAAATGTGATCCTAACCTAACACCAGTTCAACACCCTTGATTGGTGTTATCTCCAGTGTAATTTTTGTACAAGTTCACGCTAAAAAACCAAATCTGGCCTGTGGGATGAGCTTGGATAGTGCAAAAATGACACTGATAATGTGCAGTATGTTTGACAGCTCTGGTCTGGACAGCGTTTAAATCACATTAATCATTAAAATAAGTGTAAACTGTGTCCAGATTAAAGGACCTTCTACAAATGTGTTCTAAAGCAGATCTGCACAAACTGTAAAAGCTTGGTTTGTGAAAGAGTCCAGAAGCAGAAAACAGGTCGTCTGCAGTGTCTTTATATATGATGTGTTAGTGAGTCCACTTTTCTTTCTGAATATGTGTTTGAATGCATGTCTTGGCAGAAGCTTCGCAGTAATAATGCAGATCGGCAGTCTCACCGTCACGGTCATTTCTCTCTTCCCACGATGCTTTGCTCTCCCTTCCTCTCCAGATGGGAAGACATGAAAACATTTTTAAACATTAAACATAAAAATGAGCGATGGCCTCGTCCTCCGTCGCCAAGATACATTTGTTTAAAATCCACCTCCTCCGAGAATCTGGCAGAGCGCTTCACACACAGACACATCTGGAAAACATGTTCTTCATTTGTTTCCTCTTTGGTTTTTGCTTTGGATCTGAAAGAGCAAAAGCCACCGAAACAACTTTCATTGTAATACAACAGAGACATGAAACCTCTGAGCGCCAGCAGGTCCAACACACACAGCTGTAGAGGTAGACTTATGAGGACCGCCTGGGCCTGCTGTGATAGAGTACACACATCTGAAGAAGGTTTTAATAGACTTTTAACCAGGGATGTCAACATTAATGCGTTAATGCGGATTAATCTGTCATCATCATTAATCTTTGATTTTTTTTTTTCATCTGTAGTGCGTCCCCCCAGTGCATTTGAGGCAGTTTGTCCATTTAGACTTAGAACCTGTCCCAAAGTCCCCCCCCTTGGCAACTAGCACTCATGTTTGAAGTCCACTTTGGAACGGAATCATAAATGATAGAGATCCCAATCCCATTCCAAACTGTTTTTATTTATAGAGCACAAACTTAAACAACCAAAGTGCTGTAGAATAAAATAAACACAATAAAACATAATAAAAGCTAAAAATACTAAGATAAAAACACAATGACACATAAATAAATAAACAGACTATCCTCCCAGATTAAAAAAAACAAAACAAAAAACTATGCACATAAATTCAACATCTTATGCAGCGTAAAAAGCCAAAGAAAAGAGGTGGGTTTTGAGAAGAGCTTTACAATCAGACAGTGAGGAGGTCTGTCTAATGTGCAGCGGCAGCTCGTTTTATAGTTTTGGAGCCGCCACAGAAAATGCTTGGTCCCCTCTGAGCTCCAGCTTCGTTTTGTTGGAACCCTCAGGAGCAGCTGGTCAGCTGACCTGAGACATCAGCTGGGTGTGGAGGGGTGCACAAGCTCAGGGCGTTTTCACACAGCGTACCCATGTCTGCTTTACTTTGTCCATGTGAACACAACCGCTCCGTTCTTCAGTAGCGTCCACTTGAGCCCCAGTACGGTACAATGTCGTCTGAACACATCCATGCTCAAGTGTGGGGGTCTGCCCGATGTTCTGACAGATGAATAGAATAGTTTAATCTAATACAACAGTAGAATATTGACCTTACACTACATTATGAATGGTTTTAAAAGTAATTATTCATTCATTATCTGAACCCGCTTTATCCTCACTAGGGTCGCGGGGGTCACTGGGGGCCTAATCCAGCTACAATGGGTGAAGGCGGGGTACACCCTGTATGAGACGCCAGTTCATGGCAGGGCTGAACATATATAGACAAACAATCACTCTCACATTCACACCTATGGACAATTTTAGATTAACCAATTAACCTATCAGTGCATGTTTTTGGATGGTGGGAGGAAACCGGACACAGGGAGGACATGCAAACTCCACACAGAATGGTCTGGTGTGGGATTTGAACCAGGGTCGTTCTTGCTGTGAGGCACGAGTGCTAACCACTGCACCACCGTGCCGCCTAAAAGTAATTAGTTATTAGAAATGATAAGGTGAAATGTTGGATAAGAGGAAAATGTGAATAATTTATTAAAAAATATATAGATTAGATTTCTAGAAAACCTTTTTTTCACAGGGAAATAAGTCGGAATAATGCTATTATTCCCAAATCCAGAGCTCATTCTATCAACAGAACCACTGTGTTAAATATCAGGAACAACAAAGGTCACTCTTCTTCTCTTTTCCTCAAACAGACGAACACAAGACTTTGTTTTCTTCTAACTTCTGTGTTTGATGGATAACAACTAGGGTTGGGAATTTTAGTTGTAAAGTCGATACGATACAGTATCTATGATCTGATTAAAGATACACTATGAACCCAAATGTTCAGAATAATTAAATATATTCACTTGTGAATACTCAAAGTTTCAGTAATAGTACTAAGTCAAATGTATTTAGTTACTGTAACATGTTCTTCTTTTTAAATACTTCCAACTAATATTTATTTACTTAAGGCGAACTATTGTGGATATAAGTGAACTTAACTTAAAAACATATGAGGTACAACTGAGTGGAATTAAGTCATTAAATGCTGAGAAGTTCTGTTATTTATATTGTTTCAAAAAAGGATGATTGAAATAAATAAACTAAACTGATTACAATTTCAGAACATTCCAAATAACCACCAGTATCTAACAAACCAAATGTCTAGTTAATATTATATTTTACTGGAAAAGTCACATTTTCTTCATTTTCTTCTCTTTTGATAAAATATCCTTTGAATTTACTCTGAGCTTTTACCAACATCTACATGATCAGTCAATTAAACAGGAAAATAGATGATTTTCACTGGACAAAAAAATTTAAAATTCAGAAGATAATATAATAATAAATGGTGATAAATCACAGAGGAAAGGAGAAATTAATTTGGGACCTGGCCAAAAGTAGCATGAGGTCATAAAACCAGCCCTTTGACCTACGATAAAATAATGAAAAATGGAACACTTCAAATTGAAAGTACAGTATAATACACCTCCTAGCTTTGTTTGCGGTGCAGATAACTGTTTATCCATCAAATACGTCCACGCTCTCCTGTCATGGTTTTTTTTTACATATTACATAACATGACAAAACATCAGCTAAATTTAACACCAGGTGAAACTGTCGAATCAGCACTGAACATGATATAAAGACTGATGTAATGTTGAAACAGTGAATCATGGAGGAAACACCATTAATTTACACAGAAAAAAAAAGAGCGTGTGTACGAGAACAGTCAACATCATCAGATTAGTGGTGATTCGAAAAACACTGGTGTAAATTATTTCATATAGATTGAGTTAACAAGACCAGATACTAAAACTAATTAAATAATTTTATAAAAATTCATCTTGATTTTATTTGATATGAACGAGAGAAATAAGTGCAGAAACTCAGGGGTTAATTTTATTACATTATATCATGAAGAATGAACTTTGAACACACAAAAATATGTCATCATTTGCAATGCAATATAATATATATATATATATATATATATATATATATATATATATATATATATATATATATATATATATATATATATATATATATATATATACATATATATATATATATATATAATATCAACATGTAAATACATTACTTAATCATAGACTTCAGTTAATATACATACTGTTAGTGTAAATATTGTCTATTGTTTTATTCAACTCAGCTCTATTTTTATCTTTTGAAAAGAATTTTATCACATTTTTGTAACTTATTCTATCTATCTATCTATCTATCTATCTATCTATCTATCTATCTATCTATCTATCTATCTATCTATCTATCTATCTATCTATCTATCTATCTATCTATCTATCTATCTATCTATCTATCTATCTATCTATCTATCTATCTAATTGTTTATAAACTGAATTATTGTCATATTCAGATTATATTAACAGAAATAATCTTTCAGCTTTAACTAAATTTACAGTTTTTGTCACTAATGTTAATTTATGCTAATTTCAATACTAGTTTTGAAGTTAATGAAAAGGTTCTGGCACCATCTAATTTTCATGAGTCTTTTAAGCATATTAATCTATATTCATCTATTAATTAATTATATTAATCTAAATTTTCAGATTTTCTAACAATATGTAGGTTTTTTTCCAATGGTATTGGTTCTTTAAACTTTGACAATATCAAAAGTTAAAAACGTAGCTAGTTAGCTCATGTTAGCATCTGTCTGTGTGTGTTGAAGCGCCTGTGGTCACCCACGGTCATCTGCAGTTGTGGGTCATTGAAAAATATTTAAAATTTTAGTTTTTATTCAGGTTACAGTCGTTTAGATCATTTGTTATTTAATATAGACGTTTAAAATAACCTGGTAAATCATTGTAATTCATATATTAGGTACGATCTTCTATTATTAACACATACATTTTATTAATTGAATTTCCATGAAGGTGACGTACAACGTTGGAAGTATCCTACGGTCTGGAGGGGGCAAGAGAAAAAATAAAGTTGGTAGAGTGGAAGGTCCAGAAGTATTTAAACAAAAGGTTTGGGACACGTTCGCTGAGATAATCAACGATGATGAGCAAAGCACAGGCTTTATCATGAACACCTCTATTTCAATTGTTTAGATCAGAGGTGTCAAACATGCGGCCCGGGGGCCAAATCCGGCCTGCCTAAAGGTCCAATCCGGCCCTTTGGATGAATTCATGAAATGCAACAGATTAAATTACACTAAGATATAAATAATTTTAGTTCGTGGTCTACATTTAGACCAATTCAGTCTCATAATTACAGATACATATTCACAAGTAAAAAAAATAATCTTTGTAAATGTAATTTTTTTTAAATTTAGTGACACTAAAAGGGTAATTTCATACAAAAAATATCTCAATAATCAGAATAAATATGAAAAATTGGAAATATCTTAAGAGAATTAAGTACAATTTTAATAATATTCCACTTATTACTAAGTATTTTGTGTATCTGTAGATCCAGTGTGATCTGTAAGTTAGAATGTATATGTGTAAATGATAAACTAAAGCCTAATATTGTGGGGCTTCATAATGTAAATTGGCCTTTTTTCGCTCTGAAACAGAGAGAAAAGTTTGAAGTTGACATTATTTATATATTATGTTATTTTTTTCTTTACTGGTCCGGCCCACTTCAGATCAAATTTAGCTGAACTAAAATGAGTTTGACACCCCTGGTTTAGATGCTGCACGTTGATAACTTTTAAATACTGGAACAGGACAAAAAATATTTTCTCAACACATTAACTTACATGTAATGACATATAACAAATGTTTACACAGAAATAAATGCAGGTATGTGAGTAAGTATGTGACGAAGACCAGGGACTACTTTTTAAAAATGTGGGTCGAGGAGTGGGTCGGGTGCGTCCTTTTCAAATATGTTTCCAAACTGCAACACTGTTGTGTATAATCAGGAGTAAAGAGCTCACTGGTTTGTGTGATGAACCAGTATAAACAGGAGCACGTCAGATCAGAGCCAGATGCAGCCAATCGTCTTCCTGCGTTTCCTCACAGAAAAGCTTCAGTTCATCTGCTTTCATCAGTTCTTGTCCAGTCTAACCAACAGCCACCTGTAACATCAGGGTGGAGGAGTGAGGGGCGTGGCCAGGAGGTGTGTGTGTGTTTGTATTCCTGTCTTTATGGGGACATTGATATGTTCACACAGCCATGCAATGGGGACCTCTGACACCATGGGTACCAAAAGTTAAATATACATGTAGGTCCCCACTAGTAAAATATAAATCTATGTGAAGTACACAAATAATGTCGCCTATAAACACATGAACTTGTCCCCATAAAGCATTGGGAAGCAGGTACAAAGAAAAAAACATGTATTTTTCAAAGGTTTGAAGATGTGTTTACTTTTTTTCAATTAATTCAATTAATTATTTTTTCTCATTTTTTTTATTTTATTTAGAAAAAAATACTTTAATTGAAAAAAATTTTTTTTTAAAGTATAATTGTATGATTTAATTGTATTTATTTATCTTAAAAATAAAGATGTGTTTACTTGAACAACCCAGTGGTTACTTTACCTACAAGTGATGATTACAAACTTGGTCCTCATGAGACATGGAAACCAGTGTGTGTGTGTGTGTGTGTGTGTGTGTGTGTGTGTGTGCGTGTGTGTGTGTGTGTGTGTGTGTGTGTGTGTGTGTGTGTGTGTGTGTGTACAGCATTGACAAACAGTGATGATTTGCTGAGAGGCATGTTGGATCGGTTAGAGCTTGATGCTGATTGGCAGGTTCAACCACACATGAGGGTAACCATAGCAGTTGCAGACCAGGGGGAAGAAACAACAAAAGTGCAGCCAAAGCAGAGAACACACACTTCAGGGGGTCAAAGGTCAGCATCCCTGCAGCCGGGAGGTAGGCCAAGTGTTAGCTGTAATTACCCTGTCAGAGTAATGATCATCATATTGAAGCCATCAGCTCCATACAGATGACAACATCAGCAAAAAGAGTTTTTCAGTTTCAAGGTTGATGTTGTGGTTTGTGGGAACGAACACACACGCGCACGCACACACACACACACACACACACACACACACACACACACACACATACACACACACAGGCAAAAATACAAGGGACACACCCTGTAGTGATTCTTCAGATTTAATTGATCTCAATAGAAGAGAACATAATAGAATAGAATAGAATAGAATAGAATAGAATAGAATAGAATAGAATAGAATAGAATAACTAGTCAATGCAACAATATTAATAATAAAACACCAGAAAAACGGGAAAAATAAGAGAAAATAAGAAGACAGTGAATATAAAATTCAAAAAACAAATAAAAATAAGAAAATTAACTATATAAAATTTTACAAAAGTAAGAAAATAGAGTTAAATATAAAAATATATTAAATATGAATATACACACATTACAGTATTAATACTCTGTGACCATATATATATATATCATCTCCTCCTCTTTCTTCATCTCCTCATCATCAGCATCACTTTCACCCGTTGTTCTCAGCTGTACTTAATTATCTGGTCAGTATAAACAGCTCTGCTTCAGTCACTCAGACCACGTTGCTATTGGTTTAGTACTGACTTTTAGTGTTTTTAATGTATGTGTGTATTTTGGGGTATATTTTTGGTCATTTTAGTAAATTAATTGTGCATTTTTGTATATTTTTAGTGCATTTTAGTATAATTTTAGTTTATTTTGGTTTTATTTTTTACTACACTTTTGTATATTTTTTGCACATTTTTGGTTTATTTTAGTGCATTTTATTATATTTTAATGCATTTTAACTAAACAATTATGGAAAAAAAAAAATAATTAGACCATCCAAATCCGTTAAAATCAATAGCTATGGAATCCAATCCTAACTCCTGTGTGTATGATGTGATTAAAGCAGACAGAAAAGAAAACATGGAATGAATAAAAGCACTGTTTTTGTCAGTACAATGACATGGATATTGCTGGAAGAGCTGAAGTAATTTGTGTTTTTATCCAGAAAACATGTTAAATGGATAATTATGAGCTCTGACATGAAACTACTATGAGCTATTTTTGTTGGTGTAGTGTCATTTTATTTGGACCAAACATTAACATTGATAAGAAACTGAAGTAAATAAAGAGAATATTTTTTTTCCATGACTATAGACTTCATATCATTTCACATAACACTACCTCTGACCTGTAGCATGTGATGACAGTGTTTATGTTGTCCATTTCATAAATTGAAATGAACGTTTTCTTGAACCGCTGATTTAATTCCCTGAAACAGCAGAGAAGTCAACTCATCTGTTTCGTGATGGAGCTGAACAGGATGATACACGAGCTGAGATGAAGAGTTGAACTGTGAGGGAACGTGGTGTAGTTTGTTTTCACTCCACCCTGTTCCACTAGGTTCTCCAAGTGTTCCACGAAGGCGTCTCTGTGTCCTTCAAAACATCACTGATGCTGAATGAGCTGGTTTGATCACGTCATGTCACTCAATCAATCAATTTCACTTTATTGTAAATCATCACGTACAGAAGAATGGACAGTTCATTTGCAAGATACATTTTTGTAACGGGACACCCCATACCCCATACCCTTTAACATGTGACCAGAGATGTATAAAGTACTGGACTAGAGGAGTGGAGTAGAAGTACAAGTACTACATCAAAAAACTGACTTGAGTAAAAGTTGAAGTATTCTTCAAGCATCATACTCAAGTGAAAGTACTAAAGTATCCAAAGAAAATTGTACTTAAGTATTGCAAGTAGAAGTATGTAAAAAAAAAATACTACTTAAGTACTGAAAGTAAAAGTAGAAGTAAAATTACAAGTAGAAGTCATGAAAAAAATACTATTTAAGTACTGAAAGTAAAAGTAAAATTTCAAAGTACTGTGTAGTACTATACTAAATGAAAGCAGTCACAAGTTTGAACACATTTATATATTTAATATTAAAGGTACAACTTCAGCTGAGGCAGCAGTAGTACAAGGACATACCAGTTCACTTACAAGTGTTGAAAAAAATAAAACTTTCAAAGGCCAGAGTATTCCAACAATATGGTCAAGTGACAAACCAAATATTTCTTGTGTAAACACGGTGTAGCAGCTACACATGTAACATTGTCAAAAGGTGGATTAAAGCGTGCAGTTTTATTATGTAGTGTTTGATACTGACTCGTCCAATGATGAGACACCATCATCAAACCAGGTGACAGAACCATTTATCGCTGTGGTATTGATATGCTATGGGTTTGGTATGTTTGGTATGTTTGGTATGTTTGGTATGTTTGGTATGTTTGGTATGTTTGGTATGTTTGGTATGTTTGGTATGCTTCTGAACTATTTTAATAAGAGGAACGAGTAACGATTCGACACATAAAAATGTATCGGAGTAAAAGTTTTTTTATTTTATTTTTTAAATGTAGTGCAGTAGAAGTGGAAGTAGGTGAAAAAAATGATACTCCAAAAAAAGTACAGATACTGCATTTCACTACTTAAGTACAGTACTTAAGTAGTTGTACTTTGTTACTATACATCTCTGCATGTGACACATCCTGAATAAATGAAGATGTTCTGAAGAAACACAAACACATTATAAACAAGTGGTGCCAAGTACAAAAATATATATTTCTTGCTTCTTGGTCCGAGTTAGTTAAATAAAACAGTCAGTTGCAGCCATGGCAGTAATCATGATGTTGACATTGGTGGTTGAAGACTTCCTTGTGAGAGACAGCAACAATAAATAAATAAATAAATAAATAAATAAATAAATAAATAAATAAATAAATAAATAAATAAATAAAAATAAATAAGAACACATCTCATCTTGGTTTTGTCAACAAAAACTAAGAGACATTTTAGGAATGTTTTTTATTTCTTAAGCCACATTTTGTCTGTTTTTTTATTGGTCATCTATAACTGCATTATATATTTAATTAAACTTATCATCACAAGACCCACATTTATGTTTCGTCTCATTTTTGTCACGTGATAAAGTTTTGTTGTTGACAATATTTAGTCACTATAAGGCGCGCTGTCAATGAATGGTTTATTTTTTAGATTCTTCATATATAAGGTGAACTGGATTATAAAGAGCATTAAGTTTTTTTCTCTTCATTTAATCTTTCTTATGTGGTTTATCATCATTCATTATAATATTATCTTCTGTGTTTTGTAGTTTTTCTGTGTGAATCATGTATTTTCCTGTATTGTAAGTCAGTGAACATGGACATGTTCATAGATGCTCAGATTTTAAGTTGATTATTATATCAGTTGTCGGTTGAACGGGACAGAGCAGCACATCAGACAACCTGGAGGGGGTGTGGCCTAAAGCATCTCCTGTGCATTTAAAGGGCCAGTGCTCAGACTATCTTTCTGGTGTCATTAGTCAGTAATATGGTTGAATATGAACCTGTGGAGGTAAATGAATGAAGACTTCAGACCCAAGCAGAGCATTTACAGTTTATGGAGACTTCAGGGAAATGTGGAAAGATGAACCAGTTCCATTAAAAAAGCAGTATTTCACAGCTTTAAATGTGTGATGGGCTGTTTTTAATTAATATTTTACAAGCATGTGTGCGTGTTTATGCCTCAGTTCATTTTGAGGTGCTTTTGATGTTCTAAATTCATAACAACTTTTTTCCCCCTCATTTCTAAAAGCGTTTTGAGTTGTAAACATCAAATTTAAAGCAGAGCTGGAGAAAGTTCCAGAAGGTTTGTGGATGGGTTTGTCGAACAAAAGGGTCAGAAGAAGTGTTTGTCGAGGACGAAAAGGTTGAAGGTGAAGATGTTTATACCGACTATCGATCACAAAGCCGCAGCTTGGAGAAAGCTGTCAGACCTCCAGATATCTGCAAGTAATCAGGGTCAACATGATTGACAGGTTCAGGCCGAGCCTGTCAGGATGAATTACAGCAGCGGAGCGGAGCAGAAATAACGCCTTCTGTGTTTTCTGATTCATGGCGGAGGTTGATAACGTCACTGGGAGCTTGGCAGCGCTGCTCTCCACGCCGGTGATTTATTCCAGGTTTCACAACTCATAAACAAGATAAACGCTCAGTCCGGGGCTGATCTGAATGTCAATGAGCTAAAATGATGGGAATGTTCTCTCGTGCCGAGCGAGATACTGAAGACATGTGCAGTTCATATCCTCTCACCTCCATGACCTGAGCTGGCTCTGCAGCAGCAGGTCCTGATGGACGGGGGTGCACCGCTCCAAGTCCACCAAGAAGACTCAGCTCCATCAGGTAGACACAGGTCCATCAGGCAGAGTCAGGTCCATCAGGTAGACACAGGTCCATCAGGTAGACTCAGGACCACCAAGAAGACTCAGGGCCACCAGCTAGACCCAGGTCCACCAGGTAGACTCAGGTCCACCAGGTAAACTCGGGTCCACCAGGTAGACTCAGGTCCATCAGGTAGACTCAGGTCCATCAGGTAGCACCAGGTCCACCAGGTAAACTCAGGTCCACCAGGTAGACTCAGGTCCATCAGGTAGACTCAGGTCCATGAGGTAGACTCAGGTCCATCAGGTAGACACAGGTCCACCAGGTAGACTCAGGTTCATGAGGTAGAGCCAGGTCCACCAGGTAGACTCTGGTCCACCAGGTAAACTCAGGTCCACCAAGAAGACTCAGGTCCACCAGGTAGACTCAGGTCCACCAGGTAGACTCAGGTCCACCAGGTAGACTCAGGTCCATCAGGTAGACACAGGTCCACCAGGTAGACTCAGGTTCATGAGGTAGATCCAGGTCCACCAGGTAGACTCTGGTCCACCAGGTAAACTCAGGTCCACCAAGAAGACTCAGGTCCACCAGGTAGACTCAGGTCCACCAGGTAGACTCAGGTCCATGAGGTAGATCCAGGTCCACCAGGTAGACTCAGGTCCACCAGGTAGACTCAGGTCCACCAGGTAGACTCAGGTCCACCAGGTAGACTCAGGTCCACCAGGTAGACTCAGGTCCACCAGAGTCCTCCATATAAACATTAGTGTCCACCACGTCTGGTGTTAAATGAATGTGTTGTTATTGACTCAGTTCAATTAAAGTTTCTCCATTAAAGTGGATCTGGAGCAAGGTATTATGGGTATTACTGTACTAATACAGGGATCCTAAAATGATTAAAAACAGTAGGTTTTATTCAGCCATCAGAATGTGTGACAATTGAACGTAGGAGATAAAGTTCTCAACCATAACTGTAAAATCAAATTCCTTAAAAATATGAAAATATTACAAATAAGATGAAATTAAAGATGATCCACATGAACCCATGAAGACCTAAAGGAATCTACAAATCTATACTACTGATTGATTAATCCTATCAGCAGATCGGTGTAAAGTTCATGTTTTGATTGATCTTTTAATTTGACCATATTTAGATGTTCAGAGGCTCTGTAGTTACCATGGAAACGCTTCCATCTTCTACAGCATAGATTCCCCAGTGGAGTTGGGTCAAAAACAAAGGATGGACACGTTGGGTTTATGTTCAGTTAATGAGAGATTTTATTGAAAATATCACTTTTTCTTAATTTTTTTCAGTTTTTATTAAATAGCCTTTGAATTTAAGATGAGATTTTATGAACATCTGCATGATCAGTGAATTAGATGTAGAAAAATAGATGATTTTCACTGAAAAAAATGCTACATTCAGAAAATAATGTGATAATAAACTAGAAAAGCACTTTGAGAGCACAGACCTCCGCCAAGGTAGACACCCTCCCCTCCTTGGCGGAGGTAATGATGATGAGTCATGTGGGAAAAATTAAAGAGAGAAATTCATGTGTGATGGAAAAGACAAAGTGTTTAAAGGTAGGGTATGAGAGCTCCCAAAAACTGTTCAAGCAGCTACATTTGGAAAATACACAATTCAAAAGTCCAAACCCCTTTCTTCAGACATCCCTCTGCCCCCCCCCCCCCCCCCAATGCTACACCTCCAGCTTGTTCCCAGGAGTTCAGAAACACTGCACAGAAACAATTTGGCTCCAGCTGGAGCCCTGGCTTTGAGTCTGAATTCGGCTCTGCCTTCAGGTCCAGTTCAGGCTCTGAGTCTGGCTTTGGCACTGGTAGCTAGCCTAGCTCTGGTCGGTAGCTAGCCTAGCTCTGGTCGACAGCTAGCCTAGCTCTGGTCGGTAGCTAGCCTAGCTCTGGTCGGTAGCTAGCCTAGCTCTGGTCGACAGCTAGCCTAGCTCTGGTCAGTAGCTAGCCTAGCTCTGGTCGGTAGCTAGCCTAGCTCTGGTCGGTAGCTAGCCTACCTCTGGTCAGTAGCTAGCCTTGTCAGTATATTATGGGCATACGTGATCAACCGATATGGATTTTTTTGGACTGACAGTATTTTTTTTTTTTACACCAGCCAATGATTGGTTCAAGCCACCAATATTTCATACATAATAGACAGATATTTTTTTATTTTTTTCTCTCCTTTTTTCTTTTTCTCTTTTTTCTTCTTTTCTGGTCCTCTCCCTTTTTTTTCTTCTGTGTTCTTTGTTCTATCTTCTTTTCCTCCCCCCCCCCCTTTTTTTTCACTTCACCTGTGAGTAAATCATCATAGCAGGGAAAGAAGGAATAGACTAACGCTGATACCAGGGGTGGTGCAGATATCTGCCAGCTGATATCAATCACTAGTGGACACATGTCAGTACAACCTGTCATATGTATCAATCTATTATTAATTATTTGGTTGTGATGAATGTTTCTTAGTCCAAATATGGCGGCTGTGGCAGATTTTTTTCCTCATATTTGATCCTGACATTTGTTTCTGTCTGTTTTTTGCTGAAGTAGTTTGAACATGGACCAGAACCCTCTGCTGTTCTCCATCCCTCGCTGACAGAGGAACAAACATGAACTGGAAACCCTCCCCAAGAGCTGGACAACAGAGACCATAAATCCCCCAGCATTCCCTCTGTGTGTGTGTGTGTGTGTGTGTATGTGTGTGTGTGTGTGTGTGTGTGTGTGTGTGTGTGTGTGTGTGTGTGTGTGTCACGGCTTCATAGAAATGAGACATCAGATTGTAATCCCATGTGTCCAATATTTAATTGACTTTTTCACTGTAATATTTTCCAGAGCTCAAGGCGCTCCAAATTAAATCAGCGCGTGTTTTCATTTGAAAGACCACATTAATATTTGCTTCAGTGGGATTCCCTGTGGCCAGTATCTAATATACTCTAAATTTAATTTATTACATTCATAAACAGAGAATTCACAAATCCATCTATATTTCCTTCCTCTTCTTGGTTCCCTGGGATTTAGACCCTGGTTAAAGTGTTTGAGGTAAATCTGTAAATGTTTTTATCCTCAGAACATAATCATTCGAGTCAGACCCAAATGGACCCAGTGGATCCAGGTGTTTCTGTTCTAACAGGGTCTGGGATCAAAACATGGAGAAGTAATGTCATTTTTTTTTTTGTTTATCTTTATTTTGAAAATGTAGCAAATTCAAAAAAAAAAAATCAAGCAACACACACACACACACACACACACACACACACACACACACACACACACACACACACACACACACACACACATTTTACCTGATTTTCCCTATCACTTATCATTGTGAAGCACACGTTTGGTGATTGTGAGCTTGACCTTTGACCTACATTCACTAAAATGCAATGGTATATATTCTGGACCAACTCACACATTTACTGAAAATTTCATGGAAATTGGTCCAGTAGTTTTTGCATAAAGCTGCTTACAAACAAACAAACAACAATACAAATGAATGAACAAACAAACCGAACCAGAAACAATACTCGTCTCCACTCCGGGTCCAGGCTACCTCGATTATCTACCTGGATGAGGAGTTGTGTGGTTGGAACAAATACATGGCAGGATTTTTACTGGGATGACTTAACCTGACTGTCACCAGATGGTATCTCACAAAACCATCTGGGACTCTTCTGCCTCCTCTCCGTTTTCAAAGGAGGGGCCTTATCTCAAATCCTTGCATGTGATTAGATTAAAATATTTAAAAAAAAAATAGTTTTCATCAGATATGAAAGAGGAGTTTAAACTGAACATTTATACATGATGTTTAATTATAACCTCGTCTACTACGATGCCCACCCAGTTCTTCTGGTAAACGTCGTAGTAAAGCACGGTTCTACATTTATCCTTCAGCCATGATTCAGGGCTAACAAACACTACCTGATAACATCTGTTGCAGATGTGGTTGTCATTTCTTCCTCCCAGTTCCATTACTGTTAGCCCTAGTTTACTACCAGCCTCTTTGACTGGGTCTTCTACCAACACAAACAGTAACCATGGGCTTCTGCACTGGTACTATTTCTGTATCCACCAGTGGAACCATCTGACAGATCAAACTGTTGACAAACCCGGTTGGAATAAGAGTGAAAACATCATTTCCATTAACAAACGCTTCCAAAGTTGTCCTCTGTTCATCTTTTAAGGAATGAACATGTGGTCGAGTCGACAAAACACTGGAAATAGTCCAGTCCATATGGACACTCGAATACCGAACGCACGCTGCCGTTGTTGTGTATCTGTAAAAACGACACTGCCGTCACTTCTAATTAACGTGACACCAGACACAACGCTTCCAGGTAGTCCCATCCTGCGACACTGATTGGCTCCTTTGTTTGTAAATGGATTTGATCCCCGTGCTACTCAGGTGGTTGCGTGAGCGTAGCATAACACAGCCAGATGACGTAAGTCAGGTTAGGGATTACCCAACTCTGACTGAATATTTAAACTAACTCATCCATTCAGAAGGCGTCAGAGGTTAAAGGGTTAAATCCTTAGCTGGATTCTCTCCAATAGCTGGACTTGGATGTGCCTGTAAATGTGCTGGTTGTGTTCTTTGGTGCAGAGGTGTGAAGTCCACGTGCAGACGCTGCCTCCTTTCGCTGTGTCACGCATTAGGCCTGTGTGTGAGTCATCAGGTCTGTTGGAGAATATTTAATCAGAGTAAACAGAGGTCGGGGTGAAGCGGTGGCTGCTCGTCATTCTCTGCTCTATTCACAGTCCTTCTGGGCCCTGCAGTCTAAATATTAATCTGACAGATAGCGCCGCAGTGACCTGGATACACACAAAAAGCCAGTGGGCCGGACAATACCGCTGGGCTGGTGCTTTGTGTTTCCTATGTGCTGTATCGCTGTAATTTCCAGCGCTGATATGACAGACGCTCTTTACACAGTGATAAAGAGACACTGGCCTAGTTTTTCTTTTTTTTTTCTGTCTAACCTAACTGCAGATACGCTCAGGTCACCAGATTAACAAGAGCAGACTCACATCACTGTCTGCATTCATATGAAGACGTTACATCCATTAGAACAACCTGCAATCAACCGTACAAACACTGACCTTCTGCAAATGTTCCAAACTAACACGGAACCATAGAATTTAATTAACAGAGAGATTTAAAGCTTTGTCAGCATTGGCATTAAAATGTACCTTTATGGTTTGGTTGGGTCATTATTATTATTATTATTATTATTATTATTATTATTATTATTATTATTATTATTATTATTATTATTATTATTATTATTATTATTATTATTATTTTACATAATTACTAAAAAACACCCATTCTGCCACCAGTTCTCTGCAACAGCCCCAGATTTAGAATTAGGTACTTGGTGGGGCAGATGAAATACCATGGGGAGAACTCATCTGCACCATGTTTAAATCCATCCAAACTCCACTTATCATCATATGAATGTGTCTATATATTAATCCTCTGTCATGTAACTCTAGTGATATTTATCTGTGTGTCTATCACATTACTTTTTTGTGTATTTTTTTCCCTTTTACTTCTTTGTGTTTTTTTGTCAGTTATGTGACTTGTTGCATAGTATGGCTCAATAATTACAACATCACTCTTCTGCTTTTCTGTGCAAAAGCTCTCACAAATTCATCCATAGTCAACCCTCTGGCTATGGCCTTTTCTTTTTGCATTTTATTCTTGCATGTCTTAGTAACACACACGTTTCATCTTAGTACAAAAAAAGGAAAAGGTAAAAAAAAAAAAAAAAAAAAAAACGATACCAGCTGATCAACATGATCACCGTTCTGTCATACGGTACGGGACACGGTCAAAACGCTATGTGCCTGCATCACTGCGCACATGTCAAGTGAACAACACTTCCTTCACTCCAAACTACATGTATCCCATTGAAACCCACTAACCAATCAAAACTCAGCATCAACAACACAATTTTAAATCTGCACATCCTAATTATAAATAGTCCAAAACATCACCAAACATTCTTCAGACTTATTCAAACTCAAAAATATTCATCATAATTACTTTCCATAATTTGGCTCCAACACTAGCAATAGCACTAGCATTAGCACTAGCAGCAGTAGAGTCACTGTCGCTCTGAGGTTAAGCAACCATAAATTGATGCATGAGCCTGTGTCCACAGGACTAGGGCTGCAACTAACACCTATTGTAATAGTCGACTAGTCACTGACTATTGAAACAATTAGTCGACTAGTCGGATAATTAGGAATTTTTCCTTAAATTTAGCATGAAGTTGATTTAATTTTGTGGCAAATGATAATAAACACAAGAAAGATGAGTAGAATGAAAACTATGTTTTATTGAACATCTAAAACCAGTGCTGGGGTGCACGTCTGCCTCGTCTGCAGGAAGGACTCCATGGTAGAGCATGAAATGGGCCCTAAATATCAGACCCAAACTGACCCGGGTCCGATTCAAATTATAAACATTATGGTCGAACTCGCCGGGTCCCATCAGGTTGGGTCAAATATTCCCAGCTCTAGTCCACTCTCTTCTTCAGACTGCATGCATTTAATTTAAAATAGGCACAGTCTGACATAACACTCTCTTTTATAACAAAAATACAATTATAAAATGTACTATATATGTCATAAAAACCATATTGACTTGAATCATACCAAGGTGCTTGCTTGCTTTTCCTTTCCTTTCACTCATGTTGTACCTGCTGCTTTACAAACCTCTCCAGTAAACTTTTTATTCACCGTATTCAGGCTAAAATGCTCCCAAACTTTAGGAGTTTCGGTACTTGTACCTGTATGTTACTGCTCACAGATGCTATTGAGATGTCTCACTCTGTTGGAAAAACACAACTGGTGACAATCGTGGACAATGGAATTCATTGTTGACTATTTCTATTATCGAGTTTAGTCAACAACGTCGACTAATCTTGACACAGGGTGTGTTTTTATCGCCCAGAGTGCTAAAAACCTTCCCCCCGAGTGTTGTTGCTAAGTTACACAAATGTCACGCACTTCCGTGTTAGATACACTGTTTGTATAAATATGAACACTTTCCTTGTTATCAGCATACAAAACTACTTTTATATATGTATATAAAAAACAGTAAATATACGTACTGGCATCTCTCCATGCCTTTGCATGTGGTACCCCTTCAGTGACAGGTCGTAAATAACCGGTTTGTCTGAAACTGCTACGATCAACCGCTCAGCTGGTCCAATACGCCACCATTCTTTTCTGTAGTTGTTGACCGTGGTTGTCCCACCTCCTCCTTGCTTTTGATTGGTCAGTAAGATAATTGAGTGATAAAGATGCATCCTGTGGACACAGACCCATTGACCGAAATAGTGAGGAAAATGTAGAGTGTAAACAATGAAGAGGGGAAACAGTGAACGACTGAACGACCACAGCCACTAAAAACATGTTCCTTTAAATGTCTTTTCTTTATTCTCAACCAGAAGTGCAGCGTCCGTACTCTTTCAAATCAAGAGACAGATTGACAGGTAGGGTTTGGCGGCTTGTTTTGCACCGCCCACAAATGATCGAGACCAATCGAGGCACAGCTTTTCTTTCCTTTTTTGTTTGGGGTCTATCTATGGAGTTATTTTGGGAGTGTGTGTGTGTGTGTGTGTGTGTGTGTGTGTGTGAGACCCAGCAGTGTGTGTGTGTGTGTGTGCGTGTGTGTGAGAGACCCAGCAGTGTGTGTGTGTGTGAGAGACCCAGCAGTGTGTGTGTGTGTGTGTGTGTGTGTGAGACCCAGCAGTGTGTGTGTGTGTGTGTGTGTGTGTGTGTGTGTGTGTGAGACCCAGCAGTGTGTGTGTGTGTGTGTGAGACCCAGCAGTGTGTGTGTGTGTGTGTGTGTGTGTGTGTGTGTGTGTGTGTGTGCGTGTGTGTGTGTGTGTGTGTGTGTGTGTGTGTGTGTGTGTGTGTGTGTGAGACCCAGCAGTGTGTGTCATGCTGGTGGTATGATTTTTTTTTCTTTGTTGATGCCATCTTGTTGGGGGGGCGCAGCCATGGCATGTAGAGGGGCATTGCCCCCCCCCCCTTGCCCATGCCTCGATCCTGCACTTAAAAAAAAATCTAGATCTGACCAAGTCTAAATGTCTCATGTCACTTAAAATCAGACTGAATCACCAACAGAGGAACCTTTCAGTGAAATATAATATAATATATATATATGATTTATGGAGAATAGATCTGGAAAATCTGATTTAAGAAACAAAGATCAGTTGTACTTGTTCCATTGACAGTTTTGTTTCTTTAATTCAAGACAGTTTTAATTAAAATGTACTTTGTTTTTGTTGCTTAATTCAAACTTTCTTTACTTTTTTGTTTAATTCAAGATTTTTTTTTCTTTTACACATACATATATAATTAAAACATTTTTGTGCTCGATTCAAAATTCATTTATTTATTTTTTACTTATATCCCCAGAGTTTCAGGGATATTATGTTTTTGGTCTGTCCTCTGCCATGGGGTAAATTAATTATTGATGCAATAACGTCAAAAATTTCTGGGTTTATATTTTCCATATCAATGAATATCATGAAGAGGAAGAACTGATTACATTTTGGGAGATTTACCATCTCTAAATTATCCACAAGGGGTCACTTAAAAGTTTAATATCACTAAACACGTTTGTTCATGTCTGTGGAACTGTTTGACTGATTGACTTCAGATCAAGTGCAAATGAAAGGTCATGACCTGAGTTAATCACATGTACTGTAGTTAGTTAACCACATGTTTACATATTTTCTGTTTTATACAGTTTTATTTTTTCTCATGTCTCCTCTGCTGTAGTCCTGTGGCGCCCCCCAGGGGAGGTCTACCTCACTGTTGGAAAACAACTGGTCTAATCATTACCCTGGTCGTCCACTCGTGTTCCCTGGTGAACTTGATGAATAGTGGCTTTTCTCGTCCTTCACCCAAACACACACACACACACTGTTCTCTGAACCCACTGACCCGCTGCTGGGTTCTGAACGGGGCTGAAGGTGAAGCTGTTTGCAGACCCATCCGTCCCCATCAACGCTGCTGACCTTTGACCCTAGGGGCTCTTCACAATGAGATCCTGTGGGTAATATGTAACCCAAAGAGCTCATTAGTGTCATTTAGGGAGGGTCATTATTGGTCAATTCATGTGTAGTTCAGATTTTAGTGATAAATGGTTGGAGCTGTCAGCGTGTTTCCCACTGGGCTGAAAAAGCCTCACATTAGGGTCCAGATTTCACGTCCATTTTTTGATTGTTGCAACAAATTATGAGTTGGAAATTAATATAAGTGTAACTTTACCCTTGTTCTGGGTCTCGTCCTCCCACTGCATGACTCTGCAAACTGGGGATTGAGTCTATGTGGATCAGAAGGAGCTGATCCATGTTCTATGTTCCAGATGCACATCAATCTAACTATAGACGTTCACTAGAGGAGAACTCAACTCATCCAGTCTTTTTAAAATATTTTTATATTATTATATTGGATATGCATAATTTATTTTTATCTAAGATTACACACAGTGCATATTCTACATTAATTATAAGAATGTATCATTTTATTATTTTATATGTCTCTTTTAAATATGTTGCACTGAAGGAGATGATGACACCTCATTATAATGACAATAAAATCTATCTATCTATCTATCTATCTATCTATCTATCTATCTATCTATCTATCTATCTATCTATCTATCTATCTATCTATCTATCTATCTGTCTGTCTGTCTGTCTATCTATCTATCTATCTATCTATCTATCTATCTATCTATCTATCTATCTATCTATCTATCTATCTATCTATCTGTCTGTCTGTCTGTCTGTCTGTCTGCTGTCTGTCTGTCTGTCTGTCTGTCTGTCTCTGGATGGCTGGCTGGCTGCAACATGTTGACTTGACCTTTGACCTTCATTCACCACAATCTAATGGGATCTATTCTGGACCACCTCATATCTTTACTGTAAATTTCATTTTCAGAAATTGGTCCAGTAGTTTTTGCGTAAACCTGCTGAGAGACAAAACTAACCAAAAACAATACCCTCACCTCCCCTGGGGTGGGGTAATAATATTAAAAATAGAAATGAGAATATGGTAATGGGACTCTTTTTGTACAGTGCAAGTCCATAGTGCTATGCAAATAAAACAAAAGACTAAAATAGCAAAGAATGAAAATAAGATTTTGTATGTGTGTGTGTGTGTGTGTGTGTGTGTGTGTGTGTGTGTGTGTGTGTATATATATATATATATATATATATATATATATATATATATATATATATATATATATATATATATATATATATATATGTATATATATATATATATATATATATACATATATATATATGTATATATATATATATATATATATATATATATATATATATATATATATATATATATATACAAAAAATAAAAAGAATAATATGTTCTTTACAACGAGCAGTTTTGTGAATAAATAAATAATCATAGTAATGACAATGAACATTCAGAAAATGATGTTACTTCTGTAGAACTAGAAGTTTTGTAAAGAAGTACATTATTATTAATAAGAATAAGAATAAGAATAAGAATAAGAATAAGAATAAGAATAAGAATAAGAATAAGAATAAGAATAAGAATAAGAATAAGAATAAGAATAAGAATAAGAATAAGAATAAGAATAAGAATAAGAATAAGAATAAACTTCATCTGTAGGCCATTGTGTTGAACCCAGTGTGAATGTTTCCAGTGTTTGAATGAAGGTGTGCAGTGCATGATGGGTACAGATCTCTAGTTTTCATCGTGACCCCCCTGCACTGTGTTCAGATCCTCATGTGCTGCTGGAACTTTGACTTATGGGACTGGGGGTAATTGCTTCAGTTTGCTGAGTGTATCTGCTGCTGCATTGGATTAAAGCCGTCCATAACTCAGCGTCTGCGGCCTGGCAGGAAGGAAGGCTAATGTTAGCAGGAGGCTAATGCTAGCTGCAGCTCAAACAGCCCTCACACCCCAGGGATGAAGTCATATGATTTAGTGGATGAAGACGCAGAGTCGCGTCAGTCGTAAAAGTAAAGTGAGAAAGACATTCTCCGATGAGATTTCAGCCGATGTTTGGGAGGTCTGTGTGATTTTATGATCCTGCAGAAGGATGGAAGCGACATCCTGCTGGGCCTCAGGGAGGACCCAGTGTATCTGACAGAGTTTATTATCAGAGTTTAAGTCAAACACAAGGAAACTGCTCAGACCTCCACAGAACTCCACTGTTCACTACAGATCTGATATTTACGTCTACATTTAATTTATTATATTTCCTCTTTAACTCAGAGATATTTTTACATCACTTCCTAAAGAAGAAAAAAATAGTGATCGACATGATTACACTGGTCTGGTCTTTCAGGACAGGACAGACGCCCCAGGCATGATCCAGCCATGTTTGCAAAGGTCAAAGGTCACCGTCATGTATGCGATGCAGAGTTAAGGGTGACAAATACACAGGAACACATGCTCCCTTCAAGAGGACATGTTTTCTACAAACATCCACATATATTTCAATAAAATTTATGTTATAATGAATAGGTATAAATAATAAATTCAAGCTAAATACACTGAAATGTTTTACACAGTTTCTACTTCAGACATTAAATGTGCTGAATCTTACATACTTTAATAAGATTAATCATAAAACAAATGACAAAAGTGCCGATTTTAATATATATGATGGTGTGTTATTCCACATATATGCTGCTTTATGTACATGTATACAATGGATTAGTAAATATTCCACTAGAAAGAACCTGTAAAGTGAATGGATCATAATTTGAAGTAGATCTGGTAGATCTGACACCAATATTCCTTTGGACTAAAACCTATTCTATTGTTCATTCTAATAATTTCACATTTTAACCCCAGACTTATCTTTAAGCATTTAAGACTTGAGTTTTCTTTATTAGTAACACACATGGAAACATTTAATTAGTGTTATTCCAGAAGTATTTACAGTGACATTGACATGTATTGGATTGATATTATTAAAGGCTCAACAGATATTAAACAGTTTATAACTGCAGATGTTTTGTGTCACATGTAGCTGTTTGGGTTTTTATGGGTTAAATCATATTTAAAATGTATTTTAGTTTTGTGCTCATTCTATTCCAGTTTAATTCCCCTAACAGTGATGCAAAAGCTTTTAACCCTCCTGTTATGTCACAGGTCAAATTAACCTGTTTTAAGGGGAAAATTGTTAAAAGTATGTTTTGATGATGACACTTCTTCTGAAAGTAATCAACATATAATATGAAAATGGTTCATGTTCCACATTTGTGAGCATCCCCTTCATGTTTATATCACATATATACTGTTCAGGTCAATGTCTCTACAACTATGAGACCTATTATGTCATGTTTCAGTGTTATCTTGTATATGTTGGTCTTTCAAAAGTAATAAAGTTGAGAAATATTTTTAAAAAGCTTGAACCTTTTTTTTTTTTTTTTTAATTAGTGAATTATCCTTTTTAAGTGAGTGAACCATTGCCTGTTAGAGGTAAGAACAACACTATTGCATTAAATATTGATAGAACAGTTAATAATGGAATTAGTAATGAAATATTAACAGTGCTTGAGGTCAAATTGAGCCAGGAACACCTCTGCTGTTCCTGAAAAATGAACATTACAGGAGGCGTGAAGTGTTATACATACACTTCTACCCTTTAGATTTAAATTTCCCCTTAAATTATAGCCTCCCTCTCTGTCAGAAATCATGTTTTGAATATTTTCTGGTGGCAATTTGTTTCTGTCTTAATATAATAAATGAGTTATGTAAAAAATTTGAAGCAAAAAAATATTAGGTTATTAGATATGAAAAAGAACATTTTCATGTGAGAGTGAAAATCAACATTATGAACAATTCTGAATGAAAAGTGCATGTAGTGAAGTTTTCCTTGTGTCTCTGTACAGTCATTTAAATAAAGGACAATAATGGTCCTAGCGTGTCCACTGAAATGACCTGAGCTGCAAAGAAGACAAGTCTGGCCCAGTAGCCACCCCTCAGCCAGTCGTCAGGTTCAGGATGTGTGTGTTTGTGCAGCAGCGGTCGTCAGTGTGTGTCTGGGCAGGGGTTAAACGCCTGCCAAGGGACCGTTGAGCAACTGTGTAAGTGTGCTGCTCACGTGTCCACGGCAACACTCCCACTCATGTGTGACCTCCTGAGGGGTTCAGTGAACATGGAGGGGAAATGTCAGTACTGAGAGGGGGGGGGGGGGGGGCAGAGAGAGATAGAGAGAGAGAGAGAGAGGAGGGGAGGGAGGGGGAGAGGAGGGAGAGAGACAGAGATGAGAAAGAGGGGGGCAGAGACAGAGAGAGGGGGGGCAGTGAGAGAGAGAGGAGGGGAGGGAGGGGGAGAGGAGGGAGAGAGACAGAGATGAGAGAGAGGGGGGCAGAGAGAGAGGGGGAGGGGGGGGGGGGAGGGGAGAGAGAGAGACAGAGAGAAGGGGGCAGAGACAGAGAGAGAGACAGAGAGGAGGGGAGGGAGGGGGTGAGGAGGGAGAGAGACAGAGATGAGAGAGAGGGGGGCAGAGAGAGAGGGGGGAGAGAGAGGGAGATGAAATGTTCCTGTTGTTCGCTGGTAGAAGTTATCTATGGACTGATTTCGTTTATTTTGTTCATTTTCAAAACTGGAAAGTTCATTCAAACTATAAACTTTTATCCTTTAAAAACACCATTAGATCTTTGCTCAATGACACCTGCTACTGCCTGTCACCACAGTAACCCCCCAGCCCCTGTCCCCCCAGTGTGTGGGACCTCCTGGTCCCTGTCAAGGCTCTCGACTAGTGAGCGAAAACAATGACTCAGCATTTTTAAAAGTTCAATCCAAGATGGCGGACTTCCTGTTGGTTTATGGGCGTGATCTGGCTTCATACAATATATCTGACTGTTCAAGGGGGCGCTGGAGACACATTTCTTTACAGACTTTTATGAAACTATAGATACTCACAAGTTTTCACACTTTTAAAGTGTGTGCAAAGTTTGGTGCATTTTTGTGAATGTTCAGGAGGTCAAATTTGAGTTGAAATGGATGCGCCAGAAAGAAACTGAGCAGGAACAATATAGTGTTTTTCTGACCCCCATGAACTTGGCCTCATATGAAAGCGTTTGACCTGCCCACGTGTGTGTGTGAGTGGTGCAAGTCGTCCCTGATGACCGCACCCTTTGCATATTTCATGCCCTTGTGATAGCAGTGGACTCAATAGGCCTTTGCAGCGGACGTGGTGTGTGGCAAAGGCCTAAAAATTAACAAAACAATTTAAAAAAAAAAAATACAAAAAAATGGGAAAATTAACAAAATGTAACTAAATAATCAACAAAATGAATGAAATAACTGATAAAATAATGGATAAAATCAGTCCATATATAATGTCTATCAGTGATCAATAGGATCACAATACATTTATATATTTTATATACAATATACCTCACCCAAAAGTTTACATATATTTATTACATATACATATTATACATATAAATATTTGCACATGATATACACAACACTCTTCTATCTTCTGAATGTGAATATTTTTGACACCATTCTTACCCCATATTTAACTGTTGTTTTTCTGTTTAGAAAACACAGATTTGGCTGAAGCTGATTTTCACTCCACATGTATAATAATGTCATTGTGGACAAAGATCTGAAGCAGATGCTTTAAAGTGTGGGACATGTCCACAGGAACTGGCCCATTTAAAGTGTTGACCTGTGTTAAACCTCTGGGTCCACAGAACCTTCTTCATCTTCATATAATTGTTCTTGTTCTTCTTCTTGTTCCTGTTCTCCTTCTTCTTCTTCTTCTTTTTTTTTTTTATCAGCTGTAGTCAGGTTTGCTTGTGAAACCGTTTTTGGCACCGCAGGTTTGGCTCTGAATTTTAAAACCCAGACCGTGTTTCTCAATCAGCACGGCCTTTCATCACCACAGCTCACAAATTAAATACGAGATGATGGTTGAACAGATAAGACTTAATCTGAGGCGATCTGCAGAATGTCAACTGTGTACGCCGTCTTATCTGCAGACCTGGCACAGGAACGCTCACATATCTGAGCGCTGCGTCGGCATCATTCCACACTGTCTGACCTTTGTCACCATTAAACTGGACTCGGGCACTTTTATTATCGCACACGTGCTCCGTCCATCACACTTCTGCGCCTACAGGTGATGGGTGGCCATTTTAGCAGCAGATGAAATGAACCTGCTTTTATTCAACGGTACAAACTCACCATGGAAACCAGAATCTTGTTATTAACCCCACGAACATAATAACCTGCAAATGTAACAAAACATTACAACTTTCAATGTAATAATCACACAAATGTAATAACTTCCCACAAATTCAATAAACTGCAAGGAAACTGCTATTACATGTGTTGGATTATTAAATTAAAAGTTGCAAATTGTTATAAAGTTTGTGATTTATTACATTTTTGGGTTAACAAAGCTCATTGTTAGTTTAAATCATAAAATTTGTCACTTTATTTCACTCTGTTCCTTTTCTATAAAATACCCGATCGTACCTAGTACGTGTCTTTTCCTTGACATTATTATAAAGGTACCATTCCGCTGAAAACCACTTTTCCACGCTCCTTTTGAAATCTGATGGTTCGACCCAAATTACCGACACATGTTCCTTCGACAGTGGTTCATCACCTCCACTGGCTGCATTCACACAAAACAACAAGAGGAACCAGGGACCCAGAAAAAGCCGCTCTGTCTGACGTCAGATGGACTTTAGGGTCACCCACGTGGGGTTAAACCCCTCCCCCATTGAAGTGAATCTGAAGTAGCATTAGCATTAGCATCTACAAGAGAAGACGGCGCCACAGTAGCTGCTGCACAAACTTAGAAAAAATGTTGGATCAAACTGGTTCATGTGTCTCTGTGGAAATAAAGACTATTTTTACCTACATGTTTTCAGAACAAGTAACGGCACAAAACCTATTTGGATGCTACTCTGGTAAAGGCAAACACACACAGAGAGCGAGAGGGGAGGGGGGAGTGTTCCTTCACGCATTCTGAGCCAATCAGAGATGCCTCGTCACTGCGTCATGGACATGTATGAGGAAGTACCGTAAACTCTGTAACAAAACTTCAACAAAAATTCACACTTCCTCTCTCAATAGTGATCAATGCGTGTTGTCATTGCTAACAGCTGTCCGCTTTAGCAAACTACTTTCATCAGTTGTTGGGCAGTGTTAGCGGCTGCTACATGCAGGTGCACAGCTGTTAACAGTGACAACGCGCATTGATCGCTATTGAGAGAAAGTAGCTCAAAGCAATTATGAGGTGTGAGTTTTTGTTCCGTGACGGTTTTATTATGCAAATAAATCACTCATTCAAACACATATTGTTTTGAGAAGAAACACATTTTAATATCGTGACCCCAGGAAACATGCCGGGACTACTTTCGCTTTGACCAAAACCGGACCAGAACTCGACTCACAGGACACTGTTGGGGGTAAGGCGCTGTGGGTGCACCAGAGTAAAGAGGGTGAACCCATACAGATTCATGTGAAAAATACTGAACTGTCCCTTTAAGTGTTTTGATATGTACAGTATGCTTAAAAACAAGTGTCTCAAACAGGGCTCTACAGTGCGCCCAATATTTCAATGTGCGAACGAGGAAAACAAAACAGTCTGACTCCAGATGCGTCAGCGCTGACACGTTCTGAGTGGACGGTTTAGTTTAAAAATTCAGACAAATTCAAGTGTTTTTTTAACTGTTATTTTACTGAGAATTTTGTTCATGGAACTGATGTACAGGTGTCGAAAAGCAAGTGATTAAGAAAAAGAAAAAGCCCAAACTAAAACTACTGGAACCAAATTACAACACTAGTTATTTATTCCTTTTTTTTTTCTTTTTTAACTTCATTTTGGGTTTGGTGGGTTTTTGTTTTTTGCCCTTTTTTCCACGTTATTTCTTATTTTGTGAATATATATTAGTTTCTGTTGATGTTGCTTATTTTGTTTATTTTTCTGTTTTTTTATTTTATTATTTTTCTTTAATTGTGTTCTGTTAGTGTCTTACTTTGTTCATGTTACATATTATTTTGTTGGTTTATTATTCATTTTTGTTCATTTTACTGATCACTTTGACTGTTTTTTGTTCATTGTGTTGCTTATTTTCTCTTATTTTATTTTTTATTGTGTCTCAGTCTCAGGAGTTAAAGGGTTAATCATTCTAAAATGGATCTAATAACAAGGCAGCCAATACAACGTTCTAAAATGTATCAAAGGACAAAGCATCCCATAATACAAAGTTATGTTATGGTCTGCTCTAAATTAACACAAATGACAGCAGTCATTCAACAATGTTGGTATCTGTGCCTAAGTACTGCACTGTAAATAAATAAACATTTAAAACTAAAACCGACTTGTGCCCCTATTTTTTTTTTGTGTGCTCCTAAATTTTATTTAGAGGCACGTGTGCTCCTGGAAAAAAAGTTAGTGTAGAGCCCTGGTCTCAAATATGTATGTTTGAAGGAAGTGCTCTGAAAACTGCTGATATTGTCAGTAAACTCTACTAAACATTTTACCTGTAACTGTTTGTATTCAGTTCATTATAATTAATGATAGACCCATATATTGGGATGATACTTAATTTTTTTTTCTTGCATCACCTTGTTGCATTGGCCAATATGCTCTTTTTCTCTGCCATGATTTACTGACATGATGATAAATGATAATAAATTGAAAATTATTAACATCCTCCTTGATAAGTATTCGATCACACACTTTGGACTTTTACAAGACAGATGGATAATTGGACTTTTATGGAAAACTATGGACGTACCTTCTGTTGGTTTATGGGTAATAAAAAAAAACTGACTGCTGATTTATTCTTGGAAATGATGAAATATTAGTAAAAAGAAGAAGAAATGCCTGTTTATGGACTCCATATGTGGTTTTGTTAATAACCACTTCTCTGTCTGACTTGGTTTCCTATTCTCTGCTACAATTCAAGAATCGATCATCAAGAGTCAATCTATTTGCCTTTTGCAGAGAAAAACTGCATTGGAAACAGGTTACAAGAGCTCAGCTAAAGGTACATAAAATACTGTAAACAAGATAAAAAAGACAATTAAAAATGACATAAAAACTATAATAAATTACATGAAATCTAAAATCTGATACTGGTTTTCTTGGCTGATATCGCACCGAGTTCACTGGTCTACAGGTAAAAAACCTTCCAGAATAAAACCAATAAAATGTTCCCACATATGTGTTACTGAGAAAGAAAACTCTAGTCTTAAATGCTGGTTGCCTCTAGTTTCCCAGATAAGTCTGGGGTTAAAATGTGAAATTCTTGGAATTAACAGTAGAATAGCTTTTATTCCAAAGGAATATTGTTCTCAGATCTACTTTAAAAACTGTCTGCACATTATGATCCATTCACTTTACAGGTTCTTTCTAGTGGAATATTTACTAATGCATTATATACATATACATAAACCAGCATATATGTGGAATAACACACCATCATATATATTAAAAACATGAACTAACCAACACTAAAGTCATTTGTTTTCTGGTTCATCTTATTACAGTATTTAAGATCTAGCACATTTAATGTCTGAAGAAGATACTTTCTAAAAAAAAAATGTCGAACAGTTTTTCCTATAGCAGATCGGGACACCATTATTTTTAAGTAAAAATAAAAATGATTAATAATAAAATAAATTAATAAAATGAATAAAAAATGCTGATCAGATTAAATTTCATTATAAGTTTTAATGGTAAATGGACTTAAGTGGGTACCAAAGCACGTTGTTCCTCACACACACACACACACACACACACACATACACACACACACACGCACACACACCAGTAGACAGCTGCTGCCGATACACTGGCGCTTCTTGACCCCTGACCCTACTGCAAGAAACTTAGAGTTCAGTGTCCTGCCCAAGGACACTTTGACATGTGGACAGGCATTCACTGTTATCATTCACTGTTATCATTCACTGTTATCATTCACTGTTATCATTCACTGTTATCGTTTACTATTATCATTCACTATTATCATTCACTGTTATCGTTTACTATTATCATTCACTATTATCATTCACTGTTATCGTTCACTGTTATCATTCACTATTATCATTCACTGTTATCATTCACTGTTATCGTTTACTATTATCATTCACTGTTATCATTCACTTTTATCATCCACTGTTATCATTCACTGTTATCATTCACTATTATCATTCACTATTATCATTCACTGTTATCGTTCACTGTTATCATTCACTGTTATCATTCACTTTTATCATCCACTGTTATCATTCACTGTTATCATTCACTATTATCATTCACTGTTATCATTCACTTTTATCATCCACTGTTATCATTCACTGTTATCATTCACTGTTATCATTCACTGTTATCATTCACTTTTATCATCCACTGTTATCATTCACTGTTATCATTCACTATTATCATTCACTATTATCATTCACTGTTATCGTTCACTGTTATCATTCACTGTTATCATTCACTATTATCATTCACTGTTATCATTCACTTTTATCATCCACTGTTATCATTCACTGTTATCATTCACTGTTATCATTCACTGTTATCATTCACTATTATCATTCACTGTTATCATTCACTATTATCATTCACTATTATCATTCACTGTTATCATTCACTGTTATCATTCACTGTTATCATTCACTGTTATCATTCACTGTTATCATTCACTATTATCATTCACTGTTATCGTTCACTGTTATCATTCACTGTTATCATTCACTTTTATCATCCACTGTTATCATTCACTGTTATCATTCACTATTATCATTCACTGTTATCATTCACTTTTATCATCCACTGTTATCATTCACTGTTATCATTCACTATTATCATTCACTGTTATCATTCACTGTTATCATTCACTGTTATCATTCACTGTTATCATTCACTATTATCATTCACTATTATCATTCACTGTTATCATTCACTGTTATCATTCACTGTTATCATTCACTGTTATCATTCACTGTTATCATTCACTATTATCATTCACTGTTATCATTCACTTTTATCATCCACTATTATCATTCACTGTTATCATTCACTATTATCATTCACTATTATCATTCACTGTTATCATTCACTGTTATCATTCACTGTTATCATTCACTGTTATCATTCACTATTATCATTCACTATTATCATTCACTGTTATCGTTCACTGTTATCATTCACTGTTATCATTCACTTTTATCATCCACTGTTATCATTCACTGTTATCATTCACTATTATCATTCACTGTTATCATTCACTTTTATCATCCACTGTTATCATTCACTGTTATCATTCACTGTTATCATTCACTGTTATCATTCACTTTTATCATCCACTGTTATCATTCACTGTTATCATTCACTATTATCATTCACTATTATCATTCACTGTTATCGTTCACTGTTATCATTCACTATTATCATTCACTGTTATCATTCACTTTTATCATCCACTGTTATCATCCACTGTTATCATTCACTGTTATCATTCACTGTTATCATTCACTATTATCATTCACTGTTATCATTCACTATTATCATTCACTGTTATCATTCACTATTATCATTCACTATTATCATTCACTGTTATCATTCACTGTTATCATTCACTGTTATCATTCACTGTTATCGTTCACTGTTATCATTCACTGTTATCATTCACTGTTATCATTCACTGTTATCATTCACTATTATCATTCACTTTTATCATTCACTGTTATCATTCACTATTATCGTTCACTGTTATCGTTCACTGTTATCGTTCACTGTTATCGTTCACTGTTATCGTTCACTGTTATCGTTCACTGTTATCGTTCACTATTATCATTCACTATTATCATTCACTATTATCATTCACTTTTATCGTTCACTGTTATCGTTCACTGTTATCGTTCACTGTTATCATTCACTGTTATCATTCACTGTTATCATTCACTGTTATCAATCACTATTATCATTCACTGTTATCATTCACTGTTATCATTCACTGTTATCAATCACTATTATCATTCACTGTTATCATTCACTGTTATCATTCACTATTATCATTCACTATTATCATTCACTTTTATCATTCACTGTTATCATTCACTATTATCATTCACTATTATCGTTCACTGTTATCGTTCACTGTTATCGTTCACTATTATCATTCACTATTATCATTCACTTTCATCATTCACTGTTATCATTCACTATTATCATTCACTATTATCGTTCACTGTTATCGTTCACTGTTATCGTTCACTGTTATCGTTCACTATTATCATTCACTTTTATCATTCACTGTTATCATTCACTATTATCATTCACTATTATCATTCACTTTTATCATTCACTGTTATCATTCACTATTATCATTCACTATTATCGTTCACTGTTATCATTCACTGTTATCATTCACTATTATCATTCACTATTATCATTCACTTTTATCATTCACTGTTATCATTCACTATTATCGTTCACTGTTATCGTTCACTGTTATCGTTCACTGTTATCGTTCACTGTTATCGTTCACTGTTATCGTTCACTGTTATCATTCACTGTTATCGTTCACTGTTATCATTCACTGAAAACCAGGAACAAAGCTTTGAAAAATCTGAATATTTTGACCCTTTGTCATCAAATTTGAGCAGTTATGGAGTTGACACACTGTTTCCATAACCATTAAAATGTTAATGAATGATTAATGCAGAATCTGAAGAAGCAGTGTTTGAGCTCTGCATCTGAAACTGGATCAGAGTCCCGTTCAACCACATTAGAACCATATCAGGTACCTGCACCAACTTTAGGTTCTGTTTCCATCAGGGCCAAATAGGACAATATGATGCCAGAGTTTAGAGCTGATTAGTCCAATTATGATTTATTTAACTGGATCATACACACATGAATTATTACATGCAAGCAATTTAAACTAATTATAGCAAGACAGTAAATAAAAAGTGTCGTAGTGAGTGTCTTGATTCAATTACAGGCATGTGGTGACGCATCTGCTGCTGTTAATTACACACAAAATCTCAAAATAAGGAAAACAACCTTGGAGATGTCATGAGCTGTGTGCATTAGTACGTCTTATGTCACACATGAGCAGAATTATTTCATTTCAGTTTATATTTTTGTTCTTGGACATAACTTTGGTAGGAACAAAACAACTTCCACTGATGCAAAACCACCTGTGAATATCCACAGTGCTGTTAATGATAACATCACACTTAGTATGTTTACATGTACGTCAATAATGGAGTTAAGGATTTAACTGAGGTTTCCCAGAAAACACAGTTTACATGTGTGCAAGAAAATCCAATTATTGAATGAAGTACGTTGGACTCCCACACACTAAGTGGTGCTACACATGCTTTAGCATTAGCATTCATCCAGTGGGTGTCATCATAAGAAGAAGAAGTAGAAAAAGAAGAATAGATTATATTTGTAAAGTATGTTACATTTGAAATCAAATGTCAAAGTGCACAGTAAAAAGATAAAATCATCACTTCATTTTTTTTGTGATTTAGTGGATTTTTTGGTTTTGCTTTTTTTCTTTTTCTTTTTTTTTTGCGTTTCTTAGTGTATTTTGTGGGAAATTTCAGGCCAAAAAGAACCAGAAACAGAACAGCCAACCAGCATAAAGTGTTTTGACAAAGTTTTCTTTTCACCAAGGTGCTCCCAATACCACATTAACAGTTCGAACACTAGGATAATGCATCGCTCAGTTTGGACAAATACATTGTAATTACAAATACATTCACGTCTGTTTGTTCACACAAACTGAAACGCAATTAATATTGATTAAAAATTTATATTGAAAGATGATTAATCAAAATTAATCCAAAGCAACCCTGTGATGAATCTGATTAAAATGTTTTATTATTTGACAGTAGTAAAAATATTAATAAAAAAACCTCCATTATCAGCCCAATGCTCCCAAAGCTCTTAATCCACTTTTAACTTCATGTGTTCTGTTTGGATAAATGTGAGGGTTGGGATTTAATAAGTTTACTTAAAATGCATAATTCCAATAAAAAAGACAAATATCAGTCTTTTTAAGGCAGACATTTGTCCCTGCAGTGCCATAAATAAATATATTCATCCATTTTCTGAACCACTTCGTCCTCATGCGGGTCACAGAGGATCCTGGCTTGGATGAATAAATAAACTAAATAAATAAATAAATAGCTGTCGTTCATCAGTGCTACTTCATTCATCACTCCATCCGTGCGTCCATTGGGTTGATGTGGTCAGTAACAGTAACTCCATGCTCGTTGCATCAGCTGGTTTTGAAACTGCTCTGGGCTCCGTGGAGGCACCAACAGGGGGAAACCCGGTCATGTTCCACAGGAGGAAGGACCAGAAAGGACCAGAGGACGGTTGAGCAACAGGAATGAGCGAGCAAGGGAGGGAGCGAGCGAGAAGGCAGACCGCCACCCTTCACCCAGTTGGGCTGCTCTCCCATTGGCTGAAGATTCAGGGAGAAGGTGGCCAAGTGGTGGGAGACCCCCTCTGAGCGCTGACCGCAGGGGCCAGAGCTGTGGAGTCAAAGGTCGACTCCCCACTGCCAAGTTCAATACACAGAGCAGGTCAGCAACATGACTGCTGCTGGACCACCAGAGACCACCAGAGACCACCAGAGACCACCAGAGACCACCAGAGACCACCAGAGACCACCAGAGACCAGCGGAGACCAGTGGAGACCACCGAGAAACCATCAGAAACCACCAGAACCTACCTGGAAACCAGCAGAGGCCACTTGGAAGTCATGAGAAATCACCTGGACACTAGCATAAACCACCTTGAAACCAAACCATCACAAACCAGCAGAGACTACCTTTAACCAGACCACCAGAAACCAGCAGTAACTGATTTACCCCGCCCTCGAACGGGAGAAGGGTATTGTTTTTGAGTCAGTTTGTTTGTTGGTCCTTGTTTGTTTGTTTGTTTGTAAACAAACTTTACACTACTGGACCAATTTCAGTAAAGGTGTGATGTGGTCCAGAATAGATCCCATTAAATTTTAGTGAATGTAGGTTAAAGGTCACAGTTACCAAAAATGTGTCATTACAATGATCAGAGATAGAGCTAGTCAGGTAAAATGTTTTATTTGTGTGTGTGTGTGTGTGTGTGTGTGTGTGTGTGTGTGTGTTTTACATTCATTTGCACATGTAGCATTGAATGACAGACCGATATATTGTTCTGATATTTAGTTTTTTTGTGTCAGTATCAGCCTCTGTTACATTAGTTGATAAACAGGTGAAGGTCATGTGACCTTTGTGTTGTTGCAGATACTGATGTCCACACTGACAACACATGATGTTTGGGTGTAAGAACAGTTATTACTTTAACTGTCACTATTTTTATTTTCTAAATTGAAGAAGATATCCTGACATTTGTCGTCAAAATCAGTATCGGCTCCAAATCTGGTCGTTAAGGTAGTTAACACCATCCTCCACATCCACTCCTCTGCCTGTTCTGCCTTTTTAAAATCCCCTCCTCCTCCTCCTCCTCCTCCTCCTCCTCCTCCTCCTCCTCCTCCTCCTCCTCCTCCTCTTCCTCCTTTTCATTTTTCTCCTCCTCCTCCTCCTCCTCCTCCTCCTCCTCCTCCTCCTCCTCCTCCTCCTCTTCCTCCTTTTCCTCCTCCTCCTCTTCCATTCCACAGGTTCAAACCAGCTCTGCCAAAAGATCATGCAGTTGCAGGAGGCATGTTGGTGCTGGTGCTTAGACCTCCTCTTCATCCTCCTCTTCCTCCTCCTTCTCTTCCTTCATCCTCTTCTTCCTCTTTCTCCTCTTCCTTCCTACTCATCTCCATCCTCCTCCTTCTCCTCCTCATTCTTTCCTCTTCTCCTCCTCCTACTCATGTTCCCAGTTACCCTCCATTTCTTCCCTCTCAGACCTCCTCTTCATCCTCCTCCTCCTCCTCCTCCTCCTCCTCCTCCTCCTCCTCCTCCTCCTCCTCCTCCTCCTCCTCCTCCTCCTCCTCCTCCTCCTCATTCTTTCTGCCTTCCTCCTCTTTCTACTCCATTTCTTCTTCATTCTCTTCCTCCTTCTCATCTTCATCATCTCCCTCTTCCTCCTCCTGTCCCTCCTCTTTCTCCTCAGACCTTCTAAATCTTCCTCTCCCTCCTCCTTAAACTTCCTCCCCTTCCTCTGCCTCCTCCTCAGACCTCCTCCCCCCTGCTCCTCAGTTCATATGCCTGTTATGTAACTCCACCTCATCAACACCTCAGATAAGCTTGCGTTGGTGCCATGCTTGAACAGGGTGAGAACAGATCTGACATCCTCGGCTTCAGAACGACTTCTTGTTATTTTTTAAAACATCGCTTCCAAAGGACGCGATCAATCCAGACCATTTTAACAGACGTGCAGGAACATCCGAGGAAACCAAATCCAAAATAAACACTCCTGTCGGATTGGCTGTGAATCATCTGTTATGAACATGTTTCACTTCTGACATCCGTTGTAAATCAGGGATCAATCTATGTTCACTGGATGGGTTCAGGGATCAGTGTATGTTCAGTGAATGGGTTTAGGGATTAGTGTATGTTCAGTGGATGGGTTTAGGGATCAGTGTATGTTCAGTGAATGGGTTTAGGGATCAGTGTATGTTCAGTGGATGGGTTTAGGGATCAGTGTATGTTCAGTGGATGGGTTTAGGGATCAGTGTATGTTCAGTGGATGGGTTTAGGGATCAGTGTATGTTCAGTAGATGGGTTTAGGGATCAGTGTATGTTCAGTGAATGGTTTTAGGGATCAGTGTATGCTCAGTGGTTGTCATAAACACTTCATGCTAACATTACGAACATAATGAGTGTGTCCGTGTGTTTGTGTACAAGGATAAAGTTACAGTTATCTGTAAGACTTTTTATTTGTGTTTGTTGTTTATATCACCAACAGAAGACACTGTGTCCACCATCTTCTTCGTCATTGTCATTGTCTTCATCATTAACAACATAAACTTCTCTGCCATCGCTTCCCTCCAGAGATCACAATAACAAACCTGCGTCCAGACATCATCCTCTAGGTCTAATTAAAGAACAACTGGAAGATGATCCACGTCAAAGACAGACCCAGTTATTCTACAAACAAGGAACCTACGTGAACTTATGTTTACAAACCCAAGTTGTTTTGATACACAGTGTTTTTATAGTATTTGTCTGAGAACCTTTTGACGTTCCCTCGTAGGTGGAATAATTGTTCCCACGCCCCATCTGGGATTAAACGATTAATAAAAGAATAAATGAACAAATGATTGTTCATATGTTTATTCAGTAAAACTTGTTTTGTGGAGCGTGTTATGATCATTCTCTGAACAGATTCAAAACCAAATATAGATGTGAATAATTCAACCTGAAAAGTGTGACGCAAGTGTCCTTTGTGAACTGTCCATGTGTAGAAGCAAAAATCTGGAAAACTGCATTTTTAATATATTTTAGTTTTTAGAAAGCAACTATTTTATTAAGGAGGGGAGGAGAGGAGAGGAGAGGAGAGGAGAGGAGGGGAGAGGAGAGGAGAGGAGAGGAGAGGAGAGGAGAGGAGAGGAGAGGAGAGGAGAGGAGAGGAGAGGAGAGGAGAGGAGAGGAGAGGAGAGGAGAGGAGAGGAGAGGAGAGGAGAGGAGAGGAGAGGAGAGGTTAAACTACGATAAGACAAGACTGAATTTAGACTAAAGATAAGATAAGATTTTAAATTCTCCTTCTTACATACAAGGACCATTCTTATGTCAGAGATGTTCTGGTACCAACTCATCTTAACAGAACCCTGGTACTGGACCAGCGTAATAGAACTATGGTACTTGTACAACAGACAATCATCATGCAACAGCAGCGAGGATTGAGTATATTTAGTTAATTATTCTGTCAACTTCTAACCAATTATACATGTGTCATATAATGAACCATAAACATCTGGTAAAGTTGTGTCCAGTAATAACGACACTCCTGAGGCAGACAAAGGAATGGAAACAACCAGGATTACTAGAAGGGCTGCAACTGTCAAATATTTTTGGAATTGATTATTCTGTTTTTTTTTCATCGATTAATCAAGTAATCGGGTGAATTCCATTTTTTTTTTAACCCTTTAGCTTCTGACATGTCTTTAGTGAGTGTTCTATATGTATAAGTTATTCTAAATATTCATAATAATTCTGAATGTACAATGTAGATACAAAAAATAAATGGTTTGGCATTTGTTTGTTTTCACTATGGTTTCTAGTTTTGTTGTCAGTTTCCTTTTTTCTCCACTGTATTTTTACCAACTTTTGACTGTAATTGTTTTTTAGAGTCGAATCAGGTGCCAGAAAAAAGCTGAACTCATGTTGTTTTAAAGAGCCAAAAACAAAAACCTGCTGGACCAACGTTCAAATACTTGTTGTTCAATGTGTTCCAGTTCACAGTCCATGTTCAACATCCTAAACTGATGGACATTCTGAGTTTCTTCAGTTTCAACTCTCTTTCTTTTCTCTGTTATTCCACCTGTTTTGACCCAAAAACACAGTAAAACTAAACCCTATAGAAAAGGAACACAAACACAGAGTCACAGCAGCACATTGACCTGAACTAATGTCTCAGGAGTTAAAGGGTTAAAGTAGATCAATCAATAAATGGGGATGGGAGAAGACTGAAGTGTTTTGCGGTCGGGTGAGGTTGGACCGCTGCGTTCAAAAGTGAAAGTGAAACCAATCATGTTGCGGGGGGGGGGGGGGGGTGTCATCTGCCTTCGCGGAGTCTGCGTTAACTGAGTGCTTTTCTAGGTATTATTATTAACTCCACTAAGGAGGTTATGTTGTTGCTGCCGTTTGTTTTGTTTTGTTTTGTTTTGTTTTGTTTGTTTGTTTGTTTGTGTACAACAGAACTAAAAAACTTATGGATGGTTTTTGATGACATTTTCATTGTATGGTGGGAATGGAAAGTGATTAGAATTTGGTGGTGATTCAGTCTGCCTGGGAGGAAGAGTGTTTTTCTAGTTACGTGTGTGTGTGTTTGTGTGTGTGTGTGTGTGTGTGTGTGTGTGTGTGTGTGTGTGTGTGTGTGTGTGTGTGTGTGTGTGTGTGTGTGTTTGTGTGTGTGTGTGAGAAATGACTGAGGAAGTGATTGAAGAAAATTGTTGAATTGTTGACGGTGTTTGTATGACTACTATTAGGATCATTATTACTCAACAAAGGAACAGCAGAGTTAGGTTTTTGTTTATGTTTATCTGTTTGTTTGTTTGTTTGTTTGTTTGTTTGTTTGTTTGTTTGATTGTTAGCTAGTTAACTCCAAAAGTTATGGACAGATTTGGTTGAAACATTCAGGAAATGTTGACACTGGCACAAAGAACAACTGATTAGATTTTGGTGGTGATCGGTGTGTGTGTGTGTGTGTGTGTGTGTGTGTGTGTGTGTGTGTGTGTGTGTGTGTGTGTGTGTGTGTGTGTGTGTGTGCAATATAGATGTTTGGTGGGAGTGACCGTGTTTATCCAAATTGCTCAACCCAGTTCATGACAGTTTCATTTGTATTTTGTGTTTTATGTGTTGAACATTAGCACTAATTATCTAACCACCTGCACCCACACCAGACCAGACCACCAACCAGACCAGACCACACCAGACCAGACCACACCAGACCAGACCACCAACCAGCTGTGTTTACAGCTGTTAATTCAATGTCTCCAAATGAATGTGTTAATATTGATTGATTAGCGTCATGTGTTTGCTAGCGCTGGTGCAGAGCCACAGAAGGCCCTGCAGGCTGACACACACTCACTCACCTGTGGGAGTCCTGCAGGTCTGCACTGCTCCTATTTTATCAATAACTGTCACGATGACAGACACATTTACAGCCGTGAACGCCTCCTGTCTGTCACCTGCTGGGGTTTGGACCAGCAGCCACAGGGTTCTGGCCTCAGACCAGCGCCACATGGTTTCTGTTGAGGTTTTTTTTGGCTCAGGTGGGACTGCATCTAATTCCAGTCACAGAGGTGTGAATGCTCCACAACGTCAGCACACAAGAATGGAGCTCCACGGTTCAACAGCATCCTGCGCCGCCTCCCTCCAAAGCACCTGTCAATCAAAAGGCATGCTGGGAATTCCAACACACATGACACCTATACAGGAACGAATACACGACACAAACTGAGACTTAACGACACATGGACGAGAGAAATCTGTCTTATCCCACTGTGGGGACTGTGTCACTGTCCTCACTCGTCCCCTCTGTCCATCACTTGTCTCCTCTGTCCATCACTCGTCCCCTCTGTCCATCACTCATTCCCTCTGTCCATCACTCATCCCCTCTGTCCATCACTCATCCCTTTTGTCCATCACTCATCCCTTTTGTCCATCACTCATCCCCTCTGTCCATCACTCATCCCCTCTGTCCATCACTCATCCCTTTTGTCCATCACTCATCCCCTCTGTCCATCACTCGTCCCCTCTGTCCATCACTCTTCCCCTCTGTCCATCACTCATCCCTTTTGTCCATCACTCATCCCCTCTGTCCATCACTCATCCCCTCCGTCCATCACTTGTCCCCTCTGTCCATCACTCATCCCCTCTGTCCATCACTCATCCCCTCTGTCCATCACTCATCCCCTCTGTCCATCACTTGTCCCCTCTGTCCATCACTCATCCCTTATATCCATCACTCGTCCCCTCTGTCCATCACTCATCCCCTCTGTCCATCACTCATCCCCTCTGTCCATCACTCACCCCCTCTGTCCATAACTCAGCCCTTCTGTCCATCACTTGTCCCCTCTGTCCATCACTTGTACCTTCTGTCCATCACTCGTCCCCTCTGTCCATCACTCATCCCTTCTGTCCATCACTCGTCCCCTCTGTCCATCACTTGTCCCCTCTGTCCATCACTCATCCCCTCTGTCCATCACTTGTCCCCTCTGTCCATCACTCATCCCCTCTGTCCATCACTTGTCCCCTCTGTCCATCACTCATCCCCTCTGTCCATCACTCATCCCTTCTGTCCATCACTCATCCCCTCTGTCTATCACTCATCCCTTCGGTCCATCACTCGTCCCCTCTGTCCATCACTTGTCCCCTCTGTCCATCACTCATCCCCTCTGTCCATCACTCATCCCCTCTGTCCATCACTCACCCCCTCTGTCCATCCCTCGTCCCCTCTGTCCATCACTCATCCCTTCTGTCCATCACTCGTCCCCTCTGTCCATCACTTGTCCCCTCTGTCCATCACTTGTCCCCTCTGTCTGTCACTCATCCCCTCTGTCCATCACTTGTCCCCTCTGTCCATCACTCATCCCCTCTGTCCATCACTTGTCCCATCTGTCCATCACTCATCCCCTCTGTCTATCACTCGTCCCCTCTGTCCATCACTCATCCCCTCTGTCCATCACTCATCCCCTCTGTCCATCACTCATCCCCTCTGTCCATCACTTGTCCCCTCTGTCCATCACTCATCCCTTCTGTCCATCACTCGTCCCCTCTGTCCATCACTCATCCCTTCTGTCCATCACTCATCCCCTCTGTCCATCATTTGTCCCCTCTGTCCATCACTCGTTCCCTCTGTCCATCACTCGTCCCTTCTGTCCATCACTTGTCCCCTCTGTCCATCACTCATCCCCTCTGTCCATCACTCGTCCCCTCTGTCCATCACTCGTCCCCTCTGTCCATCACTCATCCCTTCTGTCCATCACTCATCCCCTCTGTCCATCAATCGTCCCCTCTGTCCATCACTCATCCCTTCTGTCCATCACTTGTCCCCTCTGTCCATCACTCATCCCCTCTGTCCATCACTTGTCCCCTCTGTCCATCACTCATCCCCTCTGTCCATCACTCATCCCTTCTGTCCATCACTCGTCCCCTCTGTCCATCACTTGTCCCCTCTGTCCATCACTCATCCCCTCTGTCCATCACTCGTCCCCTCTGTCCATCACTCGTCCCCTCTGTCCATCCCTTGTCCCCTCTGTCCATCCCTTGTCCCCTCTGTCCATCACTCATCCCTTCTGTCCATCACTCGTCCCCTCTGTCCATCACTCGTCCCCTCCTCCCCTGCTCTTTCGTAGCTCCTCCCCCTGCCCCTCCCCCTCTGCGCTCTGCTCTGTTTATCTGATCTATTTCTGTCAGTGGTTGTGAAAGTTTTGGCAGGTTTGTGTGTCAGACTCAGTCGTGGGGTGAATGAGCTCAAAGTGCTGCCTCAGCGTTTTTTTGGACGAGGCTGGAGGTTCACACAGCGAACTGGAACATAGAGCAGAACTTTTATATCTGAGTGGGTGGTGTTCAGTCCACTGTGGGTCTGCACCATCACTTTAACCCTTTCACTCCTGAGCCCTGATTCCAGGTAAAGGTTCACATGTTATGGGTTTGACCTCTGACCTCTGACTCACTGAGGTGTTTAATGTCTGGAATATCCTGTAAATGTGATTGATGTCATAGAGGTGGATCCTTTACCAAAAACTTCACCTTAGATCACCTAGAACATCTCTTATAGTCTTCAGTTTTTATGAATATATAAAAAAAAAAAATGTTCCTCTCGCCCCACGTGGGCGGTGTCTCCTTCAGACTCGGGTCCTCTACCAGAGGTCTGGGAGCCTGAGGGTTCTGCGCAGGATCTTAGCTGTTCCTAGCAATGCGCTCTTTTGTACAGAGATCTCTGATGTTGTTCCTGGTATCTGCTGGAGACATTCTCCCAGCTTGGGGGTCACTGCCCCTAGTGCTCCGATCACTACTGGTATATATATATATATATATATATATATATATATATATATATATATATATATATATATATATATATATATATATATATATATATATGTATATATATATATATACAGTGGTACCTCAATTTACAAAATTAATTTGTAACAGAAGTGGTTTTGTAACATGATTTTTCTTTCATAAGTACATTCACATTTTAAATATAAAAGGCCTGATTCGTTCCACGGCCCCCGATACGACCCCCTAAACTCTTTAAAAATGAACAATAGTAAAGACAGAGGTTAGCTCGGTGCACACTGCTCGGTACGGCACAGCCAGTACCCAACGCTGCCACTGGCGCAGGTACAAGTACAGGTACAAACATGTACCTGTCGTCTTTAGAACAACATGACTTTACTGTTAATAAGGAGGAGGAGAAGCACCGCTGAGTGTCACACAGAGCTCATACACAATGAATGGCTTTGCCTGCCTACATTTACTGCAAACACTGTGGAAGCGTGTTCCAACTCCATGACGAATGAGCGTTGAAGGGACACAGTGTACAAGTGTACAGTACATGTGTATTTACATACAGTACGCACAGTTCTATATTTACCTTTTGGGTTAGGGTTTGTTTTGTAATTTGCATTTTCTTTTGTGTTCAGAGACAAAAATTTTACGTAAAGGTGTTTTATAACTTGGATTTTTCGTTAAATTGAGGTATTACTGTATTTATTTATTTTTTTGCTCAAGGTCCTTCTTTCAATTTTCAAATACACAAGGAACAACAAATGAAACTGGGGGAAAAAAATCTCAAACTTACATGGTATATTTTTTTTCATTTCTATTCCAAATAGCTCATCACACTTAAAATAATATTTTTAGGGGCCACATTTGATCTGATCGGGGCCCAACCAATAAAATAATTAGAAAAATAATTACACAGGCTACATTTAGATGATGTTTTTTTTTTAATTCAGAATTATTTATTCAAAGTAAAATAATTCAGAATTAAAAAAAAATTCCTTCATGTTTAGATGAAAATGTTAATGTCAAATACAGGTTTCAATGGAAACATATAATATATTCCACTCTAGTTAATTGGGCGTCAAGGGCTGGAGGTACAGAGGGTTCTGATTGGACAGAACTGGATCTAACATCTGGACGTCTACTGCAGAGGTGTTCGACCCTGCTCCAACACACCTGCTTTTTAACCCCACAAATGTAATAATTTCTTCAAACTTAAAATCAGACATAATGATCTAAAGAGATGTTTATTCATGCAATGGAAAAAAAATCTAATACTGACCAAGTGTACTTGTCTCATTTTTAATCCAAATATTTCACTTCAAATCAGACACAATCACCTACAGACAAACTTTTCAGTAAGAAATAAAACCTGATTTATAAAAAAAAAAAAATAGATCTGGAAAATTTGATAAAAAAAATAACCAAGATAATTTTCACTCATTCCATTGGCAGGTTTATTTATTTATTTATTTATTTATTTTGCTTTATTCAAGCAAAAGTATGTTGGATTTGTTTTTACTTGTTTTTAGAGGGGCATTTTTTCCAGGGTAGTAACTGGTTCCTTTGTGACATTTCTATAAACCCAGACCTAAGTACAAAAAGATTTAAATCCTGTTTAAAAAAATCTATTTTTTTCTTCATTTTTAACCAAAGTGTCGTCTGAGGCAGTGATTGAACACATCCTCATACCTTCATGACAGAACATGTTAGTTTGACTATTTAGTTTCTCCTTCCATAATATTACAACATTCATAGACACATAATATCATAGATGACTTTAAAAGGTCAAAAATGTCGTTGGTTGACGTTAAACAAACACCAAATGAATGAATGAAACAAAGACACACGCAAACCTTCCATTATCAAAGGTTAAAAATGCTGTAAACACGCTGAGGCACAAAAGCCTCATGGTTAAAGTTCAGAAAAGATCGTGGTAAAAGCAAAAATAATAGAGTGTTCCTCAAAGTACAAAGCCAAGACAAAAAAAAATTATATAATTGGTCATAAAATGATGACGAAAAATTACTTTAAAAAGTTGTATTGCATTTGAATCCCTAATTATCATTGAAAGTTTCCAAAATTTAACAAACTGTTAATACAAAACTCTTAAGTTTATTATTATTATTATTATTATTATTATTATTATTATTATTATTATTAATAATAATAATAATAATAATAATAATAATAATAATAATAATAATAATAATAATAATCCAAAATCTTTAGTTTGTGCGAAAAATATGGTTTTTGTGACACTGCAGTAATGTTGACCTTTGACCTTTAGCTATTAATATGGAATCAGTTTCTCATTTCTCACCCTCAAAGACCCTTTACCTTTCTATCTATCTATCTATCTATCTATCTATCTATCTATCTATCTATCTATCTATCTATCTATCTATCTATCTATCTATCTATCTATCTATCTATCTATCTATCTATCTATCTATCTATCTATCTATCTATCTATCTGATAGATGAACAGCGCCACCCGCAGGTCACATGGTTAACTACTACTGTCATGCCTGTAAAAGCTGGAAAGAATTTTTTATCACTATCATCATTTTATCCTGATGCTTTATAACAAAGGACATTAGTGCAACATTTACCTCATACAACCTGCTTTACTATATTCCATTACTAACGCTGTCTTTTAAATTTAAAATGTTGTTTTAATCCTCATGAGACCCAGTCGTACCTTGACGACACTTCACAAACACATGTTTCGCGATATAACCTTTCCTAAGTGATATCTTTTCAACATTTATTTTCCAGTGAAAATTAAATTTTTTTTTTTACATTAAATTTGCTGATCATGTAGATCTTCATAAAACAGTTCATTAAAATATGGAGTTCTATCAGAAACAGACAAAACTGAAGAAACAATGACTTTTTCAGTAAAATATATGATCAGCTGAATATGAACCTTGTGTCTCCAGCCACTGCCATTTATTAAACTCCATGAGTTTTACTGGTGAATCAATGTTGTAGATGAAGTCTATGTTTCCATGGCAACTACGGAGCCTCTGATCATCCAAATAAGTCATATCTGATGACCATGAAAAGATGACGAACTGTATTATATACACTATTATTTACGTCTTGATAGGATTAGTGGATTAACACATATTTAACTTTTTTAGATCAGTCAGTGATAATCATAACCAGTGGATTTTTGAGTTTTTATGGGTTTGTCCCTAGTGTCAATGGAAATAAATTCATCTGTCACTTTGTTTTTATGTCATTTATGTGAAAATCTGATTTATACGTGTTCGCCAGTTGCATCATCGACACTATTTTTGCCTTTTTCATCATCGCATGTTAGATGTTTGCCATTCGTGGTGCGTTTAAGGACACAGTGGTGATGCTGCCAAACATGACAGTTGTGTCATCAGACAAACACAGGCATGAATATGAGTAGGAAGGTACAGGTTTATGTGCTCTGAAATATTGGCATCTTCTGATTTAGTTTTCTTTTTATTTAGTTTTAGATGTAGATTTAGTTTTTATTAAGGAAAATATAAGATGACTGATATATCAGGCATATATATATATATATATATATATATTTATTTGTTTTTTCTCTATGAGCCTGTTGTGTTGGATGATATGTCCTTTTTCCCCTGCCATGATTTACTGACAGGTGAAGGAAAATTAAGACAAAAACCAAAGAAAAAAGGGGGATATAGAACAGAAAAAATGGGCAAACAACAAAACAAAAATGGGGGGGTAAAGGGGGAAAAGTAAAAGAAAAAAGAAAAGTAGGGGAACAAAAAATAAAGGAGAGAAAGAAAAACAAAAGTGGGAAAAGAAGAAAAACAAAAACAAAAAGGGGAGAAAAAACAGATTTATTTTAAAGGAAAGAAAAAAGTCAAATGAACAGAAGGTGTACGTTTGGTCATATTTGTTAGTCTAACTTTTCTATTTTCTAATCATAACTGAAGAAGATTTTCTCATATTTGTTTTCATTTGACAAGAAAAAAAATCAGTATCGGCTCCAAATATCAGCTGAGAAATATCGGTGGCCTGTATCGCTCATGTGCAAAGGCTGATGGGAAAAAAAATCTGTATCGACCCCAAAAAATTCATATGGTTGTTTTCAACAGTGTTTATGAATTTAAGCTTACATGTGATGGAGTGTGAAACGTCTGCAGGACTGGCCCCTCCCTTCTGGGACAGGTAAGTGTGTCACCCTGCCCACCTGTCATACCTGGACACCTGCCCAAAATTCAAATGAGCGGTCAGCGATAAGACAGATAAGGTGTGTTGGTTTAGGACTCAGTGTTAGAGATAAGCCGAGGGTCATGAAATGGTATGATGTGGAGCAAAGGTGACGACTGACGAAGACAGAAGAAAAGAAAAAAAAAGACCAAAAAACACAAGAAAAGAAGCAGAAGCAAAATGGCGTCTGCGTTTAGAAACAACAGGCTTTAAATTATGCACAAATGAAAGGACTGTAGGGAACACCCTAAGGAGGGTGTTATTGGCTTTTACTGCAATGAAAAAAGGTCATATCACCAGAAAAATTGGTGGTGGTGGTGGCAGGGGGGTGGGGGGTTAGGACAATGGTGGGTTCCAGGGTGTGACATCGCTATGACGACCAAGTACTGTAAAGTCAGTACTATCGCTATGACAACCAGTTACTGTAAAGTCAGTACTATCGCTATGACGACCAAGTACTGTAAAGTCAGTACTATCGCTATGACAACCAGTTACTGTAAAGTCAGTACTATCGCTATGACAACCAGTTACTGTAAAGTCAGTACTATCGCTATGACAACCAGTTACTGTAAAGTCAGTACTATCGCTATGACAACCAGCTACTGTAAAGTCAGTACTATCGCTATGACAACCAGTTACTGTAAAGTCAGTACTTTCACTATGACAACCAATGATGGAAATGACAGCATTTAAATAAATGACATTACTAATGCCATTTCTTTTTTCAGTAACAGGTAATCTAACTAACTAACAGTATAACATCGTTAACATTTCCTACATCCTGTTACTGCACATTACTGAAGCCACCGACTTCACGCATACAGACGCAGGATACGGACAAGCTTGTGTGTTTTTGTGTGTGAGTGTGTGTGTGAGCAGTGATGCCAAAAATCACCGAAAGTCGCTAGATGATGATGATGATGATGATGATGATGATGAGTGTGAGAGTGTCACAAGGAAGGGGAGGGTGAGATAACTGTCTTAGCAATAATGATTGGCTAAGGTTTAGTAAGATTGCGTCTTCAGCCAATCAGACAATGAGGTGGGCGGGTGTTTAGAGCACATGCAAAGTGGTGGGTATCTTTTACTGTTAACTAGTTACTTTTATAGTGGAGTAACTCAGTAACTTTACCCACTTTACACTCCTCATATTCTCAGAATAATAAATAGATGTGACAGTACGAAATAAATAAATCACTTAAGAGGAAAAATCAGTGGAGAGAAACTTATTTTATTTGTCATAATTATGACTTTTATCTCAGACTTCAGTTCAATTAAATTTTATTTATAAAGCCTCAAATCACAACAATGTCGCCTCACAGGGCTTTACCAAAAAAAACAACACAATCAACGACAGAAATAGATAAAGTCCCAAGCATCCCCTGCCCTTAGACCCTCCTTCTCTGCAACAAAAAACTCCAAAACCCAGTGAGACAGAAGAACTCTTGAGGAGAACCACACTGAAGGACAGATCCACTCCCATGGACGGACAGACTATAGATGAACGTCCATTATAGATGAAAGAAGGGGAGGGGGGGGGGGGGTCCATCCATCAGACAGGTGAGGGTGAGAGAGGAGGTCTGGGGTCACAGGTCAACACAGGACACAGGTGGGTCACTGCAGATCCTGTTGTCTATGTCTATGTGGATACTAGTGGAGAGTTGGAAGAGAGAGAGAGAGAGAGAGAGAGAGAGGAAAGGGTGTGTGAGTGGTCCAAACCTTTGAGTCAGTTTTCAAGTCAGAGGTCAAAGGTCACTCCGTGCAGGTAGTTTATTCAGACACCAAATATAAATGCTATTTGTATAGTTTTATAAAGTTTGTGGTCACGTCATCCAATCTGTCTGTTGTTAATATGAGTTCAGGTGTCCATGTTACCATGGCAACCTGCACTGGTGGCACGACGTTACTGTGATTTACTTATTGACTGATTGACAGCTCAAAGGAAGTCACACATTAACATCACTGAGTGTATGGTGTGTGTATGTGTGTGTGTGTGTGTGTATGTGTGTGTGTGTTTCAGACTGTTTCATCATTTGGCTTTTTTTTCTTACGCAACCTCACTGCAAACTGTCCTGGATGAAAATCTAGACAAACACTGCCACCTGCTGGAGGAACTGCAGGGATGATGATGATGATGATGATGATGATGATGATGATGATGATGATGATGATGATGATGATGATGATGATGATGATGATGATGATGATGATGATGATGATGATGATGATGATGATGATGATGATGATGATGTTCAGCTGAACATTCTGCATCATGACTGTAGTGCAGTAGAAACACGAGTTCATGATGAAGCTTTGTTTCTTTTCTTCACTCATCACTATATTTTTCATTTCTTCTTGACTCTGAACAGTGAATGTTATTAGTATCAGGTGATGGTGCTGATAATGGTCACTGTAAAAACCTACTGTGGCTGACTTTACTAGTTCCTTATGGCCCTAATTAATGTGTGACTTCTACACCCTGATGTCCCATTGACAGTGTTGTTTTGTTTGTTTGTTTGTTTGTTTGTTTGTTTGTTTGTTTTATCATTTCATCTTTACCTACAAAAATGCAAAAAGAAGAAAATATAATTCAGCATAAATAACACTGGTCTACTTTTTTATTTCAGGCATTAAATGTGGTAAATAAGACAAATCATAAAACAAATGATTTTAGTGTTGGTTAGTTCATGTTTTTAATATATATGATGGTGTGTTATTCCACATATGCTGGTTTATGTACATGTAAACAATGGATTAGTAAATATTCCACTAGAAAGAACTTGTAAAGTGAATGGATCATAATGTACAGACAGTGTTTGAAGTAGATCTGACACTAATATTCCTTTGGACTAAAACCTATTCTACTGTTCATTCTAAAAACTTTACATTTTAACCACAGACTTATCTTGGAAACTTGAACCAACCAGCATTTAAAACTTGAGTTTTCTTTATCATTAACACACATGTGTGAACATTTTATTAGTTTTATTAAGGAAGCATTTGACTTGTAGATCAATGTAAGCAAATATCAAAACAAACAACCAAAAAAAGAGAATGAGAGAAAACTAAAAAAACTGATGAATAAAAATAGAAAAGAAACAAGACAAATAGAAACCATGAAAAAGAAAAAATACTAAATATACATGTACTCACACATGCACACACATTAAAAGACACCAGACAGAAAACAAAGAGACTACCATACCATACCATACCACGCTATAATATACCATACCATACCATAATATACCATAATATACCATAATATACCATAATATACCATACCATACCATACCATACCATACCATGCCATACCATACCATACCATACCATACCATACCATACCATACCATACCATACCATATTATACCATAATATACCATACCATACCATAATATACCATAATATACCATAATATACCATACCATACCATACCATACCATACCATACCATACCATACCATACCATACCATACCATACCATACCATACCATACCATACCATAATATACCATACCATAATATACCATACCATACCATACCATACCATACCATACCATACCATACCATACCATACCATACCATACCATACCATACCATACCATACCATAATATACCATACCATACCATACCATACCATACCATACCATACCATACCACACCATACCATACCATACCATACCATACCATAATATACCATAATATACCATAACATACCATACCATACCATACCATACCATACCATACCATACCATACCATACCATACCATACCATACCATACCATACCATACCATACCATACCATACCATACCATACCATAATATACCATACCATACCATACCATAATATACCATACCATACCATACCATACCATACCATACCATACCATACCATACCATACCATACCATACCATACCATACCATACCATACCATACCATACCATAATATACCATACCATACCATACCATACCATAATATACCATACCATACCATACCATACCATACCATACCATACCATACCATACCATACCATACCATAATATACCATACCATACCACAAAACACAACAGAGAAAGCAGAACAAGATAATAAAATAAATCTAAAAATACAATAAAAAGTGCTAAAACTACACAGATTAAAAGTAAGTCGAAGGCCATGGAGGTGAAATGTGTTTTAAGACAAGTTTTAAAATGGAACAGTGTAGGTGTTTGTCTGACAGAAAAACAAACAGAACATAAATACCAGCATCAGAACATGTGTCCTTTAACTCCTGTCTGTTCCAAGGTTGAAACTTAAATCTAAAGGTGACCGTGTTTTCTCCTGCAGGGACGTCCTGCCCCAGGAGATAAGGCTGTGGCATCAGTCACATTTGTTTATTTATTTATTTAGAACATGCAAAGAAACAAATACAACAAAACAAGGCAGAATAAGGTAAAAAAAAAAAAAAAAAAAAAAAAGAACATTTAAATGAACACGATCTATTTTCAACCTGATGGAAGTATGAATTTTGCAAAGTTGAAAAAGGAATAGGAAGAACTGGTTCAGTCTTACACACTCAATATTTTTTCCAGAATCTTCAAAGCATGGGCGTCACAGCCATTTAAAAGGTGGGGGGTGTTCTAGGTTGTGGCACATGAGCTAAATCAATTATCCATTAATGGTTAAATATTTATATTAAAAAAGTAATATATGGCCGAAAGTAATAACAAAAATGTGAACAAAAATTAAACATTTATTCAATTCATAAATCAAAATTATGAGATAAAAAGTAAAAAAAATTATGAGATAAAAAAACTGATATAAGTTTGGAATCAGACATGGATTTTACAGACACTGTTCCTCTTTTTTTCTTACAAAAATATTTTGTCCATATCAGGGGGTACTGGACTAAAAATATGTTCCTCAGGGGGAACATCAGTGAAAACAGTTCTAGAACCACAGTCTTAGGATAAATGTCACAGAACAAAATATAGTTTAATTAACTTAGTTTAACAACAGTAACATTTGTCATTATTTACTGGTTGACTGTTTACATTACTGGTGAACTGAGGTGCGCTTCATTTAAATATGTTGTTGTGCTGCCCGGGCGGGTAAACACTTTTAACCATAGATCTTGTAACAAGACCATAATGTTATTACTGTTTGTTTGGTGTGATTGTGACGACAGTAACTGTTTATCCTGAAATAAAAAGTAAGTCACACCAACTCTCCATCTGTTTCCTGGATCCAGTAACGATACAATCTATAAACTCAGTAAAAAGTGGAGGGTATGAAATGATCTGGTTGGAGAAGTGGGGGTGTCGAAACACCCCCATCCCCCACGGGTGCGACGCCCATGCTTCAAAGTTTCTTTATTGTTAATTCTCCATATTCACATGAATATACAGAAGATTCAAAATGCTGTTTGTGTCTCAATCTGAATATTAAAATATTAAATCCTATACAAAAGAAAAATAAACTATGAAGAAATACAATATAAAGTGTCACAGCAGTGGTCCTATATACAGAAGTGTGAGTGGTGAGTGTGCAGCAGAATGAAAGTGTTTGACATGGGGGGGGTCACTGTTAACATTCAACAGCATTTAGCAGTAAGTGAATTATGCATGATGCATTATGTGTCATATCTGATGACAAAACCAGAATCCTAACCATTCAATAGGTTGGAAGTAACTCAGTAAAAGTACTTTGTTACTGTACTTAAGTCATTTTTTTAGGTATCTGTATTTTATATGAGTATATATATTTTCTGGAAACCTTTTGCTTTTACTTTCTACATTTGTTGATAAATATTTGTACTTTATTCTCCTTACATTTACATAAATATTTGTACTTTATTCTCCTTACATTTACATAAATATTTGTACTTTATTCTCCTTACATTTACATAAATATTTGTACTTTATTCTCCTTACATTTACATAAATATTTGTACTTTATTCTCCTTACATTTACATAAATATTTGTACTTTATTCTCCTTAGATTTACATAAATATTTGTACTTTATTCTCCTTACATTTACATAAATATTTGTACTTTATTCTCCTTACATTTACATAAATATTTGTACTTTATTCTCCTTACATTTACATAAATATTTGTACTTTATTCTCCTTACATTTACATAAATATTTGTACTTTATTCTCCTTACATTTACATAAATATTTGTACTTTATTCTCCTTACATTTTTTATAAATATTTGTACTTTATTCTCCTTACATTTTTATAAATATTTGTACTTTATTCTCCTTACATTTACATAAATATTTGTACTTTATTCTCCTTACATTTTTTATAAATATTTGTACTTTATTCTCCTTACATTTACATAAATATTTGTACTTTATTGTCCTTACATTTTTTATAAATATTTGTACTTTATTGTCCTTACATTTTTTATAAATATTTGTACTTTATTCTCCTTACATTTACATAAATATTTGTACTTTATTCTCCTTACATTTACATAAATATTTGTACTTTATTCTCCTTACATTTACATAAATATTTGTACTTTATTCTCCTTACATTTTTATAAATATTTGTACTTTATTCTCCTTACATTTTTATAAATATTTGTACTTTATTCTCCTTACATTTACATAAATATTTGTACTTTATTCTCCTTACATTTACATAAATATTTGTACTTTATTCTCCTTACATTTTTATAAATATTTGTACTTTATTCTCCTTACATTTACATAAATATTTGTACTTTATTCTCCTTACATTTACATAAATATTTGTACTTTATTCTCCTTACATTTACATAAATATTTGTACTTTATTCTCCTTACATTTTTATAAATATTTGTACTTTATTCTCCTTACATTTACATAAATATTTGTACTTTATTCTCCTTACATTTACATAAATATTTGTACTTTATTCTCCTTACATTTTTATAAATATTTGTACTTTATTCTCCTTACATTTACATAAATATTTGTACTTTATTCTCCTTACATTTACATAAATATTTGTACTTTATTCTCCTTACATTTTTTATAAATATTTGTACTTTATTGTCCTTACATTTACATAAATATTTGTACTTTATTGTCCTTACATTTTTTATAAATATTTGTACTTTATTCTCCTTACATTTTTATAAATATTTGTACTTTATTCTCCTTACATTTACATAAATATTTGTACTTTATTCTCCTTACATTTTTTATAAATATTTGTACTTTATTCTCCTTACATTTTTATAAATATTTGTACTTTATTCTCCTTACATTTTTATAAATATTTGTACTTTATTCTCCTTACATTTTTATAAATATTTGTACTTTATTCTCCTTACATTTTTATAAATATTTGTACTTTATTCTCCTTACATTTACATAAATATTTGTACTTTATTCTCCTTACATTTACATAAATATTTGTACTTTATTCTCCTTACATTTACATAAATATTTGTACTTTATTCTCCTTACATTTTTATAAATATTTGTACTTTATTCTCCTTACATTTACATAAATATTTGTACTTTATTCTCCTTACATTTTTATAAATATTTGTACTTTATTCTCCTTACATTTACATAAATATTTGTACTTTATTCTCCTTACATTTACATAAATATGTGTACTTTATTCTCCTTACATTTACATAAATATTTGTACTTTATTCTCCTTACATTTTTTATAAATATTTGTACTTTATTGTCCTTACATTTACATAAATATTTGTACTTTATTGTCCTTACATTTTTTATAAATATTTGTACTTTATTCTCCTTACATTTTTATAAATATTTGTACTTTATTCTCCTTACATTTACATAAATATTTGTACTTTATTCTCCTTACATTTACATAAATATTTGTACTTTATTCTCCTTACATTTACATAAATATTTGTACTTTATTCTCCTTAGATTTACATAAATATTTGTACTTTATTCTCCTTACATTTACATAAATATTTGTACTTTATTCTCCTTACATTTACATAAATATTTGTACTTTATTCTCCTTACATTTTTATAAATATTTGTACTTTATTGTCCTTACATTTACATAAATATTTGTACTTTATTGTCCTTACATTTTTTTATAAATATTTGTACTTTATTCTCCTTACATTTACATAAATATTTGTACTTTATTCTCCTTACATTTACATAAATATTTGTACTTTATTCTCCTTACATTTACATAAATATTTGTACTTTATTCTCCTTACATTTACATAAATATTTGTACTTTATTCTCCTTACATTTACATAAATATTTGTACTTTATTCTCCTTACATTTACATAAATATTTGTACTTTATTCTCCTTACATTTACATAAATATTTGTACTTTATTCTCCTTACATTTTTATAAATATTTGTACTTTATTCTCCTTACATTTACATAAATATTTGTACTTTATTCTCCTTACATTTACATAAATATTTGTACTTTATTCTCCTTACATTTTTTATAAATATTTGTACTTTATTGTCCTTACATTTACATAAATATTTGTACTTTATTGTCCTTACATTTTTTATAAATATTTGTACTTTATTCTCCTTACATTTTTATAAATATTTGTACTTTATTCTCCTTACATTTACATAAATATTTGTACTTTATTCTCCTTACATTTTTTCATAAATATTTGTACTTTATTCTCCTTACATTTTTATAAATATTTGTACTTTATTCTCCTTACATTTTTATAAATATTTGTACTTTATTCTCCTTACATTTTTATAAATATTTGTACTTTATTCTCCTTACATTTACATAAATATTTGTACTTTATTCTCCTTACATTTACATAAATATTTGTACTTTATTCTCCTTACATTTTTATAAATATTTGTACTTTATTCTCCTTACATTTACATAAATATTTGTACTTTATTCTCCTTACATTTTTATAAATATTTGTACTTTATTCTCCTTACATTTACATAAATATTTGTACTTTATTCTCCTTACATTCTCAAAATCGACTCATTACTTTTTCAAACTAAACACATGTGACAGTATTAAAAATAAGTCACTTCAGAGGGAAAATCAGCAGAGGACAGAAACTTTATATTTCATTGTTTCAAATGTTGTTGTTTTTTATTGTGAATAGTATTTTGGAAATATTTCACATCATAAACATTCAGCATTTTGTTTTAAGGAGGTGATAATAACAACAACAAACAAACAAACAAACAAACATACATAGCTTTTTTTTCCCCTTAATTTTTCCAAAGTTCCCTGTCCATACCCACTAAACTGAGTACTGTGACCTGCTCTATCACATTATCTACACAATAACTCACTTTATTTTTGGATACTTTTGAAATTTTTATTATTTTCACTTGTTAAATAATTATTATTTCATCCATGACAAAAAAAAATGCAGTGTTGCTTTTTACAATTGAGAAGTTGTACTTTTTTACTTTTACTGAAATAAAGGAATTGAATCAGTACTTCTACTTTTACCAGAGTATTTTTCACACAAGTGGCTGTACTAGTACTTAAGTACAGAATTTGAGTACTTTTACCACCTCTGCGTTTCAACAGTATTTGAGTGAGTGATGTCTTCTGTGCTGCAGTTGTTCCACCACCAGAGGGCGGTACAGAACCACACTGACCCCTTTAACTGTCACCCATGTGTGGAACTGTTCAGAGCAGGTCTATGAAACTGACCTGAGATCAGCCTCACACACCTCTGCTTATTTCCATACATCCATTCATTATGTCATCGCCCATGTGACGTCATTGTTAGCTTTGAACTGTAAAGTTCACATCTCTGTGGACACACACACACACACACACACACACACACACACACACACACACACACACACACACACACACACACACACACACACACACACACACACACACACACACACACACACACACACACACACACACACACCACAGTCCTTTCAGAATAAACACATCTACACTGTTTCCATTTGATCGTGGGAATGAACAAAAATACATAAATCTTAACATAAATAAAATGTTTTTCAAATAATCTACAGCACAAGAACATAAATAAAACTTTATTTTTAAATGTTATTATATGTCAATATATCAGTGAACAAAATTGAAGAAATACAAATAAAACACGAAACAAAATGCAGAACAAAAATATTCACAAAATCATAAATAACATGAAAAAACTTGCAAAATTAAAATAATAAATTAAACTAAATTATTATTATTATTATTATTATTATTATTATTATTATTATTATTATTATTATTATTATTATTATTATTATTATTATTATTATTATTATTATTATTATTATTATTATTATTATAACCAGCATAACCAAAACCACATTACAATAACAGTATTTGTAATGTGGTTCCAGTAGTTGTCTTTTTATTTTTATAAATCATCAGTTCCATCAACAACAGAACGTACCAGCACTGACACACCAGGGGTTAAAGGATGGACTTTTATTGTGAAAGTCTCCTCCGGTGGCTCGTGTCTCCGCCTTCATGGATCAGAACACAGACTCGCACAGTCCGCTCATTTCAAAGTTTCGTCCAGAGGAGGACGGACACGCGCAGACCCACGGACACGCACGCACCCCCGGACCCCATGGCCGCCATCCTGTGCCGGGTCCAGTACCTGGAGGATTCGGACCCATTCGTCTGCACGAACTTTCCCGAACCGCGCAGACCTCCGACTCTGAACGTGGAGCAGAACCTGCCGCTCAGTGAGCAGATCCCCGTGATCCACAAGCTGCTGGAGGCGCCCCTCAAGGTGGGTAGGACCCTGACCCAGACCCAGACCCGAACTCAGACCCCGTTTGAGTTGTGGGTACAGGTTTTACTCATTAAATTAGAATATTCTAAAAAAAAAAAATTAAATAAAATAAAATAACTGAACTTTAAAGGTGAAATGTCCATATTATTATAAAGACACTAGTGTGTGAATCAAAGTATTTAAAGCTTTTGTTTGGATTTTGGTGATTAGAACTTTTACAGCTTTAGAAAACTCACTTTCAAACAGTATTCTAATTTTCAGAGTTTTTGTGCTTGAGTTTGTAATTAATTATAAATCATCATCAGCAAAATGACAACAAATAAATCCAGTAAATGTCCAACTGTGCATGAGTCTATACAATCTACTGGACTCACTTTTTATGTTGAGTTACCTGAATAAATCAACTTTTACTCCATATTGTAGTTTTCTTTGTACGACCTGAACCTCTTAAACCAGGGGGTGAAACTTATTTTAACACATAAACAGCTAATGCTACTTTTGAGCCACTTCCAAATATTTTTACCTCTCTATTTAACATTTCTCATGTGATTTTTCAGCATTTCTTGTAATCGTATCCTATATATTTTAATGTTTTTGAATAAAAACAGGTTTTTTCTTGTATATTAAGTAGGTAATTGATCATGTAGTTGTTGATTAAAGTTGTTTTATTATATTATTTATTCATTAACTGAATATGAACCCAGTGTCTGCATCCACTGTGATTAATCAAAGTTTTACTGGTGAATCAATGTTGTAGAAGATGATGGTGTTTCCATGGTAACTATGGAGCCTCTGAACATCTAAGTGAGTCATTTCTGATAACTAAGAAAACATTAGGAATTGTATTTGAAGCAAATTATTGACATGAATTAATAGAATGAATGGATCAACCAGAATAAAACGCACATATTCCAACATTGGTCAATTTGCTTGAGCTGCTGCTTCATAATTATTACAAAAACAAATGCAAAAATCCCATGTAGTATTTGTTCTTCCATGTTACTATTTGAAACAAAAGCAACACAGGAAGTGGAAGTGGTCGTTTTCTTTCAGTAGACATCCAGGCGGTGAGTGGTCGTTCTGTCCAATCAGAACTCAATGTACCTCCAGCTCCTAAAACCCAATTAACTAGAGTAGATTACGCCCATTGCCATGGAAACCTTTATTTGTAATTAACATTTCCATGTAAGCACAAATGAAATGGCTTTAATTAAGAATTATTTTATTCAGAATAAATAATTCTGAATGAAAAAAAACATCATGTAAATGTTGTTATTATTATCCATTCACTTTATAGGTTTTTTTCTAGTGGAATATTTACTAATCTATTATATACATGTACATAAAGCAGCATATATGTGGAATAACACACCATCATATATATTAAAAACATGAGTTTACCTGCACTAAAGTCATTTGTTTTTTGTTTAATGTCTGAAGTAGAAACTTTCTAAACATTATAGAGTGTTTTCAGCCTGAGTTTATTTTTTATTTATATATATTCATTATCACATACAATTTCTTGTTGAAATATATGTAGATGTTCCTGGAAAACATTTCTTCTTGAAGGTGGTGTGTGTTCCTGTGTATTTGTCACCTCTCCTCACCTTAACTCTGCATGGCGTACATACATGACTGTGACCTTTGACCTTTGCAGACTGTGGACTGTGTCTGTTCTGTCCTGACAAACCCGATGTCTAAATTGACAGATGGGGGCAAAGGTCATGTCGTGTGACTCTATCAGATCAACATGAATAACAGCATCATCTCAGGGGTCAGAGGTCACCGAGTTCATCTTAAGCCTGAACCCTTACCCTTTATTACAGTGATTGACTGATATGGAGATTTTGGCAGTGATGCAATGTTGTTTGTTTGTTTGTTTGTTTTACATCAGCTTTAACCAATGACAGATCCAGGCCACTGATATTTCAGAACTGATATTAGGAGCCGATACTAATTATGACGATGGATTAATCCACATTAATGTGTGAATTTTGACAGCCATTTTTTTTTATGGTTTTATACAATAACAATTGATTTGATGAATACAAACCAGACTTTTGTTTCTATTTTTTGGATTTGTTGACTGGAATGATGATATAAAACAGGACAGATTTGAGTTTGAGTAATATTTTTTGGACTGAATCCTAAAAACCTCAGTTACCTTTTGCTGCAGAGTGAACAAGTTCAGGCATAAACGCTCTAATCCCTTTGGCTTCAGTGACAAACCGGCACTTCTGACCCATTTTCATTCCTTGTGCACTGACTCTGTATCCTTACTCCATAATCAAAACTAATTGGAACTGATTTTCATCCCTGCGGTGTTGACAGCGGCATGGAGTGACGGCAGGGTCAGGGGTCAACAGGTGGACCCAGTCCTGCTTTGATCTATTCATTTTGCAGAGACTGAACACTAAAGCTCCACCATATTAGCAAAACCTGCGATAGAAGCTAAGGGTGTACGAGCACTGGTGTCATTTTCCACTTACAATTATCCCTCACTAACCTGTGCTTCATGTTAATGTAGTTTTTTAAGATGGAAGTGCTTCAATGAAAAGAAAACTACGTATTGCAGAGTGTGAAAAACACTTTATGTCCTTAAACTGTTCTGGTTTTTCTTCTGTTTTGTTGTTTGTGCTCAAGTTTCCTGTAAAATACAGAAAATTTCATGAAGAAACTCAAAAACTGTGTAGAAAAAAAATATAGAAAACATGTTAAAATCCACTAAAATGAAAATTAAACAATGGGAAAATTCAAAACTCTTCTAAAACACAGATTAAAAAAACCACCAAAAATGTGATTAACATATCTAAAACATGCAAAATAAATCAATGAATTAATAAATAAAAAATATATATGTATGCAATTAAGATGTTTATTGAACAGATTCAACAAAACAACTTGAAACAAAACTGTAAACAACTGTGACATGTAACTGCAGTACATTTTTTAATCAGATGGATTATGATGGTGGATTAATCTGCATTAATGGGTTAATTTTCACAACCCTACTTCCTTTTTTTTTAGTAATCCATAAAGACACCATTTTAGAAACAGTGACATTTTACCAAAAAAGTATTTGCTCACTCTTATAAAATTGTTACGATTCAGATAAAAATAAAATCTAGAAATAAATAAGAAAACAGATAAAAATAAATGTAAGTGGGAAATGACACAGAAATAAATGCAGGGATAAAATTCATGAAGCAAAAATATAAAAAAAAGAACAAAATAAATAAGTGATATGAATATAAATGTATCCTGCCATTTTTTATATTTATTTTTTTCAGTACAGTACAGTCAGTCCTCCATACATGTCACTCCAGACAAAAACTTAAGGATATTTAATTTTCTACTAAGACTCTTGTGTTTTTGGGGTCATTTGTAAATTAAATTGTCTGGTCATTAAAAAAAAGTTTTAATTCACACACAAAGTAAAAAAGCACTGTACAAGAATCCCAAGTGAAAAAGTCAAATATTGTTTAACTTTTTGGTTGTAGTGCATTTGTTAAAAGCTTATAATAACATGTACACATAATACACTGATTGGAAGTCGTGTGTGTATTTCTGTCGGTTATGATGTCATGTCAGATTAGAGACAGAAGCAGCTTGAAGGCTTTAGTGTGTTTGGGTTTTGCAACAGGATGAGCTGTTTCAGTGACAGGAAGTGAATGGATCCTTGTTGGATTTAAACTCAGCATGAAGTCACACTGTTTCAGATGAATCAGCTTCACTTCTGTCCTCCTTCCACACATCACAGTCCAGTCAATGGGTTTGTTTTCATAAGGTTTTATTCCTGTTCAAAAATAAAGGTTAATTCTACTTTAAATTGACCACACAAACACCTCATTCCAGTTGAAACTGAATTAAACTGAATAAAGTCACTGGTTTATTCACCTATTTAGATTCGATTAGATTCAACTGTAATGTCGTTGCCCACGAACAAATAAATATACTGTACATATACATATACATACACACTAGGGGTGGGAGGAAAAATCGATTCACATACTGTATGTATCGGGATTTTTTGTTTTGCGATTTTTAAATAGATTTTTTTGTTCAAAAATAGATTTTTTTGCCCCCCCATATTTACATTTTTCATTTTAAGGTGGAAAAAAATAGCGCTTGTAAAAACCATAGACGACTGTATGAGTCACTCAGATGTATAATATGTGTCATGGAATACACAGAAATCACCTCAGTGTAGGCACACAGATGACAGCTAGCTTATTATCGTGTTAGCTTCAACAACACACCAACGTTAAACAGCATTAACTTATGCGCAGATCAACAATACACTATGATAATATCTATTCCAACTGTATTGTCTTATTAATCTCACTTTATGTCATTTACACACAGTAATAAACCAGGAGGATATGAATTAAAGCAACAACATAACAGCTAATTCTAAGCATGGAGGTGGTGCGTTCAACAGTGCGGGATATCTGAAAACTTAGAGAAAATGAGTTGTTCCTCAATAAATATAGTTAAATAATCAACAGTAATTAAATTGTGTGGTCTTTGTAACAGAAGGGAAGAGCAGAGCTGGACATGTACACTTTAAAGTTGAAGTATACTCCTTTTCCATTGGCCAAAATAAAACATTTAAACCTGCTAACAATCAGCTTTTGTCAACTTTGAAAACATCTGCAATTTTTATTTGGATAAAGTCAACGTACCTTGTCTGAAAGTGTCCAATCAGAACCCTCTGCTGAATTAACTAAAGCAGAATAAACCTGGTTCCCATAGAAACCTTTATTTAGCATTAACATTTGCATGAAAAGACTTATCTGATGTACTTTAATCCTCCACTGGCTCGCCCCAGGGCTGTGTCCTTTCACCACTTTTATTTATTTTATATACACACATGAGTGTAGAAGTCAGCATTCAGGTCGACGCTTTATCAAATTCACTGATGACGCAGTGATCGTTTTGCTTCTTAGCAATTTGGACATTGATCATGGGCCAATGGTGAAGGATTTTATCGACTGGTGAGACAGTTTATTTTTGAGCATTAATGTGGAGAAAACCAAGGAAGTGGTTGTTGATTTTAAGAAGAAGTCTCCACCAATCCACCCTGTTTTTATCCATGGCCAAGCAGTAGGAACGGTGCAGCAGGACAAACACCTGGGTACCATCATTGACCCTAAAGTGGCGTTGGAAGTAAATACTGATGCTGTTTGTGCAAAGGCCCAAATGGAAGTTGATAAGTTTTAATGTGGACGCTGTTTTTATGAAGGTGTTTTATTGAATCTGTTTTAAGCTTCTCTTTTATTTGCTGGTTTGAGTCCCTCACCTTGAGCAACAAACAGGATGAACAGCATCATTAGAAGGTGTGGCAGGATAGCAGGGGTCAGATATGAGGAGCTGTCTGTCCTACATAGCAGTGTTTCGTAACCCTGGTCCTCGAGGTACTATATCCTGCATGTTTTAGATGTTTCTCTCTCTCCAGTCACACCTGATTCAAATGATCATGATAACGACCGTCAGGTGTGTTCAAAGAAGGAAACATCTAAAACATGCAGGACAGTGTGCCTCGAGGACCAGGGTAGGGAAACACTGCTCTGTAAGAGTGAAGAGTGATTAAGCTCAGTCAGTCGTGGCTCACCCGCCTCACCCGCCTCACCCGCTGTCCTCACAATATAGGCTGCTTCCCTCTGGGCGCTGGTACATGAGGTGGAACCCACTTAAGTCATTGTTACCAACATCCATTGGCTTCATAAATGGCTTAATATAATTACATCCTGGCTATTATTACTGTACACTTTAGTTATTTATTTATTGGAATTTTCTGTTGTGTGTATTGCTGTGTGTGCTTTAATGGAGATAATAAAGTTTTCTAAGTCTAAGGAAATGGTGTTAATTGAGAATTATTTCCTTCAGAATAAATAATTCTCAGAAACATGATGAAAATGTAGCTACTGAGTTAAAGCAGTGCATGGAAATGTACAGTGTGTTTTTGAGGTTTAAAAGGACAGAGCTAGTGGTTGTTTTTTTTTGGGGGGGGGGGTTTGTGGGTGGGGGGTGGTCCTGTAGATCCGGTTCATTAAAGGGAAGGGTCCTGTGTTTGAAGTCACTAGGATTCTTATTTCATTCTGCTTTATCAAAGTGAAGCCTGTTCCAACCTGACGGTACCATTATCCCTGGAAGACGAACACCATCTTATTGTGTTTGTTAACCCTTGAACCCCCCAGGACAGTTAAAGAGTCAAATATAAACCCTGTAATGCTTACTGTTGCAAATATGCAACTTACCCAAACATCTAACTATTGTATGTGCTATAGGCAATGAATTATCTCCACTTAATTTAGCATTTTAAATTCAGACATTAAGGGGTTAAATATAGATGGAGTGGGGGGGTATTTGGGTGTTTATGAGTTAATTTCAGGAGCATTTTTTGTATTTCATCACTACACAAAACTCACAAAGGCCGACTAAATTTACCAGCAGGCTGTTTTTCTAACAAAATGGAGCGGGTGCCTTCGCATGTGAGGAAGGAAACTCTAGTTTAGGCTCTTATCTACACACTGGCCTTAATATTACATCCGTCCATCCCTCCATCCAACTTATCTGCTGTTTACAGGTTCCACCCTTTTCCTCTACGATCCATGAAGGAAAAGAGGAGGAGATGTGAAAATAACTGAAAAAAAAGCTCCAGAATGAAAAAGATGAAGTAGAAATGATTATTGGATTCTCAAAATGACAAATGCTCTTTGGAAGGAAATCAACAACTGCCCCTAAAACCATCCACAAACTGAGCCACCTGATGGTTCTTTACATTTAGAAATGATTAAATTCAGTCTAAAGCTCAGCCAACACAATGTCAAGTTGTATGAAGCGCTATGATTTAATACTTTAACAAAATGAACACGTTCTAAACTATAGAAACATGTTTTTAGTGCAGTCCTCCCACACTCACCTTTAAGACCCTTGTCCTTTTTCTCCCCCATTCTAGTTTAGTCTGTTCTACATTATTGAGTACTATAATAATAATAATAATAATAATAATAATAATAATAATAATAATAATAATTAAGAACTGGTTCCAGGCACAACAAACCTCGCCCCCTTGCAAACATGTTTCTTAATAGACATCTCCCCCTCAAAATGTGAGATTATGGATTTTACTTTTCAAGGTTAAAGGTCATGATGTCATTTTGGAGCCTACATGTAGTTTCCCATCTGTCTACAATAGTAACTGAGTACTTGTACTTGTAAACTCATTTAAACCATTTAAAACCGTCACAACCATTTAAAATCATATGACCTTGATTTTGACCTTTGAAGTTCAAAGGTCATGCTGCCATTTTGAAGCCCATGTCAGGTTTCCTATCTCTCAGTAATGGTACTTCTGTAAGTTTCTATCTCCACTTTTTGCTGTTATAGTACATTATATCTTTTTTTAGGTATTGACCCAGTGACCCCTGACCTTTTGGGTCAACAGTAGGTGAAAGTCTTTACACACAAGATACAGAATTGAAAGACCAAAATGTTGGTGTTCATTGGAAGTCTGTAAGATGAAGAGGTCAAAAGTTATATCAGAAATTAGATTTTGACCTTTATTGTGACCTTGACCTTTGACCTAGAGTCTTCATATTTGTTCGTCAAGATTCTGCTGTCAATGCACATCAACAGTGAGAGCAAAAAGAAACTATATTTAAAACGGAATGAAAAGGGTATTCCTGATTTGTCCTATCACTGATCATTGTGAAAAAAAAACATTTTTGGTGACCTTGACCTTTGACCTAAATTTGCCAACATTTTATGGGATCTATCCTGGACCACCTTAAATCTTTTCTGAAGACATCCTGAAAAATTGTCCAGTACTTTTTGTGTAAAGTTGCGAATAAACAGACAAACAAACAGAGCCAAAAACTATACCCGTCCCCCACTTCATGTCTATGGGGCTGAATAGAATAGAATAGAATAGAATAGAATAGAATAGAAGTACTTTATTGATCCCACCACTAGGAAATTACTTCATGACAACAGCAGCATTCGACATATAAGTAAAAACAGATGGAGGGGGTGCAAAGGTAATGTGTAATGTCATTAAAGTGTCCATAGTACAGTCGTACAAAATGTAATTAACATTATTCTTAATTTAAAGGAAGTGCATAGTGAACAGCAGCAATGATTTGATGACAACTGAAGCGAAAAACAACCAAATATTTTATCTGAAGTGCCTTTTGTTTACATGAGAACTGAGTTTTACATGTTGAAAATGAAAAAAATCTCACTTTTACGTTTCCATCTCTTGGTCAAAAATAGCTGTTGCACATGCGCCTTCTATCACAGCACCGTCTATAGCAGCCTGACATTCATGTCCAATCCAATTCTGCACCTCTTACATCCCCGTATACACAGAGATAATGACTCATGTAAATGTGGATTAAAAGGTTCAGACGAGACACCAGTTTTGCATCTTCTCTTCGATTGTCTGAGTATAAACATAAACTATATCTTGTGTTTAGGATGTAATTGTAAATAAGAAGAATTGTCTATTATTAGGCCGTTTATCTTTTTGTTTTTAGCATTTTTTTTTTCATTAGTACCACTAAGTATGTCAGGTAGGATCAGGAGTGAGAGTGTGAGGACGTGGGCGTTATGATAATTTATTCTTTTTTAATGTTTCTTTCTTTATTAATTAATAAATATTTGCCTCCATAATTGAATACTCAAATGTCTAATGTTACTTATATTTGCACAAAAACTGTTAAATAAACAGAATGAATGTGAGGCTTTTTTTTTTCTCAGTTCAGAATCGGGACTTTTATCTGCGCTCCTCAGATCTGCCACCGAGGCTGACGGCTCCAGCCTCAGGGCATGATGGGAATAATTAGGGGGTCAGTGAAGGAATGTAATCTTCTTGAACGAGCGCGGCCTGCTCTTTATCTGATCCCAGAGATTCCAACGGGGCCCTGAACGCCTCGCACCACCCAGGAATTCAGCCTGAAGATGGTCACACAAACGCACCGTCACGTAGAAGCCGACGTTAACCCTTTAAACCAGAACTGGACTAAAGTCAAAGTGACTAAACTGGACTAAAGTCAAAGTGACTAAACTGGACTAAAGTCAAAGTGACTAAACTGGACTAAAGTCGAAGTGACTAAACTGGACTAAAGTCAAAGTGACTAAACTGGACTAAAGTCAAAGTGACTAAACTGGACTAAAGTCAAAGTGACTAAACTGGACTAAAGTCAAAGTGACTAAACTGGACTAAAGTCAAAGTGACTAAACTGGACTAAAATCAAAGTGACTAAACTGGACTAAAGTCAATCTGATTAAACTGGACTAAAGTCAATCTGATTAAACTGGACTAAAGTCAATCTGACTAAACTGGACTAAAGTCAATCTGACTAAACTGGACTAAAGTCAATCTGACTAAACTGGACTAAAGTCAAAGTGACTAAACTGGACTAAAGTCAAAGTGACTAAACTGGACTAAAGTCAAAGTGACTAAACTGGACTAAAGTCAAAGTGACTAAACTGGACTAAAGTCAAAGTGACTAAACTGGACTAAAGTCAAAGTGACTAAACTGGACTAAAGTCAAAGTGACTAAACTGGACTAAAATCAAAGTGACTAAACTGGACTAAACTGTTTGATCTGAAGTGGGCCGGACCAGTGAAATAATAACATAATATAATAATATAGAAATAATGTCAACTCCAAACTTTCCTCTGTTTTAGAGCAAAAAGAAGAAAATTATAATATCAACATGTTTATATCTATCAACTATCCTTTCAAACAATGTGAATAATGGGAAGAAACTGAAAAAATACATATAATTTAACACTGTTCTGCCTTTCCACATGTACATTCTAACTTACAGATCATTTCAGAGCTACATATTTAATTAAATCACATTATTAAAAGGCAGAATCTTGTTAAAATCCCACTTGCTTCTCTTAAGATATTTCAAGTTTTTCATATTTATCCAGGTTATACATTTTTTTTAGGAAAATTATATTTAGTTTTAGTTTAAATACATGAACATATATACATCTACAAAGAGAAAAATCTGCAGTTGTCATTATTTATATGTTATTATGATAGTATTTTACTCATCTTGCCTCCTTGGGATTGAATGTGGAACCTTGTTAATATCTGAATGGAATGTTTACTTGTCACTAATTAACCCAGAGTCTGGCCTGCCCTCTGCCGGCCCAGATTTGGCCCCCGGGTCACATGTTTGACACCTTTGAAACCTTAATGATTTCTGCACTGAGAATTCAGAATGTGCGATTTATTTTATATATTCATTAATAATACACCAATATGTCGGCTGGTCGATATATAAGACTCGTATTTTAGTTGTTTTTTTTTTTTTAATCGGTATCGGCCCGTTCTGTTGACAGTTATACTTATTTTCCTGCTGTGATTTACTGACAGGAAAAAAGAAGAGATAAAGGGGAAGATGAAAAAGAGAGAAAAACAAAGGAAAATGGAGATGGATAGATAGATAGATAGATAGATAGATAGATAGATAGATAGATAGATAGATAGATAGATAGATAGATAGATAGATAGATAGATAGATAGATAGATAGATAGATAGATAGATAGATAGATAGATAGATAGATAGACCAACATTTTGAACTAGTTTGAGGATGTTTATTTTATTTATTTTGTTTATTTGGCCTGTCGTTGAGGGTCAGTAGTGAATGTTTAGAACTTGAGTTTATTAAGTTATTGATGAGAATGTTTGGTGGAATTAAGTGTTTGTACTTCCCACTCCTTTTTGGGTGTAAATCAAATGATTCTATCTTTTCTTTTTTATGCATGTATTACATGAATGCTTGAAAAAAAACCCCAAAAAGGTAGAAAATAAGGCAGAGGGAACATAAAAATCAGAAAAAAGTAAAGGAAAAGTGTTAAACAGATGCCAAGAAGTAGCTGATTTAGAAGAAAATACAACCAAAAACTACTACTTATTTTATTACAATTTTTGTTTTACTTCATTTTAGTCTTTTTTTTTACTGCATATATTTTATGATAATTATTATTTTGTTGATATCTCTGTTTTTATGTAGTTGCTTTTTTTCAATACCATTTGTAGTTTATTTTTTCTTCAGTTTTGTTGTTTGTTTTATTCGTTATTTATTACTTTGTTGGTTTATTATTCATTTATGATCATTTTATTGGTCACTTTAGCTGTTCTTGTTCATTTTGTTGCTTATTTGTTTGTTTTTTGTGGCTGAGGAACTGTTGTATGGAGTTACACGAGTGGACTGAATTAAAAAAGATGTTGTCGAATATGGCAACGTTTCCATGGTAACTATGGAGATATGGTCATATCTGATGACCATGAACTTTTTGTTAACACAGATTATTGACATGTATTGATATAATTAATTGATCAACAGTTATTAAACAGTTTAGATCAGTAGAATGTTCTGGTTAAACGTGGATTTTTCTTTTTAAGGGTTAAAATTATACGTTTAAAAAATTTGTAGTAGATGTAAACCATTAGATTGTGTCTGACCCAGTTTAGATGACTTTGGTCTGACTGTGGAACCTGATCTGTGGGTTTGACATCCCTGTGTTCGTGTGTTTGCAGCAGGTGCACAGACTAAGGCGTGTCTGTGTCTGAACACATGTCTTCAGATACTTTCTTTAGTGTTCAGTGATAGAACCTTGTATAACAGGATGATAATGATAATGGATGGTTATGAAACCATCTAAACCCTGTGTGTGTGTGTGTGTGTGTGTGTGTGTGTGTGTGTGTGTGTGTGTGTGTGTGTGTGTGTGTGTGTGTGTGTGTGTGTGTGTGTGTGTGTGTGTGTGTGTGTGTGTGTGTGTGTGTGTGTGTGTGTGTGTGTGTGTGTGTGTGTGTGTGTGTGTGTGTGTTAATGGTTGACTGATTTATCGACTGATATTTTTCTTGTATTGGCCTGTGACGTTGAATGATAAGCTCTTTATTTTCTTGCCATGATTTACTGACCAGTGAAGAAAAAAGAAAAAAAAACAAGAGGAAAAGGATGAGACAAAAATGGAGCAAAAAAAGAAGATGAAAAAAGAGGGAGAAGGACAACTAAACAGGGAAGAGACAAAAAACAAAAAAAAAGAGAGAACAGGAAGAAAAAAATGAGAAGAAAAAGAACCAAAAAGCAACAAAAGAAAGAAAACTCAAGGGAAAAAGAGAACAAAAAGGGGAAAATGTAGAAGAAAAAGAACAGGAAAAAGGAAACAAAAGAAGAAAACAACGTGTACTTTTGGTCATATTTATTAGTTTAACTGTCGATATATTTTGTAATTGTAAGATTTTCTGACTTTCTTTTCATTTAACAAAGAAAAACATCAGTATCAGTTTAGGCCTTTATCACTGAAGCCTTTTGGGGGGGGGGGGGGTTTGGGGTCTATTGATATTGGCCCAATTGGCGTCTTTGAGTGTCCAGAAAAGCCCTATACAAATAAAATGTATTATTATAAAAAAAAAAAAACATAGCAGGCGATCATGTGTATGTGTGTATGTATTCCTATCTTTCTGGGGACATTGATCTGTTTACACAGTCACACCATGGGGACCTCTGACACTATGGGGACTAAAATTCAGGTCCCCATGAGGGTTAAATGTAAATAAAGGTCCCCACTAGTAAAATAGAAATGATGTGGCCCTATAAATACATTAATTAGTTTTTTTTCAGGAAACGCGTGTAAAGTGAAACATGTATTTTTCAAAGGTTTGAAGATATGAAAAATAATTTATTTTTGTGCCTTTTTTTAAAAATATGCATCTTTTCATTATGTATTTATGTGTTTATTATACCTTTTTTTAATCATTTATTTCATTACTTTTTATTTTGTCATTTTAATTTTTTTATTTAATTAAAAAAAAAAATATTTTATTTTATTAAAAATATATGTTTACACTCACTACCCAATGCTTTGATTACAAACTTGGTCCCCATGAAACATGTAAATGTGTGTGTGTGTGTGTGTGTGTGTGTGTGTGTGTGTGTGTATATATTAGAAGAATGTGGTTGTTCTGGTTAAAACACTGCGTACACTATCAACATCAGACTGGATCTATTGGCTGCCGTCACGTCTAGATTCATACCTGACTGTGACTCATAACACACACACGCACACGCACACGCACACGCACACGCACACACACTGTTTTGGTCCAGTACACGCTGCACATGTGCAGATTAGAATCAGTCAGACTGAATGAGCAGAACTTGATCAAACACACCGCTGTATTTTTAGAACTATAGAGCACACCTAAATATAAGCCACACCCACTAAATTTTAAAACAAAAAAATATAATTCCGTGTATCTGAACCACATTAGAACTGAATCCGATGTGTCCACAGATTTTAGCTGAGGGAAGAGGAGGATTATATTTGGTTATGGGTTTTTTGGGGGGTTTTCAATAACTTTACACAAAAACTACTGGAAAGGAAAGGTGTGACGCGGTCCAGAATAGATCCCATTGAACGTTGGTGACTGTAGGTCAAAGGTCAAGGTCACTAAAAATGTGTTTTCACAATGATCAGAATTCGGTCAAATCAGGAGTTTCCTTTTCATTCCTCAATACTCGGCTTTACATGTAGCTTCTTTTTCTCCATTGACATCAGAACA
>CM035785.1:5780681-5800681 GCA_020466265.1 Siphamia tubifer | reverse complement strand
TTTTACATCACATTAGCCTGTTCTTTGCATCACGATAGCGTTTCTTTTAGATCACGTTACGCTGGTGATCCACTAGACAGTGATGCGACCTCTGCGCTGCAGCACTCATTCACAACACTACCCTCCCCGCAGACGCTAGGTGGGCTTGGTGGGTGTTCCCGAGACACTTGGTGCGGGCAGTAATAACTATGGTATTAGTAAATGCATTATTTTTGACACAAAACAACTGTAGCGCTGCAACTGCACTTCTCCTGTCCGCATCAGTGTGCAGGAAAAGTGCACTGTGCACTGTTTTTATAAGGACCATCGAATTTAAACGGGGGAAGCGACTCAATATGTGTCTGGGGAGACAAGCGGCCTTTTAGGCTGCATGCACTCAGACGAGAGACGACTGTCTTCTGACTATGTACTGAAATAAACTGTAATACTGTAGCTGAATGTAAACTATATTTGTGATATTATAATAATGAAGACAATGAGAATACTCAAAGAAAAGTTCATCCTTACCAACTGCTCATGTGCCATAGCTGTGATCTTACTTCAGTAGGGTTTTAATTTAATTATGAAATATTAGTATAATTTTTACTAATACAATCACCTTATCCTGTTCTTTGCATCATGTTAGTCTTGTCTTCACATCCCTTTCTTCACATAGTTTTAGCCTTTTCTTCATATTGCCGTAGCAGTTTTTTTTTAATAAACATCACTGAGCATTCTCTGCTACTGTACAGATGACATGGAAACAGATCTGTCGTCATGGTGTTTTTGGGTTTTCTTTTGTGTGTCGTCATATTTTTGTTGTTTTGTATAAAGTTGGCTTGTTCCTCTCAGCGCAGTCGCCACAACAACACAACACATTCCTCTGACACGACTTCGACGATGGGAAAAAGACTGAATTCACTGTGTTATGTCAGAGCAATGCCAGCTGAGCCTCTGGCAGCCGTGAAGAAGGTCTGGTATAAAAACAGAATCCACGTCATCCCCAACTGGACCTGGAAACTGTGTGTGTGTGTGTGTGTGTGTGTGTACGTGTGTGTGTGTACTTGTGTGTGCGTGTGTGTGTGTGTGTGTGTGTGTGTGTGTGTGTGTGTGTGCGCGCGCGTGCGTGCGCGTGCGTATGTGTGTGTGTGTGTGTGTGTGCGTGTGCATGCGTGCGTGCGTGTGTGTACTTGTGTGTGCATGTGTGTGTGTGTGCGCGCGTGTGTGCGTGCGTGCGTGCGTGTGTGTGTGTGTGTGTGTGCATGTGTGTGTGCGTGTGTGTGTATTGTGATGACGCAGCTAAAGTAAAAAATCTCCAAATTGCTCCTTTTTTAGCCACAGTCTCCCAGAGCCCATGTGCGCTCTACTTCTCCTCTTCTTCTCTCTCATTCTTTCCATACCTCCACACACTGGTTCTTTCCATCCTCTAATCCCTGAACACCACATTCTGCTTCATGGAGGTTTATGTTGAAATGGAGCTGATCCCAGAGCAGTTGACTGTAAAGACCAATCTGCAATCTGACACTTTAATGGCACCTTCAGTGTAGACCTCCACCCACAGGGATTTTAAGCACCGATACTTACTATATATATGAACAATACAGGCCACTGATATTTGAGGCCGATACTTTGTTTTGTTTTTTTGTTGTTTTTTTACATCACCCATAGTGATACAGGCTGCCAATATTTGGGGCCGATACAAATTTTTCTTCTTTTTTTTGTTATATCAGCCTTTGCCAATGACCGATGAAGGCTGCTGATATTTCTAAGCTGATGATTTAGCCAATATTAATATATAATTAATATATAATTTTTTTTGTTTGACAGACCCCCGATATTTGGGGCTGATACAATGTTGTTTTTTTTTTGTTTTTTTTTTGTTTCATCAGCCTTCACTGAATATTTGGGACAGATGCTGATTTATGTTATTTTATTTTATTTTATTTACTTCTTTATTTTTTTTTACATTAGCCATATCCAATGACAGATACAGTGTGCTGATATTTCTAAGCCAATATTTGTGAACTGGTATTCAGAGCCGATAATGATTTAGCCTTAGTTAATGACCGATATAGGCCACTGATATTGCTAAGGCAATATTTTGATCCAATACAAATTTGTATTTATTTATATATCTATTGTTAATGCCCTGCTCTGGTAGGGATTAAAGAAAAATCAAAAAGAACAACAATATCAGTGGAATTGTTCTTATCTGGAGAGTAAACTGTGGAGAACAAACCTGATGTGACCTGTTTTTTTTTTCATCTTGTTCCTCAGTGTTATTAATAAAGACCATTTAGTTTCAACAGCCTGACGTCACACAGTTACCTGCAGGTGTAGAATACAATTCAATCTCTGTTTAAACTTGAGTTTGACCAAGGAAAATACTTTAATAGTAAAAAGGGAACAAATATCAGGAAGTGCAACCAGTAAAACAGTCAAATATAAAATGCTGTCCAACTCACTTGACCACAGATTATCAATTGTCTAATGGTTTCCACTTTAAATCTTCCATCGTAGCTTTTGCTTTCAAAGGAATTTTTCAGTTGTTTTTCATGGATACTGTTGATGACGATCCAAAACAAACAGGCTTTAACTCACTTGTTCCTATTATGAGTCTTGTAAATGACACTATAATTTGACATTTGCTTTTTTTTTTCTTTATTTGCCGCAGGCTGTAAATTTAATTGACCCTCAGAGAGAATAAACACTTTTAGGTGTGTGAGTGGGTATAAATGATGCAAAGGTGGGTCAAAATGGACCAATGAGGTGCTTATAATGTAACGCATTTGTAACGACAAGTTTTTATTTCGTATTCCAGGTGTTCCTAAAAACATAACATAATCTTATTTTATAAAGGGAAGTGTGTGTGTGTGTGTGTGTATATATATATATATATATATATATATATTTCTTGCTATAGGCTAACTAGACGAATGCTAAGGGTCCCAAAGATATATGTTCAGCCTCATCTGTAGAAAATTAAAATGTTCTGTCTTTATCTGTAGCTATCACATGTTTATTACATCCATTTTATACTTAAAGAAAAAAAGAAAACGCAGCGTATAAATAAAATAAACTAGAATAATTGGCTATTTTTGTAACATCAGGTCATATTTGTTGAACTGTGCTGTCAGTTAGTGATGCAGTGGGTTCACCTACAAGTATGATGAGAATGATTGACAGCTACCCACCTACCATTGTTGTTAGCCAGAATATTAAACAAAACAAACACTGTAATGACATCAGAAAGAGGTTATCTCAGTAGTTGTTGTATTTTCTTCTTGAAACATTTTTATGAAGGATCAAAATGTGTTTTATTTGTTGACATGTAGAGGATTATTTTCTTTTCATTCCAGTCTTTTTTTTATTCCTCAGTTTAACTTGCCTGAAGTGGCTCAACTTAAGAAGTTTAATTTTAACTTTAGATAGTTTTTCTCATGATTGTGGCATCTTAGTCGATCATTTAAAGGGAGCTCTATCGTAATTTGACAAACTACGGACCCCCAGCGAGCAGCATGTTCAGGCCCTTGTCGTCTTTATGTATTTTTAGTTGAAGAACAGACCAGTGAAAACAGTCAGATGATGGGACCAATATTTTGGGAGGTATTAGTCATTCTGTGAAACAGTAGCCTTACAGTGGCCTTACTTTATTAGATTCATCATTCAAGTAGGTTACCTAGCAACAGATAAACAATAGGCCCCTGTCGCCATGGTGTCAGATTCCCTGTGCAGAAACAAACCTGTCAGCTGAGAGGTTATTCAACTGGGGAAGACCCCAGGAAAGACCCAGGTTCACAGCTTAATAATTCTAGTTCTCACTCATCCTTACAATTGGAAAATAAAAAAATATCCACAGTTTAAGGTGCGGTACGATGGCTCAGTCCAAACATCTTTCATCAGTTACCACCTTGAAGGAACGCATCCAGAATAATGACACAGGATGTTTGTTCTAAAGGGTTAAAGGGTTCATGTGTAATGTTCAAAGCTTTGGGTCCTACTACAGACCAGTTTGATTTGGGTCCTACTACAGACCGCTTTGGGCTCCAGTATGGTTTGATTTGGGTCCAACTTCAGTCCACTTTGGTTTGGGTTCTACTATGATCCAGTTTGGTTCTCATCCTACTCATATCCGAGTTGGTTCGGGTCCTACTCTGGCCTAGTTTGCTTTGGTCTCCAGCTCCGGTAGAATTTGATTTGGGTCCTACTACAGACCGGTTTGGTTTGGGTCCTACTACAGACCGGTTTGGTTTGGGTCCTACTACAGACCGGTTTGGTTTGGGTCCTACTACAGACCGGTTTGGTTTGGATCCTACTCTGGTTCTGACACCTGTCCACTTGTGTCCACGCTGTAACTCCACTGCTGGTTTATTCATAGAACTGGATCCTGGTGTTAGAACAGTTTCAGGGACATGGTGGAGCGCAGCGTTTCCATGGCTACAGGTTTGCATCCCTGCCACTAAAATGACACTTTCACTTTCACTTGTGCGGGGGCTCAGATGGCACCAGGCGGTAAAATAACGATGCACACACGTGGTTATAAACTGAAACGCATGTTGTGTTTTCAGCAGCATCTGTAAGAACATAGAGAAACTTCAGCTGTTTGTACATTATGTGTAACTGAGTATTTTAGCCAATGCAACATGTACGAGGAATAAACATCTATTTGTTACCTACTTTCCTATCTGCTCATTTGTTTGTTTGTTTTTTGTTTTGTTTTTTGTATATATGTATATGTTTAGTACTTCAGTTATTTATTATTGGTATTGTTATTATTGTTATTATTTTTATTATTATCATCATTTTTGTACTATGCACTATATTGCTATAAGATGAATTAAGGTTATTGGGGAAGTGAAGAAGGGGTAGAATTAAATAAGCTTATGTTTCATCCTACTCCTTTTCAGACATGTCATTATTATTATTATTATTATTATTATTGTTGTATTGATTATTGTTGTATTGATTATTCTTGCACTTTACACATGTTCGAAATAAATCATTCAAATCAAATCAAAAAATCAAATCAACATGGACCATTATTCCAGAATCCGGTGCATCTAAGGGTTAAACTGGTTCCACTGGTTTTCCTGCCCAGATTCCCTGTAGTTTTAAGGGTTAACTGCCTTTGCGGTCCGCTGGGCTCCCAGACAGTCGGACCCACTTGTGTCTCTGCTTTTCCCATGAGCCCTCACTGTCTGCGTCTGGTTTTTCCACAGAAAAGGAAAGAAGCCCATCCTGATCCTGAGGACTCAGCTCTCCGTCCGGGTTCACTCCATCCTCGGTAATTACCCTCTCTTTTTTCCTCTTTCCTTTTTCTTTTTTTTGCGTTTTTCCGTCAGAGTGATGACTCAGGGGAAAGTCTCCGTCAGGGACACGTTTCCTCCTCCGTCAGTCTTCACTTTCCGTTCAGTGACGTGTTTGTCAAAGTCCAAGTCCAGGGAGATTCCTCTGAACCGGGCTCTCCTCCTCCTCCTCGTCCTCCTCCTCCTCCTCACAGTCTCAGTTATTAAAGGGAGGATTCAAACGCTCATAAAACTTTACACTAACACACATGACAGTAGTGACTCACCTCCACCTGCACTTTAAAAATAAACCATTAGATTCAGATCCTCCTGCAAATAAACTCAGACATGTGGAACAACTCCAGAACCTTCCAGGTGTTTAGGACCTGGTGTTTTTTTTTTCTAAAAAAACTATCTATAGGATGTACTCAACAATTTGCACTAATTTTGGTGGAGTACATTTTACCCCACATTTTAAGTAAAATGTACCTAATTTTAACAGCTACTGAATAACACTAAAATAAATCCACCAAACATATCCCATTATACAACAAACTACTCATAAAGCATGAGGTATATTAACTATTAAAGGTAAAAAAGGATGTTTATCTATTTGATTTAGGATTGGATGTATTACTCTTAATATCAATTGAGTCAATACCAACGTTAGTAGACTACTAGTATCAGATTTATATAAATAAGAAACATGAATAAAGAAAGTAAATATTTTAGTATTGTATGTATGATGTATGTACACCCCAAAAATGAAGCAACACCACAGAGGGTAATGAAACAAAGGAGCAACTGAGGTCATGGTACAAGAATCTGCAGCACAATGAATGAATAAATAAATAAAAATGGGTAAAACACACCATAACTGTACTATATATAAAGAACAACACTTTCTTATCAACTCAGAACACTGTAAAACATTAAAACTGTCCCAACTAGTCTGTCCCAATGTATGCTGGGAAATTCCCCCCAGCTGTTTTTCCAACAGGTCACAATATTATGGGGTAGATTTTATTATATTATTTTAAGTGGTAATAAATAGGTAGAATTTATCCAGTGATGATAGATTTCCCTGGAAACTGTTATTACTAATTTAAATTTTAACTGGTTTACATAGTTTGTATTTATTAACTCCCTAAATGCTTTTTTTTAAAGTGTCGCCTCACAGCTAATGTGGAGTCAAGGCAACTTCATTTATTATTATTATTATTATTATTATTATTATTATTATTATTATTATTATTATTATTATTATTATTATTATTATTATTATTATTATTATTATTATTATTATTATTATTATTACAAAAGAGGTGAGAGAGTAGTAGTAATAACAGAACCATACAATTTTAATAGGCCATCACCAACCTGCATGTCTATGCTTGGGAATAATAATAATAATAATAATAATAATAGGGCTGTCAAAATGAACGTATTAACAGACATAAATCTATGATAATGATTAATCTGATTAAAAAATTTAACAAAATTAAATGGAACACTTGTTTACAATTGTTTTGTTTGTATATATTCATATTTTGCATGTTTTTTGGACATTTTATCACATTTTTGGGTGTTTTTTTGTATTTTAGAAGAGTTTTCTTAATGTTTTGAATATTTTATTGCTTTTTTTGTTAGTTTGTGACTTTTGGCATGCTTTGTTTCTTTTTTTTTCTCTGTATTTTTAGTGTTTTTTAATTATTTTTTTTAAGTATTTTGTGGGAAACTTGAATACAAAAAAGAAACCCAGTAACATATAAGAATATATATGAGGAGGTAATTAATCCAAACTTACACTGTACCTATATTTGTAGATTCCTCTAAACACCTTATTATCCTTATTTATGCTGAATGGTGAAACTTCTGTGTAAAATTCTGGGTCTGAATGTTTTCATGATTGTTTCATTACTTTAGTCTGACGTCTTAAAAATGTTGAAAACATGACCTTATCACCATAAAATGAAGGGTTCTGGTCTTTGACTAAACTTGGCTGAGCCCCATTTGACCTTTGACCCTGTGTGTAAACACGCTTTTACTGCATTACATCAGGATGAAAATGCCAAAGTGTTGGAAAACTTAGTGATTTTATCTGTGAAAAATGCTTTATTAAAAAAAATGATTAATAAAATACACACACACACACACACACACACACACACACACACACACACACACACACACACACACACATACACACATACACATACACACACATACACACACACACACACACACATACACACACACACATACACACATACACACACATACACACATACACACATACATACACACACACACACACACACACACATACACATAGCCCCCTGCATTTCCTTCAACCTTACCTCTGCCTGTACCTCAAAACATCAGCAGATACACCCTTTGTTTGAAAGTTTTAACATGTATAAATAAAATAAATGCTGTCATTGTTAAGCCACTTGGCCACAAATGTAAAGGACCTTAGGAAACAGATACACAACCGTATATCCTGAGCATTAGACCGTTTGTAGTCACTTTAACTGATTCAGGCTCCATGGACTGATTCACTCGGATCTTGTTCGACACAGACCGATAACTGATAATCCGTTATCGGTCTGACCTTGGGATTCAAAGATCAATAACAACTTCATGTTACATATAACATGCAATTTACAGAAGCAACTTATGCTTTTTGTCAAAATTTAGACCATTCTTGTCTTTTTAGATTTTGTAATACGACATGATGACATTGACCTTTATATACACACACACGCACACACACACACACACACACACACACACACACACACACACACGCACACTTTCCCAGTCATTACTCTTGGGTAAGACAAATGATTCATTATCTGTAATTATTGCCTTTTTTTAGTTGCTTGTGGCTGTGTTTTACCGTCACAGGTGTTCTGTATGTAGTAACTTTACTTCCAGTCCAACCTTTCAACACATGTGGAGTTGTTCCAGAATCCTCTAAAGTCTTCCCTCAGGCTTTTATTGTTTTATTGCAGAACTTTTACTTCCATGGAAACTGGGTCAGACATCTGATGAGCAGTCAATTTCTGATTTATTTACCTTTTAATTCATGCCTTAACTTGTCTCACTCATTATTCGGACTGATTCTCCTTCATTTACCAGCAGTAGAAGTTTAACACGTGGTTCATTAACAGCTACATTTATTAGGAAACACATTTCATGTCATCCTCAGTCATGGGACGGCGGTTGTCGTCAGTGGCTTACATCGTATCCTGAGGCTCTGACAGTTTTTTCTGGCGTCATTTTTCTGCATAAATGCACTCCTCTGTTCTCTGGGTTTAATGTGGTCACTTGGTTTTATTCAGGCTATAAATTAACTTGGTTTGAAAGTGTTTATTATTGACTGGACAAAACTGTTGACACATTTGTCACCTTTTTTTGGAAGGTGTTGAAGAGATGCATGAAAGGAAAAGTTAGTTTTATTTATGTTGTGTTAATTTCCCACATCATTATCTCTGTTTTGGCTTTATTAGGATTTCATTATCATTATGTTTATTATTATGATTATTTATTCTGATTATTTCTTATTATTATTTCATTGTTATCAGGATTATTTTAGGATTTCATTATTTTTTACCTCCGCCAAAGGAGTTATATTTTCATCAGGGTTTCTCTGATGATTAAAAAAGTTAGGAATGTATTTGGATGAAGTTTTCAGAAAATGTTGATACTGGCAAATGAACATATAATGGGTCTGGGAGGAACATTTCAGCAACTAAACAATACAAAATGTGTGGGTCAATTTTATACATTTCTTTTTGTGCATTAAAAAAAAAACAATTCTTCCCTGTTCCCTTATAATGAACAGAATTTCAAATGTCTGTAGCAACAAAACTATAGCTTGAATTCATACTAAATTAGGATAATTGATTATTACTGATACAGAATAAATGTCATTATATTTTGGAAAATTTTGTTGAAGGTTAAAAATTTAGGTATTTTTTCCAATTTATTTCTAATGAGTCACATGGGTTCTGTGCAGCACTGACCTGGAGTAGCCCCTTATCTGAGCTCTTATTGTGAAGGAGCTGTTGGTTGTGTATTCAGTCTTCTCCTTATCTGAGCTCTTATTTTGTAAGAGCTGTTGGTCATGTGTTCAGTTTCCTTATCTGAGCTCTTATTTTGAAAGAGCTGTTGGTTGTGTGTTCAGTCTTTTTATCTGAACTCTTATTTTGTAGGAGGTGATGGTTGTGTGTTCAGTCACCTTATGTGAAATCTTATTTTGTAGGAGCTGTTGGTCATGTGTTCAGTCTTCTCCTTATCTGAGCTCTTTTTTTGTAAGAGCTGTTGGTCATGTGTTCAGTCTCCTTATCTGAGCTCTTATTTTGTAGGAGCTCTTGGTCCTGTGTTCAGTCTCCTTATCTGAGCTCTTATTTTGTAGGAGCTGTTGGTCCTGTGTTCAGTTTCCTTATGTGAGCTCTTTTTTTGTAAGAACTGTTGGTTGTTTGTTCAGTCTCTTTATCTGAGCTCTTATTTTGTAGGAGGTGATGGTTGTGTGTTCAGTCTCCTTATCTGAGCTGTTATTTTGTAGGAACTGTTGGTTGTGTTTTCAGTCTCCTTATCTGAACTCTTATTTTTTAGGAACTGTTGGTCATGTGTTCAGTCTCCTTATCTGAGCTCTTATTTTGTAAGAGCTGTTGGTTGTGTGTTCAGTCTCTTTATCTGAACTCTTATTTTGTAGGAGCTGTTGCTCATGTGTTCAGTCTCCTTATCTGTGGCTGTTGTTTGTTTCGGTTCTTTCCTCTCTTTCAAACTGCTGTGTGTTTGTTGAGCTCTTATTTTGTAGGAGCTGCTGGTTGTGTTTTCAGCCTTCTCCTTGTCTGTGGTTATATTTTTTGTGTTCTTTCCTCCTTTTTAAACGTCCACTGCTGCTGTTTTTCTGTTCGTTCACTGCTGTTGCTTCAAGACGATTTGAAGCGTGGTCTGCATGTCGCAGTGTTTTGGTTTGGGGCTTTTATTTTTAGACTTTTTGGCCTTAAATGCTGCTGCTGTGGTGTTTGTGTTCATAGCAGCTGAACACAGTCATGTTGGAAAAGCGACCACAGAACCTTCTCTTCTGTCCACTGTGTTTTCATAGTACATGTTGTGACCTACTGTTAAATTAGATTAGATAAAATATTCCTTTATTATTCACACAAGAGCACAACAGAACCAAAGGGTCAAATCACTGCATTAAAAATCTCTGTGACGGGACATTTGACAGAGTAGTGTTTACTAAATGACCTACATTTTTACTTTTAAATTCATTTTTACACGATATGAACTACATTAAGAAGTTTCCCTCTGACCATCTGTGGAGTCCAGCTGTGATGATAAAACAAATATTAAATATAATTCCAATTTTAAAAAGTATAAGTAAGATTTACAATACCTACACACAATCCACCATGTATTAACTGTTTATTACCTGTTTATTTATTATGTATTAACCATTTGTTACATATTTGTTGTTTATTCATACGCAATTTGTCCTAAATATATCACTTGTTCTTATTTTCTATGAACAAATGATTTACGATTAATTGTGTTTAAGCAATAATTAATAAACGTTAACAAACAGGTAATAAATGGTTAATACATGATGGAATGTGTGTAGGTATTATGAAGTGTTATCAAAATATAAATAGTTGATGTAGTTAATGACAATGGCTACATTTACATACTGTTTTTTAATTCAGAATTATTTATTGTGAATAAAGTTATTTGGAATTAAAGCTATTTCCTTCGTTTTTATATGGAAATGTTAATTCTGAATAAAAGTTTCCATGGTAACGGGTATATTCAGCTTTAGTTAATTGGGTTTTAAGAACTGGGGGTACAGAACGTTCTGATTGGACAGAACGGACGCTTAACATCTGGATGGAAGGAAACGATCCTGGATTCTGGATCACTTTGAATTTTACATTGCGATAAATGGAGAGTAGATTTCAAAGTGATCCAGAATCCAGGATCTCTGCCGGATCACCACAAAAATGTAAACATTTGTTCTTTGTGACACTCCCAACATGTCAGGAAATTTTCATCAGGATGCGTCCATAACTTATTGACTTGTCTTGCTAACAGGCAGGCAGACAGGCAGGCAGACAGGCAGGCAGACAGGCAGACAGACAGGCAGACAGGCAGGCAGACAGACAGGCAGACAGGCAGGCAGGCAGGCAGGCAGGCAGGCAGACAGGCAGACAGGCAGACAGGCAGGCAGGCAGGCAGACAGACAGACAGACAGACAGGCAGGCAGACAGGCACACAGACAGACATAAGTCCATCAGTCCAGTCCTGGGTTACCTTCACTGGGACCCTCACTCCTTTTCCCACACTTCCCTCCGACAGCCCCTCCCTCACTCACTCCCTCACTCGCTGGCTGGCATGGCCCCGCCCTCCCTGCTCCAGAGGGGATTTCCCAGCATGCTTCCTGCTCCTTGAAGGCTTCTTTCTGTTTCAAATGTTGAGGCATTGTGAGTTTTCTTGGTTTTCCTTCAGGCTTAAACAAACAGGACTTTGTGCCAAGTCTGGATCTGAAGCCTGACGTCCACCGCATCAGTCTGATACACGTCACATATGGATTCATTTTATTCATTCATTTGTTAATTTTTATCCTTTTGTGGATTTTTTTTATCATGCTTTTTTTATTTTGTAAATTTTTGTCCATTGTCTTCATTTTTTTATTTCATAGAAAAAAAAATTGTTAATTTAGTGGATTTTTTTTGTTAATTTTGATAATATTTTGTTAATTTAGTACATTTTTGTTCATTTTGTCATTCATTTGTTTCCATTTTATAAATTTTTATTTTTTATTTTTTAAAAATTAACTGTATGTTTTTCTAATATTTTATTAAATTTGGGGAGTTTTTTGTTTTTTAATTTGGCCATTTTGTGGATTTATTTGTAAAATTTTGTTAATTTTGCGGATTTTTGTTTGTTTTATTAATTATTTTGTTCATTTTTCTGAACCAAAAATTTTTTTGCCCATTTTGTTGATTATTTTTGTTAATTTTGTTTATTATTTTGTCAATTTTTGTTCATTATTTTGTTCATTGTATGGCTTTTTTGTTAATTTCTGATTATTTTGTGGATTTTTCTGCCTGCCCCTGGCATGGCCCCTCCCCCCCTGCTCCAGAGGAGATTTCCCAGCATGCCTCCTGCTCCTTGAAGGCTTCTTTCTGTTTCAGATGTTGGGACATTGTGAGTTTTGTCCTTCAGGCCTAAACAAACAGGACATTGTCCCCAGTCTGTAGTTGAAGCCACTTATTCTGTATAAACGACTGACGTGACCCGTACGCTCATCAGTCTGCTGAGTCCGACTATTGTGTCCCTGAACGCACCGCATCAGCTTTATTATTAACCCTTCACCCCCCCTCTAAAAAAAACTGTCAAATAATATGCAAAATATTTTAGCTTGACTTATTTTGTTGTGTATTTATCGTACGTTCATCACTGTGTTTATGGAGTGACTTCTCGTGTCATCTTGTGATGATAATAAAGAAACAAATCTTCACATTTGTGAGTTAATAGAAAAAAAAACAACATTCCGCACTTCTGTTTTATCGACATTTAGTAAATATCGGTAAAGTTTTTCGCATATATCCAATGGAAAAGAGACTGAAAACATCCACAGACTTTAAAATGGAACACACTGTTCATGTTTGTCATGTTTGAGTTGTTCATCGACTCATCTGGCCTCCTTAATAAGCTACTTGGAGGTTGACCTTTGACCTCTGAACCTGCTGAGTCAGTGGTCTGGCTCTGTTTGTCTCTGAACTGTGGGAGTGTTTATGCAGTTGTGAACCAGTGATCCTCACATCAGACAGACTGTGTTGCACCACTTCCTTTGACATTTTTAAAACAATACAACACTGGTGCACACTTCAGGGTCTGTGGGAGTTTGGAGTTGTGTCTCAGATGTTTTTATTGTCCGTAACAGGTATGTTGAGCCAAAATGTAATACCTTTTTAATTAGTTTTTTAAATTAATTTATTAATTATCCCATTGAGATGAAGAACCAGTTTTACCAGAGTCCTGGGGGCAAGTTATTACATAAATGAAATTAAAAAGTTATTACATTTTCAAACATTTATTACAAAATGTGGCTCAACTAGGTGTCAGTCATTTTAGTTCAGATTCCACATTCAGTGCAGTACCAGTACCAGTAAGATAAATAAGATAAGATCATAAAAGCATCAAGTCTTTGTTTTAGTGAAAAACAAAATTACAATTTGAAAATATTTCTATTTATAAAAATACAGTTTGTCATCTTTTCATGGTCATCAGATATGACCCATATGGATGATCAGAGGCTCTGTAGTTACCATGGAAACACCATCATCTTCTATAATACTGATTCCACATAAAAGCCATGGAGTTGGATCAAGGACAGTTTATGTTGAATTAATGATGGACTTTGCTGAAAAAAGTCACTTTTTCTTTAGTTTTCTCTATTTTTGATAAAATAATCCTATAGTTTCCTCTGAGATTTTCTGTACGTCTACATGATTAGTGAAATTAGCTAAAGATAATACCTGAATTCACTGGAAAAAAAGACAAAACACAGGATAATATCACAATAAACACCAATAAAGCACTTAAGGATAGTTAAATATAGAAAATAATAAATAAATAAAATACATTTGGGACCTCAAACAAATGTCACACTGAGGTTTTTATGGGTTAAAAGAAATGGTGTTTGTTTCTAAAAAAAAAAAAAAAAAGTGCAAATATGACAAAGACATGAGCTGTGTTTTAACCTGAACCTGACAGCACATCCAGGAATTAGTCAGTACCATGGAAAAGCCTCAGGGTGTGTGTGTATGTGTGTGTGTGTGTGTGTGTGTGTGTGTGTGTGTGTGAGCGTGTGTGTGTGTGTGTGACCGTGTGTGTGTGTGCGCGTGTGTGTCTGAGCGAGCGTGTGTGTGTGTGTGTGACCGTGTGTGTGTGTGACCTCCTCGCCCACTCTGACTGCGTTTCCTTCCATGTTTTGTTGCTGTTGCTCATGCTCTGACAGACACTCGTTGTTCTTATTCCTTCCATCTGATCCTGAACCTGTTGCCTTCGAATTCCACTGAAACTGTCAGTGACATCACATCATCATCCTTTTGTGACTCCGCCTCCCAAACCAGAGAGGACTATTGTTTTTGAGTCTTTTTTTTTTGTCCGTCCGTTTATCTGTCGGTCTGTGTTTTCAGCAACTTTATATCAAAGCTGCTACTATTTCTATGACAGTTTTAGAAAAGGTGTGAGCTGGTACACAATAGATCCCATAAAGTTTTGATGAATATAGGTCAAAGGTCAAGGTGACGGTTACCAAAAATGTGTTTGTACCTGATTTGCCTCCATCTGAAATCATTGCAAAATGTTTGCGAGAGGGTTTGTTGTACCTGACAACACGTGCTCATTATTTGTTCATTTTCTTGACAACGCTGGTCGACAAGTAAAATCCTTCTGGAATAAAACTAATGACATGTGTGTTACTGATAAAGAAAACTCTAGTCTTAAATACTGGTTGGCTCAAGTTTCCAAGATAAGTCTGGGATCAAAATGTCAAATTATTAGAATGAACAAGAGAATAGGTTTTAGTCCAAATGCTTCTATATTTCTGATTCCACCTAAAACCCATGGAGTAGATCTACCAGATCTACTTCAAACACTGTCTGCCCATTAGGATCCATTCACTTTACAGGTTCTTTCTAGTGGAATATTTACTAATCCATTATATACATGAACATAAACCAGCATATATGTGGAATAACACACCATCATATATGTGACCCGCCACCACCAAACCAGGCATACGTCGCGCTGAGCCGTTCAGCGCTACAGCTAAATTTAGGCTGGAAGGCGATTTGTTATTTGTTTACACCTTATCAAAAAACGGTACCTTAACACCTCTATGTTCAGTTCATGTGGTCATTACATTGAAATCCAATCAATAAAGGTGTTTATTAAGTCAATTATTTAAGCGGCGACAAAAGTTCAGGTATTGCTGAGCAAAGACAAAGACGACTTCCACCTCTTTTCGCCGAACAAAACGATCTCCGTTCCGTGGGTAAACACCCAAGTGTTTGGTACGAGGTAAAAGCTTATATTGAATGTTCTGTCCAATGGTGTAAGCCAAATGATTATAATACGTCACACTTCTGTCCTATTATTATAATATATAAAACTTCTGTGACATGTCCATCAGAGTGTCCTTTAACATCTGTCAACAATTTGTGTCAATCGGATACAAATTATTATGCGTTGCTAAGGACTTCCTACCCCAAAACAGTCCAAAACTTTAACGGACAATATCTAAAAATATGCAAATTGCAAAATATGTCCAAATGTGGATATTAAAATGACCATAACTTTGGTTCTACTTGTGATAGAAACATCATTTTTTCACCATCTTAAACCTTAGTTTCCACTCTACCAAGATACACACATAACTCTGTTTGGATTTACACACACTTATGCCTGGTTTACTGGTGGTGGGTCACATATATTAAAAACATGAACTAACCAGCTGATTCATCTTATTAAAGTATGTAAGATTTAGCACATTTAATGTCTAAAAAAATTGTAGAACAGTGATATTTATAAAAGACTGAGTTTTACAGTAGAATGAATCGGGAACATAAAATAAATTGCATAAATGACAATCACAGAACATCTACATATTGATCATTGATGTCAGTCATATATGGGCTGTGATTGGATGAGTTGAGTTGTTCTCCAGTCAAAGTCCCGCCCACTTCTATAGTTAGATTGATGTGCATCCAGACCACAGGACTGGACCATAGAACAGAACCTGACACATTCACCTGGTTCTGATCCACATAGAACAGACGCTGACATACAGAAACACTGGAACTGTTTTCATGGATCTTTCCGGACCTGAACTCTTAAACCTATAAATAATCAGATGGTTTATTTTTAATAACTGTGGGAAAACGTTCCCAGCTGTTTTGAAATCTTTAATTTTTTTGATCATGATGGAACCAAACATGAAAATATTTACAGCAGTGCTTTGACTTTACTAGATGTAAGAATGTAAATAAACCCTGTTAATGATGCGTTCACTTCCCTCAGACAAACGTGATCAGCAGAGCTTTGACATGAGGCGAGCGGACACACTGAAGTGACTTTAATTAGTTTCATCATTTTTGCTCATTTTGATTATTTAGATTTTATTTTGTCCATTTTATTGATTATTTTGTCCATTTATCAGCAGTAGTTTTATTAGTTTGATCATTTTTGTTCATTTTATTGCTTTGGTCAATTTTAGTTAATTTTTTGTGAGTTTTTTGTTATTTTTGTGGATTTTTCTCTTTGTGGATTTAGTTTTTTTATTTTGTTGATTATTTTGTACATTTTTGTCAATGTTTTGTTTTAGTTTTGTCCTTTTTTGTCAATGTTTAGTTTTATTTTTGTCATTATTTTCTAAATGTTTTCATCCATTTTAATTATTTTGTTCGTTTCTCAGTATTTTTATTAGTTTGCTCGGTGCTTCGTGGTGTCCTGTTGTCGTCTGAGAACGAAACCCAAACACTGTCAGATTCTGTTGTTTTTCACAACATGAAGCTGTTGTTTTTGTGTGACTCCATTAGACGCCTTTTGGCACTAACAGGAAATTCCGCTGTGACTTTATCTGGGCCACTTCCTGTCTGTGCAGGACAAACATGAATCCTTCCACCTCTGGTCGATGGAGGAGGAGGAATAGTTTGGGTTTTATATTTAGTTTTTGTTTTACCGTATTTTTTGGACAATAAGGTGCACTTAAAATATTTACATTTTCTAAAAACTCTACAGTGTGCCTTTAAATTTGGTGCATCTTATGTATTAGTTAATGCTTGACAGATACATTGAGCCCATGTTTCTGTTTTGCTATTTTTTTTTCTTGTATTGGTATCTGCTTGTCGCATTGGCCGACATGTTGTTTTCATTTTTTGCTGTTTTCATTTTTTGCTGTTTTCATTTTTCGCTGTTTTCATTTTTTGCTGTTTTCATTTTTTCCGTTTTAATTTTTTGCCGTTTTCATTTTTTGCTGTTTTCATTTTCATTTTTTTGAACTTGGTGTTAAAAGGACATTTTTCTGATTAATCTTTTAAAATAATCTACAGATGAATGGATTATTACAGCTTTTTAAAAATACTTAAAAAGGAATTAATACTTGCAAGAACATGTCTTGGCTAATGTTGTCATGATTCATGCTTGAAAGGGTTAAATGTCTAGAGTTATTTTGGACAGAGGAGATCCACCTGTTTGCTTTTTATCAGCCCAATAAAATATACTCAGTCTTTTTATTTATCATCTGACGCACAGCTCATATTATCAGGTCAGTGGATATGAATACATGGACAAAGCTCCGCCCCTCACACATGTACATATCCTGGGTGTGTGTTTGTATTCCTATCTTTCTGGGGACATTGATCTGTTTACACAGTTACACCATGGAGGACCTCTGACACCATGGGGACCAAAATTCATGTCCTCACGAGGGTTAAATATAGTATGCAAATTTCTGCCAATGATTTAGGTCTATAAATACATTCACTTTTACTTATTTGAAGTCCCCATAAAGCACAAGGGAAATGGGTTTTAAAAAAAAACATGTTTTCAAAAGTTTGAAGATGTTTACGTTTATTTAAAAAAAGAACAATTATTAATGAATTAATTAATGTGGTTACTTTACTACAAGTGATGATTACAAACATGGTCCTCATGAGACATGGAAACGTGTGTGTGTGTGTGTGTTTGTGTGTGTGTGTTTGTGTGTGTGTGTGTGTGTGTGTTTGTGTGTGTTTGTGTGTGTGCGCGTCAGAACATAGGAATCTCAGTGACCTCTGACACATTGTCCGTCCCCACACAAACATTGGCATCATAAAATGCTTGTGGTTCCTCCTTTAATGGGGGGGCGTCCCCTCAGCTGTTGGACCTGCACTGTGGCTGGATGGCGGCCATTTTGGGTTGAAGGTCAGGTGTCATGTTTGACTCGGGTGATGATGAGGCTCCTGGGAAACAGACGTGAATTTATATGTACTTTATACTCTTTATATTTATATAAATATCTGTACTTTATACTCTTTATATTTATATAAATATCTGTACTTTATACTCTTTATATTTATATAAATATCTGTACTTTATACTGTATATATTTATATAAATATATGTACTTTATACTCTTTATATTTATATAAATATATGTACTTTATACTCTTTATATTTATATAAATATATGTACTTTATACTCTTCACATTTATTATATGTATGTATGTGTGTGTGTGTGTGTGTGTGTGTGTGTGTTAGATATTTATTATTTCTATTAATATTACTTTATAATATTATTATTAATACTATATATACTACGATATTACTAATATTACCACTTGTTTCTACTAGTACCTTTAATCTGCCCTTTTAACCCTGACACAGTTTTTCTTTTTTTAATATATATATATATATATATATATATATATATATATATATATATATATATATATATATATATACTTTTTTTTTTCTTGTAGTATTTCTTGTTTATATTTGGTGCTATATTTGTGCTACTGTCAGTATCTGTTTCCTGATGGTTCCTAAAGTTCTGTCTAATCTAACTTAAATAGATCTACTACTTGTCACCCACAGTGTTTGATCTTTTATTGTGCAGTGAATCTATTAAACATAAATAATGTGTAGAACATGTCAGGACTTCAGTGTTAATGTCTTTGTTCTTTAAGTTTGTCTATATTTGTCCCTCTGTGATGCAGAACCAACCTGTGGTCGGTTTAGTCAGGAGATAAATGTGGACCCATGATGATATCAGACTGAGATGACACAAGGAAGCAGCTGCATATAAATTTAAACACACACACACACACACACTTTTTAAAGTCCACACACCTGTTAACTGTGGTTTAGAAGATGTAAAAGAGCTAGACTAGTGTGTGTGTGTGTGTGTGTGTGTGTGTAATGTTTGAGCACCTCCTCCATCATGGTGTGTGCTTCATTCATATTTCTTATGGGTGGGGTCAAGGGCGTGTCCACAGAAGGACCGCCCACTGCTGTTCGGTTCAAATATTTCACATAATTGTAAAAGTTTAAATGTATCTGAAACAGACTCAAAGGGAAACATTTAGATTAAATGGTTTTAATTTTTTTTTTTTAAAAAATCTAAAACTACTGCCCCACAAACGTCCCAGAATTCCAAAGTTGTGTTGCAGTGAAGATCCTCTGACATTTTCCTCCTCAAATATATTCCATTTTTTATTTTACACCCAATAATTGGTTTGAGGATGAAAAAATGAGCTCAAACCCAAGTAGAAGGAATTTACAAAAATGTCAGCGTCACAGATGGACAAAAGTAAATATTAAATTAAACATTTTCTATTTCATTTATCAATATCATATAGATCTGTTAATAATATTATATTCACATGTATTTGGCATAAATGTATGCATTTATTTATTTGAAACACTTTGTAGTGGTCAAATATCAGTGTATTTGAATAAATGTAGTTTATTTATAGTTTGTAAAATTAACCAAATGACAGCACTAAACATTCACACTCATTGAACTATTTTTTTCTCATTTAAAAATACATTTTCCTGAAAATCTATATAATATATATCTATAGTCTTACCTACCGACAAATATAAGTTTGGTGCAGATTATTATTAGGGATGTCAAATGATTATAATACCTCACTCTATAAAGGCCTGTA
>CM035785.1:5750681-5775681 GCA_020466265.1 Siphamia tubifer | reverse complement strand
AGAGCCCAAAACCTTTTTTTTTTGTTTTTATTTAGAGGTAGAATATTTAAATTATAGTTATGAATAAATTAAAAAGAAAGAAAAAATCAGTGTTTATATAAATTCAGTCCAAATGTCATTTTGGAAAAAAATGATAATTGAACCATAACTAACTATTTATCCCATAATATAAACTCTACTGTGACATTAGTAACCCAGATCCCTGATGATGATGATGATGATGATGATGGTGATGGTGGTATGTGTGTGGTTCCTTTAGCTGAGTCTGTATCTGTCTACTAAACAGGAAGTCACTGTTGTTCTTCCTGTAGACGTTGGATGTTCCAACTGTTCTTTTTCATGTTCTAATCCTGTTTTTCTTCCACACAAACGTCTCTCCAGCCACCGTATGAGGCAGTATTATGGGATGTGAATCTAGCTGATCCTTGTTGTCTTCATCTGTCAGTGTTCATGTGTGAGTGCCATTACATCACATGTTCTCATAACCTTTGAACTTTCTAAATATAAGCTGTTTGTTGATCTGACTTTAACAGTTTTATTGTCCAGATAAGTCATCAGATTAACTGTTCCACTCACTTTAAACACTTTGACTCCATATATTCCATCTGTCAGCAGAAATCAATGACAGTAGACTTTACATTAATCCATGAATATCCTAAGAACAGGGCCGTGTTTACAGCATTATGGGCCCCTGGGTAAAGCTGGGGCCCCTCCTATAACTATGACAATGTAGGAGTTATTACTGGATGGAAGTCAGTGGAAGATCATTTTCCATGAACATGAGTGAAAATCAGTTTAAACTGTGCTGCCCCTTTGGGATATGAAGAGGACTTTTTTAAATACCAGTCAGTCTTGAAATAGAACGTTCTTTTGTAGAGTTGATCTGAAAACTATGAGTGACATTTGTACATGTAGGGAGAGGTCTACCATGGTGGGACATGTTTTTTATGTACAAACTGTTTAAAATAACATCTGTAAAAAATATAAACTTTAAAAATGTTGGTGCAAAATATGAGGAGGAGGAGGAGGAGGAGGAGGAGATTCAGATGGAGCAGGAAGAAAAGGAGCAGGTTAAAGAGGAGGAGGTTCTGAAGTGTACCATTAAACCAGTCACATGCAGACATTCAGTTCAGGACTGATTTCCCATAATTCTCTGGGTCACAGTCTTGCTCATGGGTTCAGATGCTGATGTCCAGAGGACACGGTGTCCACTTAAGAGGCCTTTTGTTGTCCCTGTCGTCGTGACAACCCAGTGCCCTGGCATCCTGTGTGTGTGTGCGTGTGTGTGTGTGTGTGTGTGTGTGTGTGTGTGTGTGTGTGTGTGTGTGTGTGTGTGTGTGTGTGTGTGTGTGTGTGTGTGTGTGTGTGTGTGTGTGCTGCCTGTTGTATTTATTCCAGTTTCAGATCCTCATTTGTGTTTTGCTGTGTTTTCCCTCAGACATTTTCTCATGAATTTCTTCCACTTTCTTGTACTTATTAAACTTATTAAACTCCAGTTCACTTTCATATCTGTTCTGATTCCATTTCTAACTAAACCCTCAACAAAGTCTTTTTGTCTCATTCTTCCACTAAATTAATTTCCTTTGAATTCATTATTTTTCTCTACATCCTTAGTTTTTTTCACTGTCATTTTTGGGGGAAATTTGAAGAGTTTTGAACAGTCTTAGTCAGGATTATTACTTCCCCTCTTTTTCTTTTGTTTTCTCTCCTTTACTTTCTGCCCCTTTTTTCTTTTTTTCTTCCTTATTTCTTTCTTTTTGCCCGTTTTTCTTACATTTTCCTTTTTTCCTATTATTTTTCCTTTCTCTTTTTCCCCCACTTTTTGTCACTTCCCCTCTTTTTCTCTTCTGTTTTAATTTTACACCCTTTTCTCTTTTTTCCCTTTTTATTTTCATTTATTTTTCTCTCCTTTATGTTTCTTCTCTCTTCTTTTTTCCCTCTTTTTCCTTCTCCTGTCAGTAAATATTGGCAGGAAAAAAGAGCATTTCGGCCAAATGTAACAGGCTGATACTTGAAAATACCTGAAATATCATCTATTATTTTTCAGAATGTATTTTAGGGTTCTTTCCTGGTCTTTGTAGAACTGTCACCTACTGTCGACGTTCTACAGAGGGTCTGCGAGGACTTTTAAGTTTATGGATTTGACCCAGTTCAACACAAATAATGTATCAGATGGAATAGAATTTATTTCTTGGCAGCGTACAAGATTTAATATCAACAGAAGGATTATTACTTAATAGGAACATTTAATTTATACACAGTGTTTGTACCAGTCTCAAAAATATGTGGATTTAAATTTTGTGGAATGTTTTCCATTTTGAAACATAAATTAAAGACTAGTTTTTGTGAAACAAGTTTTGGAAAAAGCATAAAGATCTCACAGGTTGAATCATATTGTTAGTATATAGTATATCACCAAACACTACTTTATAATCACCCATAATTACCCAAAAAATTACTTGATCATCACCCAAATACCACCCAAAAACTGCTCAATAATCAACTATATACCACAAAAAAATACTTAATAATCAAATGAATATCACCCAAAAACTACTTAATAATCAAATAAATATCACCCAAAAACTACTTAATAATCAAATAAATACCACCCAAAAACTGCTCAATAATCAACTATATACCACAAAAAAATACTTAATAATCAAATGAATATCACCCAAAAACTACTTAATAATCAAATGAATATCACCCAAAAACTACTTAATAATCAAATAAATATCACCCAAAAACTACTTAATAATCAAATAAATATCACACAAAAACTACTTAATAATCACCTAAATACCACCCAGAAATGACTTCATAATCAACTATATACCACACAAAAATGACTTACTAATTGCCTAAATACTACCTAGAAACTACTTAATAATAAACCAAATATCACTCAACAATCACCCAAATATCGTCCAAGGACTGGGCTGAATTTAACACAAATAATATATCAGGTAAAATCTAATTTATTTCTTGGCAGCATATAAACAGTTCTCATAAAGACAGGAGGGTTATTACTTAAGAAGAACATTTAATTTAAACAACAGTGTTTGTACCAGTCTGAAAAGCATGTGGATTTAACTTTTGTGGAATGTTGTCCATGTAGAAACATAAGGTTTAGTAGTTTAACTGGGACACAAATGGGGACATGTTAGGTCCAGGTGTTTCTATTCTGACAGGTTCTCGGATCAAAACTATAACATCTTATGTCCCAAAGACAATTTCACAATTCATGAAAAATGTGACGGATGTTTGGGAGGGGCGGGGCTTAACTAGAGGGAAAACATGTTGAATGTGTTAGCTTGTCAACACAGATTAGCATGTTATAATGAAGCTTGTTTTTATTGGTTTTAGTTCATATGTGAGTAGAGCGTAAATGTTCTTTTAAGAAGTTGACTCCAGTTGATGAGGTGATATTCCCTGACACCCTACACCATCACTCACTGGATGGACAAGAAGCTAGCAGAACCACTGTGGGGGCTAGCGATTAGCATTAGCGTTTAAACATAACGTGAATCTACAAATTTCAGATAAACTTCAGATTCTTTTTTGAAAATGCAATAAAATAAACAAAAATTTAAAAAAAAAGTCACCCCCCCATTACTGGAATTTTCAATAACATTTTCAGGAAAAGCGTGAGGTGGTCCAGAAACATCCTATTCAATTTTGATGAATGTAGGTCAAAGGTCATGGTCACTAAAAATGTGTTGTCAAATCAGAAATTTCCTTTTCATTCATTTATACTCAGTTTTTAACGTAGCTTATTTTTGCTCCCACTGTTGTGCATTGAGATCACAACCTTGAAGGACAAATTTGAAAACTCTAGGTCAAAGGTCAAGGTCACAATAAAGATTAAAATCTAATTTTGCATAGAACTTTTGAACTATTCATCTTACAGACTTCAATGAACACCAACACGCTGGTCTTTAAATTCTGCATCTTGTGTGTATAGATTTTGACCTACTGTTGACCCAAAAGGTCAGGGGTCACTGGGTCAATACCTAAAAAACTAAAATTGACGATAATGGAAAAACAAGTGGAGACAGAAACTTAGTTCCTATTATGGACAGATAGAAAACCTGGCATGGGCTCCAAGACTATGTCATGACCTTAAATTACCTTTAAAGGTCAAAATCAAGGTCACGTGGTTTTAAATGCTTGTAACTCCAAAAAGACTGGTGATAAGTACTTAGTGGGTATTCCTACCAGATAGGAAACTACATGTAGGCTCCAAAATGGCATCATGACCTTTGACCTTAAGTGACCTTGAAAGGTCAAACCCATAGGCTCATATTTTTAGAGGGAGATGTTCATTAAGAGGTAAAACATTTGTAAGGGGGCGGGGTTTATTGTCCCGGCACGCCTTGTTTGTTATAAAGTCAGATGACTTAGTTTTCTTGCATATTTGAACTAAAACTGAAACTGAACTGAAGGTCAGTGGACATTATGCGAACCAGGATTTGTTCTGGCTCCATTATTTCAGCACATTTGTGTAATTGTTGCCCTTTCTTATGAAATCCTGAGTATGGAGTCACAACCTCTGACGGAAACAAACAGGAAATGGTTCGGTTTGAGTCAGGAAGCCTCCCCATCCTCCTCTACTCATCTGTACAAACCCCAAACACAGACACGTTTAAGGAGGAGCAGAGGAAACTAGTCAATAATCTGATACCAACATAACAAACACTGTCAATAAAGTCATTTGCACCTTTGACAGACACGTTAAAAACATTATTAGTGTGTTTTAAAAGTGAACAAACAAGTGAAAACACAGTAAAATGTCTGGAATGTGTTGGTACTTGTTAAAGCAGCGGTTTGTTTCTATGACGACATGTACAAACGCCACCTCCGTCCTGTCACTGGTCCTGTTTTCAATAGGTTCACTGTAAAAAACGGAAAAAAATCTAACTCTGACCAAGTGTATGTTTCTCATTTGTAATCACAGCATTTAAAATAAAACCAAATTAAGAGGAGGAGAGGAACTTTTTAGTGAGATATAAGAACTGATTTATAGGGAAAAGGTCTGGAAAATCTGATTTAAGAAACCTGACCAAGATTAGTTTCATTAGTTTCATTGGCAAATGTTTTGCTTATTTCAAAAATTCTTGAATTAGGCAAAACAAAAATTAAGAAAAAACTCTTGAATTAAGCTGAAAAACATGAATGCAGCATAATAAATAAATAAATCTTGATAAAAGAAAAAAAAAATTGAATTTAGAAAAAAAAAAAAAGAAGAATCAGCCAAATTGATTGTGGTTCATCTTTGTTCTTTCCTCTGCTGTCACCTGTGTTGGTTTCTCCTGAATCTAAACTCACACCCTCTGTTTGCTTTTGTTGTCTTTTGCAGAAAAGCTGTATAACTCTCATGGCCCAGAGCTCAGACGTTCACTCTTCTCTCTCAAACAGTTGTTCCAGGTAAAAAAAAACAACTCAAATGTCGTCATGACGTTATTTTAAATGGATCTAACTCCAACAACAGTGGTGATAGGACATCAGTTACTATGAGTGACAGATAGGAAACCTGGCATGGGCTTTAAAATGGTGCCATGACCTTTGACCTTGGATGAGCAGCCACTTTGACTGAAGTGACGTTTTTATCGCACATAAGATTCTAAATATCTTTTCCATTATGTCCATACTATTTCCAGTCTCCAAATGGACTGAGACGCTGACATTTCGTGTCTGTATCAGGTTTAATTTAATCATTTTCCTGTTTTATTTTTATCTGTTGACTAATAATTATTCACAGAACACTCACCAGTGGAACAAGAACCAATAGATTTTACACTCGAGTGAATCACAAACACACATGGACATGTTTCTTCCATTTGAAAATATGACCAATATTCAAACCCAACTTTAATTCCTTTTTTAACAAATTCTATTGGTTCATTATTATTTAAATTTACCGTCTGCAACTGAGTGTGTTCCAAAAGGTAGAAATCAATAATTGACATCTCAGCCAATTGTGCGATTAGTTGGACGTTACCAGAGCAACTTTAGCAGGTTTGTCATTTTATAATATTTCTAATGAAGATCATGAAGATCATGATTAGCTTTTGTGTAAAGGGGGGGGGGGGGCAAAAGTAGCATTTTAGAAGTTTGTGATGGCTAAAGTGCTAGTTTTTGTCGACCCATTGCACATTATCCCTTACATTATATGTAAGGGATAATGTATTACCCATGCATGACTATCGAAAAATATTTCCACACGGGGCCGAAGAGCACCCCAACGGCGGAGGGGTGTTGTTCTGCCCCAAAGGGAAATATCTTTCAATAGTCACACGTAGGCAATACATTATCCTGCTTATTCTATGGTTATTACATCTTATTACTGCTACTACTGTAACAGACTGGATAAAATAGCCATTACAACGTATCGAATATTTACTTTCAAAGTGGCCGAACTACCTGCGGAGTGATACGGTAACGTGAATCTGAAGTGACAAAACTCGTTGCCATTGGCAGCAGGCATTAATGGTGCAGTGGGCGGTTATCGAAAAAATCAGCCCGCAGAATGCTAGGAACGTCCATTCAAAGTGAATGGGAGCTGTTGCAATGTTCTAGAAAGCCGTAGAATAATGGTTCTAAATGTTCTGTGCTGTATCTGTTCTATCTGGAGAATGGATCTGTGTAAAAGGAAGATATATTATGTATGATATATGAACAGCTGAAAATCACAAATATCTGTCTGACCTTAGGATCAATAATACGTGCATGTAACATAACATGTAACATGCAATTTATAGAAGCAAGTTGTGCTTGGTGTCATCATTTAAGGCAATTCCTGTAGTTTCACACGGTGTCTTTTATTTTGTAATACTGTACGACCTAATCCACATACTGATAATGACCTTTGAATCCTAAGGACAGACAAATATTTTAGATTTTCAGCTGTTCTTATATCATACATAACAGAACAAAGGAGCTTCATTTTACACAGATCCATTCTCCAGATAGAACAGATATAGAACAGAACATTTAGAATCAATATGATGATTAGTTTTTTTGTAATGGGTGGACAAAAGGAGCATTTTAGAAGTTAACATTAATCTGTTACATGCAATTATAAATTTAAGTAATAAATATTTTCACATTTCTTAGGACTATAGATTCCTGTGACATGATAAAATACATTTAAAGCCTCTAGTTTTTATCCAGAACTTATAGAAGCCTGAAAATAGATAAAAATTTCAAGTCTTAATTTAGCAATTTTCAGGTTCCCCCTACCTACTTTAAATGGTCACAACTGTGGAACTATTCACAATTAAGCTTAAAAATGTGGATTTTTCCATCATATATAATGTTCTAAGTCTGAGAGGACCACCTGATGGAATTACATGAAATGACCAAAGTTTATCTGAAGTTTTATTTAGTTAAAATGTTCCCCTGGATCAACAAAGCCCTTTTTGAGGTTCTATAAAGTGAAAAGATATAATAGTTGGGTTTTAATATTTGTTCAAAGCTCACTTAGATGGACATGTGTCTGGTTTCTTAATGTTTTGGTTTGTTTTTTTTCCCCTCCAGGATGATAAAGATCTAGTACCAGAGTTTGTGGCGTCTGAAGGTTTGACGTGTTTCATTAAAGTCGGAGCTGAGGCCGACCACAACTATCAGAACTACATCCTGAGAGGTGAGAATCCCACAGCCTGGACACAAAGTCACATGATGATAAATAAATCTATTATTATAGAACTTACAGGTAGTGAGAAGTGATGGGTAAATCTACAGCATTTAACCCTTTAACTCACAGGTGTCAAACATATGGCCTGGGGGCCAAAATCGGCCCACCAATGGTTCCAATCTGGCCCCTAGGATGAATTTACGAAATGTAAAAATTACACAAAAGATCTTAATAATTAAGGAAGTTAAAACCATTTGACATCAATTCAATCTAAAATAGAGCAGACTATAATCACAATAAACAATAAATTATGGAAAAAATGCACATTTTCTTCTTTGTTTTAGTGTTAAATAAATACATAAAAAAGACTAGCCTGTTACAAAAAATTTGAATATCCTTAAATGTATGTGGAATTTGACCAATATTCTGAATGTGACTAAATGTGAGTATTTGTAAATCCACTGTTAACGTTGTGATGCACATGTATAAATGATAAACTAACGTGTAATATTTTTAATATTAACAATAATTGCAATAACAAACACGAACAAAAAAAAAAATCAGATTTAGGCCACATATGCCTGAAGTCTTAATGTAGCTTAAGTACCTGCCTGAAAACTGTAAACCAAGTCAAAATAGCTGCATACAATTTCAATTAAAGCAAAATTCACACATTGCACACCTTTTGACATGAGATGACTGCACTTTTAAGATAACCGTATGTAGTGTTGGTACTATTCTACTATTACAGAAATGGAACAGATCCATTTAAATCCAAACAGGAGCTATTTTTCAGGCCATCTGACTGACAATGGTCTTAATGGGGATTTTCAAAGTGCGGCTTCGTGACCCCGCCCCCACCACCACCATTATCTTAATTTATTTTTTTTAATTATCATTTCTTAAAAATATTTTGAAGATATATTCATCTTCATCTCTATATGTGCTTAAATATCTTTTGAAAATGCATTTTAACATCTTTGTGTCTTTTTACCTTTTTTTAAACCAATTTTACCGTCTGTTTTGTATCATCTCTTTTTAACACATAATCTGCCGATATTTCCTAAAAATAGCCTGATTTGGCGATCGGAAAAAAACATTTAGCACCCATTTTCGAACTTGCCAACACGCTACAGAACTCAGCATCTCGTCTTGACTGTTTCTGTACTATTTACTGCTTCATTATTTGAAAACGCCTGATTGACAATCCTTTAGCCAATCAGGCTAAACACATACAGAACACAATGTAAAAAAAGATCTGCAAAATGGCGATGTCACAAAAGGTGAACCGTGTTATAATAATGAATCACTGTAAAAACTACAGAGTTATAGTATTTAATACACAAATACTACTTAAATACTAATTACGACTAAAAATGCAAAAAAGCCAACTATACAACATTAAAATATACAACATATACATGTGGTAACAGGAGATATACAGAAAAAAATTAAGTACAAGGTGCATGTGTGATTTGGAGGTGTGTCCTTTTAGTTTGGACCCATATCATTTAACATCTATTGTCTTTTGGGAAAGTCTAATGTCATCCTGGTGCAGATAAACACACTGCAGCTATTCAGCATGTACACAAACACATGTAAACTAATACGTAGCATCAGTGTGTGTGAACAAAGAAGTGGAATCTGAATGGATCTGATCCAGGACCATGATCCAGGACGCAGGTGTTCACTTCCCGTACACGACGACTCACCTGCACCATCAGTTAAAGAAAAACACAGGTTTACCTGCACAGAAAAAACACACTTATACAGACGTGTGTATGACTTTAACATATTCACTGGAATCAATGGAACCTTTGGAACCCTTGGGTTTCTTTTCGACTTAATTGTCCCACAAAAATACACTAAAAAGCACAAAAAATATACGTAACACAAAAAAAGACATGCTGAAAAATGAAAAACGCCAAAAAAATTTATAAAATATCCAAAACACATGCAAAAATATGAATATAAACTATATATGCATTTAACAAAATCATTACCTTCGTCAGGGTTAAAGGGTTAACATGTTGGTCCCGAGTACAGACCGTATTTAACCTCTGACCTCTGCAGGTAAGCACTTTGGGTTTGAACACATTAGATTAGCTGATGTTGGTGGCCCCGCCCCCCCATCAGGGTTTCAGTGTGTGGTCATGTGATGCAGCTGAAGAGGATGGAAACGTGGAGCTTCAGCTTCACGCATGGTCCAAACCCACAGGAGCTGAGTCAGCGCCGCCGTAGATGATAGGTTCCAGTAGAGCTGCTGGAGCGCTCTGTGGAAATGTACTCATCTGTGTGTGTGTGTGTGTGTGTGTGTGTGTGTGTGTGTGTCCTCAGCACTCAGTCAGATCATGCTGTTTGTGGACGGGATGAATGGAGTGATCAACCACAACGAGACGGTGCAGTGGCTGTACACGCTGACAGGAAGCCTGGTGAGTGCACACGCTGGGCTGAAGATCTGCCGTCACTTTATTATCCAACACCTTCCATCGCACAAATGAACAAACATGAAACAAATACTTTAAGACCAAATTTTTAAATATTTTATTAGCCTTTGAAGGGAGATAAAAATACAAACCCTAACCCTGAATGTCACATTTTATTGAGATTTTATAAGTTATGTATAGTATTCTTGCATAACATTTTTATTTTCTTGCGCTTTTGTAACTTTTAGAATTATGTATAGTCACTTATTGCACTGGCAAATTTGGGAAACTTTCTTTTTTCCTGTGCTTTTATAAGTCTTTAATCAATGTGAAGCACTTTGGTCTACAATCCTTGTATAAAGGGTTCTGTGCAAATAAAGTTTATTATTATTATTATCATCAATATTATTATTATTATTATTATTATTATTTTTATTATTTATTTATTTATTTTCTTTCATACATGTAAAGTTCTGACTCTTTTTCTATTCAACTTTATTCTCAGAAAATGATGGGTCTTCAATGTCAATATTTTCAGACTTTATTCTTTTGTGTTTTTACTTTGGTTTGTTGTACAGAAGTGTCCTCTCATGTGACTAATTCAACACTCAGGGGTGAAAAGGTGTGTCCGCTTTAATAGAATGTGTCAGTTTCCTCTGAAGGAATGAGTCAAATGTAGAGTGAGTGAAGGTTGAAACAAACAGGGTCAGTAGGAAACACAGGCTGCAGCTCCACCTACTGGATCATTCTGTGATTAATTTTTCAATGTGACTGGTCTCAAATGACGTCAAAATTTGTTCACAGACGTCCCAAGTCCCAAAAACTAATTTGAGGGAGATGCTTATCGACCCTTCTGGGCTTATCGACCCCCCCTTTTTGAACTATTGAATGAAAATGTGTAATTCATCAGTAAAAAATTAGTAGAAATAGTAATTAGTAGTGATATAAATTAAATATACGAGGTGTGTTTTGTACCCAGACCAGGGCTACAAATTAAAGGCCTATTGGAGTCCAGAGGTCACATGACCCACACACTATTGAACAAAAACATGTAATATGATTAAGCATTTGCTAGAAAATTAATACTTATTAATTATTCATTCATGTATTTATTTATACATTTGAAATGAATATACAATTGATTTAATGGAGAAAAGGTTTTATTTTTTAGTCTTGCCGGTCAGTTTATTTTGTGACGGTCCCTAAACTCCACGACAGCAAGGAAGTCTGTGTCCTGAAGCTTCTCCAGGAGGTAAAGCTGAGCTGATGCTTGTGCAGAAGGTGCACATCTGTTAAGATCAGACTGAAGCAGCTCAGCAGGTTGATCAGAGAGTCAGTGGAGAGGTGCCTTTACCATAAAGTCTGTAATAAAAGTGCACATAAAATGTTGTGGCTGATGTGACCACCGTCTTTCAATGATCAGGTTCAGTCAGGTTCCATTAGCCAACAGCCCCCCCCCCCCCCCCCCCCCTCTCTCGTACCTGTGCAAATATCTAACATCTAAACATGATGCATGGTTTATTGTCTTGCTGCAGTGTTAAAAAAAAAAAACTCCCTCACATCGACCAAAATCCAGAATATTGTGTCTGACTCACGAGCATCAATGAGCCACTATCGATATCAGGGAGACTTGGGATATTTGTTCATTATTATTATTTCTTTTCAGAAATTTTCATTTTCTCTTCCTAATAATAATTTTAAAAAAGAAAGTTACTTTCTAATAGAAATCAATTGAGCTCTAGTTTTTCTTTTGTTTTTGAAAAGAAAATCGAATTACCAAAAGATATACTGACCTGGTCGTTAAATATTTTTAAACATTTTTATGATTTTTTTTTTCATTTTGTTTAGTTTTTTTTTTCATTTAGGCACAAAATCGGTTTTTCATTTTGTTTTTGAAAATGAAAAATTATAAAACTAGCGTTTTGTTTATTTTATTATTATTTTTGGTTTTAAATCGAAAGGTGAATGAATGAACCACAGGCTGCATCTTCACCTGGTGAACTCTTAACTTATGTTCATGTTTAGTCTCGTCTGGTGGTGAAAACGGCGCTGAAGCTGCTCATCGTGTTTGTGGAATATGCAGAATCCAACAGTCCTCTGCTCATCAGCGCTGTCAACACAGTGGACGGAAACAGAGGTAAACACAACAAACACACACACTAGTATTTACATAATACACACTCACAAATAAACACACGGTAAACACACATAAATATACACAAATATACACAAACACTCACACAAATATACTTAGATGCACAAATGTACACACAAATACATAAATATGCACAAATATATACACAATAAACACAAATATACACGTAAACACAATTATACACACAAATATACATGCAATAAACTAAGTATACACAGACATACACAAACAACTACACACACACACACACACACACGTATATATATATATACATAGACACAATTATACACGCACATATACACACAAACACACACAACTTGAGTGTGGCCGTTGGCATATGTATGGGACAAATGGATGGTGTTGCATCATGGGAACAAATGTCAGGTTGTGTAAATAATAAACAGTTTGTTTATACTGTAGGTGTGAAGCCGTGGAGTTACGTGATGGAAGTGCTCGAAGAAAGAAACGGATCCGACACAGAACTCCTGATGTTCACTATGACACTGATCAACAAGGTAAACAAATGCACAGGCAATAAAGTAAACAGTCAGTGAAGTAAACAAACACACTGGTAAGTAGAGGTGGAAGTATTCTTTGAGTAATTGGAATAATTTGAGTCCAAAAAATGTAGAAGGCACTTCCTGTCTATCACTGTGGTTCCTCCGCTATCATTGTTTCATATGGACTGTGTGTGTGTGTGTGTGTGTGTGTGTGTGTGTGTGTGTGTGTGTGTGTGTGTGTGTGTGTGTGTGTGTGTGTGTGTGTGTGTGTGTGTGTGTGTGTGTGTGTGTCTGTGTGTGTGTGTGTCTGTGTGTCTGTGTGTGTGTGTGTGTCTGTGTGTGTGTGTGTCTGTGTGTATATATCTGTGTGTGTCTGTGTGTGTGTGTGTGTGTGTGTGTCTGTGTGTATATCTGTGTGTGTGTGTGTGTCTCTGTGTGCCTGTGTCTGTCTGTCTGTGTGCCTGTGTGTGTGTGTCTGTGTGTGTGTGTGTGTGTGTGTGTGTGTCTGTGTGTATATCTGTGTGTGTGTGTGTCTCTGTGTGCCTGTGTCTGTCTGTCTGTGTGTGTGTGTGTGTGTGTGTGTGTGTGTGTGTGTGTGTGTGTGTGTGTGTGTGTGTGTGTGTGTGTGTGTGTGTGTGTGTGTGTGTGTGTCCTCAGACCTTGGCCGTCCTCCCAGACCAGGACTCCTTCTATGATGTCACAGACAGTCTGGAGCAGCTGGGGATGGAGACCATCATCCACAAACACATGAACAACAAGGGAACAGAACCAGACCTGCGGACCCAGTTCACCACCTACGAGGTCCAACACACACTGTTCAGTAGACGGAGCTGTCCACTACAGCAGTGTTTGTCAACCCTGGTCCTGGAAAAAAACACTGTCTTACATGTTTTAGATCTTTCAGATGATTCAAATGATCAGCCTGTCATCCAAATGTGCAGAAGGATGATAATAATGTCCATGTGTCCAGAGGGAAACATCAAAGACATGCGGGACAGTGTTCCTCCAGGACCAGGGTTGACAAACACTCCACTAGTGGGACGTGTCCTATTGGCTAAACATGTCCTTCTGGTTAAATGTGTCCTATTGGTTAAATGTGTCCTATTGGTTAAATGTGTCTTATTGGTTAAATGTGTCCTATTGGTTAAATGTGTCCTATTGGTTAAATGTGTCCTATTGGTTAAATGTGTCCTATTGGTTAAATGTGTCCTTCTGGTTAAATGTGTCCTTCTGGTTAAATGTGTCCTATTGGTTAAATGTGTCCTTCTGGTTAAATGTGTCCTATTGGTTAAACGTGTCCTATTGGTTAAACGTGTCCTATTGGTTAAATGTGTCCTATTGGTTAAACGTGTCCTATTGGTTAAATGTGTCCTATTGGTTAAACGTGTCCTATTGGTTAAATGTGTCCTATTGGTTAAACGTGTCCTATTGGTTAAATGTGTCCTATTGGTTAAATGTGTCCTTCTGGTTAAATGTGTCCTATTGGTTAAACGTGTCCTATTGGTTAAATGTGTCCTATTGGCTAAACATGTCCTTCTGGTTAAATGTGTCCTATTGGTTAAATGTGTCCTATTGGTTAAATGTGTCCCTCTGGTTAAATGTGTCCCTCTGGTTAAATGTGTCCTATTGGTTAAATGTGTCCTTCTGGTTAAATGTGTCCTATTGGTTAAACGTGTCCTATTGGTTAAACGTGTCCTATTGGTTAAATGTGTCCTTCTGGTTAAATGTGTCCTTCTGGTTAAATGTGTCCTATTGGTTAAATGTGTCCTTCTGGTTAAATGTGTCCTTCTGGTTAAATGTGTCCTCTATGTCCTTTGTCCTGCAGACGGCTCTGAAATATGAGGACGGCGACATTGACGACCCGTCCTCTCACCTCCGTAAAGAGCGTCGTAAACCTTCCGCTGGTGAACAGGATGGTCGCAGGAGTCGCCGCTCCTCGGCCCAGAACCTCCCGGACCTCCTGTCCTCCTCCGCCTCCTCCTCGCCCTCCATCTCCCCCGCCGCCACACCCACCTTCCTGTCTCCATCCACTGTCCCCACCTCTGCGTCTCCGGCCGTCTCCTCCGCGTCGTCCTCCAACCCCAGCAGGGCCTCCTCCCCGCTGACCCCTGACCTGGGCAGCCCCTCCTCCAGCCCCCCGGGGTCACAGAGGTCGTCTCCTCTGCCACACAGTGCTGCCAACGGATCAGCGCTGGTGACAGCAGAACCAGAACCAAAGGTGCCACTGAGCGCGTAAGTTCAGAGTCCAGTCAGATTTTCTAACATGCATTCAGTGAATACAACATTGAAACGATTAGATTAGATTAAATCAGGTTGAAATGTAACTGAATTCAATTATTAAACTAAATTAGATGACATTACATTTAATTCAATTAAATGAGATTAAAATAAATGAATTTAGATTAGATTAAACTAAATTAAATAAGATTTGATTAAACTAGATCTGATAGTAACATTGAAAATATTTACATTAAAGAAATGCAACTAAATTAAATGATTAAACTAAATCTGATTACATGAGATTTAATTAAATGAGATTAAACAAAATTAATTTAGATGAGACTAAACTAAATTAGGTTAGATTAGATGGTATTACAGTGTTTCACTGTGTGGCACTAGGGGAGCAATCCCCATCCCCCACCCCCACCCCCCGTGCAACCCCCCACAAGTGCAAATGTTCATATTTCCAATGGGACCTGAAGGCAACATACTTCATGTTTTGGATAAAGGACACCGACTGGTTTTGTTTTTGTTTGTTTTTGGGGGTTTTTCAGATAATGTAGAGGATAATGTCAGTTGGATCCATCCTTAGTTTAAAATGTCCTGAAATGTGAAAAGTGGAAACAGGGTAATAATAAAAACAGATGGAGCCTGGGCTCAGAACTTTACCAAGTTTAGACCGAAACAACCAGGATGGAGCGTGTTTGAGTTGGAAAGGCTTTTTCTCTGAGTTCAATCAGCTGGAATGTTGTTAAAGGTCCAGGCATGAGTCTGAGAAACACAGCAGCCTTGAACCCTTTAACCTTTTAACCCCTGAGCCTTGAGTAAAGGTTGACAGATTAACCCTTTAACCTCTGTTAACCAGTAAAGGTTCTGCTGTCAATCTGTTCCAGGTTTATTAAAGCTGCTGTGAGTTTGTGTGTGTGTTCATTTCATTCAGTGTTTTTTTTTTTTTACTTTGTTTTAGGGTCAAAACAGGTGGAAGAACAGAACAAAGAGAGGAACTGAAGTTTGACAGGTTTGGACTAAATACAGCACTAGAACGAACATCAATAAGACATTTAGAACAAGAACATGGATTTGAATTTGGGCCCAGGAGTTTATTTTCAGTTCATTTTTATCAGTCCAGCTGCATACATTAGTTCTACAGTAAAAAAAAAAAAAAAAAAAAATCAACAGAATGAACAAAAACATCCAATGTGAAAGTGAAACTAATACAAATGATTGATAAATCAACTAAATAATAAGGAACATGAACAAAATAAGACACAAACAAACAAAATGTTGGAAAATAAACATTAACCAAAAATTTAATCTTCATTAAATTATATTCGGCTCATTGAGATAAAGATGATAATATGGAAAAACACAGCAGTGATACAGTCACATATTTACATTATTACATACGACACAACAATAAAAGTATTTGCAAATAAAAGATAATAATATGAATCAATAAGAATCAGAGGAAAAGTTTACAGACCAACAGGACCCCAGAGCTCAGATGGGTGTGGGTTCTGTCCTGGGAACAAACCTGTAATGTCTATTCTGCATGAGTTCTATGGTTCTGCTTCTGGTTCTGTTTGGGTCCTGATTGGTGGTGGTTTTCTATGTCATAATCTGGTGTTTTCTCTCTCTCCCCCTCTCTTTACCATTCTCTCTCTCCCACCCCCTCTTTCTCTCTCTCTCTCTCTCTTCCTCTCCCTCTCCCTCTATATCTCTCCCCTCCCTGTCTCTCTCCCCCTCTCTTTCTACCTTACCCTCTCTCTCCCACACTCTCTTGCCCTCTGTTCCTCATTCTCTCTCTCCCTCCTCCTTTCCCTCTCTCTCCGACCCCTGCCTACCCCTTTTTCTCTCCCCTTCTCACTCTTTTGCTCTCTCCCGCTCTGTCTCACCTCTCTTGTTCTCCCTCTACCCCACTCCCTGTCTTCTCTCTATCTCTCCCTCTGTCTCTCTCTCCCTCTACCCTCCCTCTCTCTCTCTCTTCCTACTGTGCTGTTTGGACACTAGGGGTCGCTCTTTCCTCAGCCATCACATGTCCGCTCTGGGTCTGAGCAGGAAGTCTAGACTCTTCTCCAAAACTAGCTCCATCTCTGAGGAGCCTTCAGCTTCCAGCAGGTCTGTAACGCTGCTCCTGATCCCAGATCTGTAATGAAACAAACCCATTAAAAGTTAACAGGAGCAGCTTTCACTTAGCATTTAGCTTTGTTAGAGTTTTTTAAGTAAATGTAGCTAAACATGAATACAAATCTCATATTCCAGTTTATATATATATATATATATATATATATATATATATATATATATCCTGCTGTAGTACATGCATAGTTCTGCCTCTTCTGTGCCCATGTTCTTCATGGAAACTCAGTTCATGATGTCACCTCCAGCACAAAGAACACATTCACCTGCTCATTATGGGCTGTTTCCTATTCAACATATTCTTAAAGGGTTAGAGCTCCTCTGAGCTGGAACATGAGGCTTTTAGTCTAAATATTAGTGGAGCATAAGGATCTGTGTTATTGGATCTGTTGATTATATTTTTATTATAGAAAACCAGAAAAGGTCAGCAGGCCTGAACATGTAAATACATCCACAATAAAAACCTGTGCTAATGTATATTCTGTTAGATTATGTTGTTATGTCATGTTGTATTGTGCTTATGCTGTGCTATACTATGCTATGTCATGCTTTGCTATGTTATGCTAAGTTATAAATAGATAGATGGATTTATTGATCCCTTTTAGGAAATATTTTGGTTACGATGGTAGAAGAGCTGCAGTAACAGGCTATGTTATCTTATGCTATGGTTTGTAATATTATGTAATGCTAAATTATGCTATGCATTATGTTATGTTATCCTATGCTATGTTTTACAATATTATTCTAAGTTATGTTATGCTATGCTCTCCTTTGCTATATTATTACCTCTGCCATGAAGGTATTACATTCAAAGCAGTCTGTCTGTCTGTCTGTCTGTCTGTCAGCAGGATTCCACAAAAAGTTCTGAATGGATTTTGATTAAACTTTCAGGAATAATGGATAATGGAAGAACCCATTAGATTATGAGTAATGAAGGTCAAAGGTCAGGGTCACACTAAAGGTCAACAGCTAAAACATATACAGTACGTGTTAATATCTCAGGATTCAGACAAGATAGAACATCAGGTTTTTTTTGCATTAATTTCATATCACCTTCGGACATCAGATGGGTCAACACCTATGGTCCGATCATGTCACATTTTGACATCATATGACGCCATATCAAGCCTTGGCGGAGGTCTGCTGTCTCTGACTGCCTTGCGTTAAGTTATGTTATGCTAACCTACTCCACACTTTACTTTGCTGTTATACTAAGTTATGTAATGCTGTGGAATACGAAACTATGTCATCCTATAGTGTGCTATCCTCTCGTATGCCATGCTATGTTATGCTAGTTATTTTATTCCATGTATACTATGTTATGCTAAGTTATATTCATCTATGCTGTGTGATATCTATGCTATCCTTTGCTATATTATGTAATACTATGCTATACTATTCTATATTATGCTATCCTACTCTATGCTTTACTTTACTTTTATACTATGCAATGTTATGCTAAATTATGTTACGCTATGCTATGTTGTGCTATCCTTTCCTATACTGTGCTGTGTTATGGTGTCCTATCCTATGCTATGCTTTGTTTTGTTATGCAAAGTTATGTTAAACTATATTATGTAATGTTATTCTATGTTATCTTACATTCTATTGTTTGTCAGTGGTCTATGTTGCTACAAACCCCTTTTTTTCGGTCTGATTATTCGGTCCATCCACAGCTACGGTCCAGGGGCTGTTTTCTTTTACTGTTCATAGTTTCATCTCTGTGTGTGTCCAAATGTACTTTTGTTCCCGTGTCTATTTTGGGATGGATGTGGATGGGTCGTGTCCAACCTGTGGAATGGGCTGGCTCAGAACAGACTCTGAAACCTCAGACTTTTCTTCTTTTCTGCTTTTCTTTTCTCGCCTTCATTTCTTCTGTGTTTGCGTTTCAGCTCGTCTCCATCAGAACTTCCACACGCACAGTTCACAGCCGAGGCACCGAGCACCAAGACGGAGACCAAAACCAGCTTCAAGTAAGTGACACTGGGATGGAAAGGAAGTGACGGTTACCATGACAACTGTCAGGGATTTATCCACCTATTGATTAACTCTTATTTGGGTTTTGGGTTTTTTTGTTCGTTAACTGTTTTTTTCAACCATTATATCATGAACTAAACTGTTTTAACTGGTTAATGCAAAGGTGTTAGTTCAGTACAGCCCAATATGACCTGAAGTGGCCCAGGTTATTAAAGTTATTGAGTAATAATATATCAATTTTTTAAAAATATATGTCTAATGTCTATGTTTTGGGGTGAAAAATAATAAAAAAAAAATTATCACTGTTCTTTTACAAAAAGGTTAAAACCATGAACAAAATTAAATTTATAAAGAAAAAATAAACAACTACATTTACATTTTTTACACTTTTTAATTGGAACAATTATGATGGTGGATTAAACCATGTTAATGCGTTAATTTTGACAGCCCAAATTATTATTATTATTATTATTATTATTATTATTATTATTATTATTATTATTATTATTATTTATTTATTTATTTTTAATGTCTTCAGTGTAATTTTTGTATTTCACTACTTCATCCCTCTCCTGTCTCCTTCTGGGGGGGGGGGGGGGGGGGGGGGGGCATTAATGTGTCCAGTTTAATTAAACACTTTTCTGTGAAGTCATGTGACTTCTTTTTTTTGTTGTAATTTTTGATTCACCTCAGTATAATGGTCCCAGGATGTTTTCTCTTAATTTACCTGTTGTCTTTTGTTTTTGTGGAATCTGAACTTGTACAGTGCGTCTCCTCTGGATCATTTCTGTGTCGTTTATTGATCATGTGTTGGTTATTTGTGGGTCATCTGTGTTCTTTTTAAATCTCCACTGGATTATTATTAACAACTGTTCCTTTTATCTGGAACATCTGTTTTTATTTCTTCATCATCTCAGAATCATTTTTAATTTCATCCTTCAGATCATTTGTTTTTTGTTTAGTGTAAAAGCTGAGAATAGTCATGTTTGCATTTATTCTTTTCTCATTTATTCCCCCAACCCAAAAATGGAGAGGGGTATTGTTTTTGGTTTGTTTGTTTTCTGTCTGTCAGCAACTTTACATAAAAAAACTACTGGAAAGAACGGTGTGAGGTGTTAGAATCCTATTAAATTTTGGTGAATATAGGTCAAAGGTCAAAGTAATCAAAAATGTGTTTTCACGATGTTCAGAGACGGGGCAAATCAGGCACTTCCTTTTCATTCCTGTATACTCAGTTTTGCATATAGCTTCTTTTTACCCTGACTGTTGATGTGCATTGACATCAGAACCTTGAAGGGCACATTTAAATACTTTAGGTTAAAGGTCAAGGTCACAGTCAAAATCTAATTTGAATATAATGTTTGAACATCTTACAGATTTTAACTGAGCTCCAAAATGCTGGTTTTTAAATTCTGCATCTTGTGTGTATAGATTTTGACCCACTGTTGACCCAAGAGGTCAGGAGTCACTTGGTCAGTATCTAAAAAAATGAAATGGACTATAATGGAAAAAAACGGTGAAGTTTGAGACTTAGTTACTCTTACTGACGGATAGGACACCTGACGTGGGCTTCAAAGTGGTGTCATGACCTTTGACCTCGAGTGACCTTGAAAGGTCAAAATCAAGGTCACATGATTTTAAATGGTCGTGACTCCAAAAAGAGTGGTGATAAGTACTCAGTTACTATTGTTGACAGATAGGGAACTACATGTAGGCTCCAAAATGACATCATGACCTTTTGAGAAGGAGATGTTAACTAAGAGCTCAGATGTTTGGGGGGGGGCAGGGTTTGTTGTACCTGGCACCACTTGTTTATTTATTACTTTCATTATCATTAGTCAAATAATTGCCAACGTGTCTATTCTCCAGTGGAATCTTTGTTCATTTCCAGATCATTGTTTTTCCATTTGTTTCATTTTCTCTTAATCTCTGTTTTATTTGTGTTGAATATATATATATATATATATATATATATATATATATATATATATATATATATATATATATATATATATAATATAACTATAGTCTCTTCTGTCTTCTGTCTGTATTTGTTTTTTTCCTCCTTCAGATATGAATCAATATAATATTGGTTTGTTTATGTCTGATTCTGATTCTAATCCATTTCTATTTCTTCTAATTTTTATGTCTTTTTTGTTTCTACTTCTGCTGTTGCTCTAATTTCTTTTTTCCTCTCTCATCTCTTTCCTTTTTCCATCGTTCCTCCCCCAGCTCTGGGGAGGATGAAGAACTCTTCTGGTGAGTACACCTGCCCCCCTCCTCTCCCTCCTCTTTCTCCTCCTCATCTTTTTGTGTCCGGTCTCCAGTTGCATAAAGAATGCATTAATAAACAGAAATAATGAGATAAGATTGGTTTAGCAAAAATAAAATAAGATATGCTTGTTTTCCAAAAATTTTCTATTTGAATAAATACTTAAAAGTACTGATGCAGTACTTTTTTACTATCTATGCAGTATCATATATATATATATATATATATATATATATATATATATATATATATATATATATATATATATATATATATATATATATATATAGTGCAGACATACATATGTTGCAGAACTGGTATTTTCTAACACCACTATATAGATCCACTGCGAACTGTAAGTTGTAATTTACATGTAAATGACATAATATTGTAAATATTACATCTATTTTCCTTCATGAAGGTCAGTTTGTTCCTGTTGTTTTCATCCTTTTAAATGATCATGAATAGATGGAAACATTTTCAGCACATAATGGGCCTTTTTTTTACTCTAAAACACAGAGCAAAGATTGGAGTTGACATTATTTCTACATTATTCTGTTATTATTTGACTGCAGACGTGGCCCCTGAACTAAAATGAGTTTGACTACAAATAAATAAATTATAAAGTTTATGCATCTGGACGCCTGTTGTCAGGTCTGGTTTTGAAACAACTGGTCCATGATCTGCTCCTGGTGGATGTTTAGAGCAGAGGATGATGGGAAATCTGCTACTGGAGAGTTCAGGCTGGTCTGGGTCTATGGGGGTCAGAGGTGTGTAGTGGACCTGGGTCTATGGGGGTCAGAGGTGTGTAGTGGACCTGGGTCTATGGGGGTCAGAGGTGTGTAGTGGACCTGGTCTATGGGGGTCAGAGGTGTGTAGTGGACCTGGGTCTATGGGGGTCAGAGGTGTGTAGTGGACCTGGTCTATGGGGGTCAGAGGTGTGTAGTGGACCTGGGTCTATGGGGTCAGAGGTGTGTAGTGGACCTGGGTCTATGGGGGTCAGAGGTGTGTAGTGGACCTGGTCTATGGGGGTCAGAGGTGTGTAGTGGACCTGGGTCTATGGGGGTCAGAGGTGTGTAGTGGACCTGGGTCTATGGGGGTCAGAGGTGGGTAGTGGACCTGGGTCTATGGGGTTCAGAGGTGGGTAGTGGACCTGGGTCTATGGGGGGTCAGAGGTGTGTAGTGGACCTGGGTCTATGGTGGTCAGAGGTGTGTAGTGGACCTGGGTCTATGGTGGTCAGAGGTGGGTAGTGGGACCTGGGTCTATGGGGGTCAGAGGTGTGTAGTGGACCTGCGTCTATGGGGGTCAGAGGTGTGTAGTGGACCTGGGTCTATGGGGGTCAGGGTGTGGATGGTGGACCTGGGTCAATGGGGGTCAGGGGTGGATGGTGGACCTGGGTCAATGGGGGTCATGGGTGGATGGTGGACCTGGGTCAATGGGGGTCAGAGGTGGATGGTGGACCTGGGTCTATGGGGGTCATGGGTGGATGGTGGACCTGGGTCAATGGGGGTCAGAGGTGGATGGTGGACCTGGGTCTATGGGGATTCAGAGCTGGATGGTGGACCTGGGTCTATGGGGGTCAGGGGTGGATGGTGGACCTGGGTCAATGGGGGGTCAGAGGTGATGGTGGACCTGGGTCTATGGGGATCAGAGCTGGATGGTGGACCTGGGTCTATGGGGGTCAGAGGTGGATGGTGGACCTGGGTAAATCGGTGTCAGAGGTGTGGAGTGGACCTGGGTCTATGGGGGTCAGAGGTGGATGGTGGACCTGGGTCTATGGGGATCAGAGCTGGATGGTGGACCTGGGTCTATGGGGGTCAGGGGTGGATGGTGGACCTGGGGTCAATGGGGGTCAGAGGTGTGGAGTGGACCTGGGTCAATGGGGGTCAGAGGTGGATGGTGGACCTGGGTCTATGGGGGTCGGAGCTGGATGGTGGACCTGGGTCAATGGGGATCAGAGGTGGGTGGTGGACTCAGGTCTATGGGGGTCTATGGGGGTCCAGCTCAGTCCCTGTTTTTGTGTCCCTGCAGCCCAGACGACTGTAAGGTCAAAATGGACAAACCAGTTCTGAGGAAGTTTGAGTAAGTACTGCCGCAGCCCCAATGCATGCTGGGAACCAGCTGGAGGAGCGCTGTGGGTTCTGTCTGTGTGTGTGTGTGTGTGTGTGTGTGTGTGTGTGTGTGTGTGTGTGTGTGTTTATCTAATGTTAACTTTTCAAATGATTTTCTCCATCATCATCATCATCATCATTAAAGAACTCAAACCATCATCAGGTTATTTCACTCAATACAACAAGTGTTTTTAATTTACTGCTGAACAATGACTTACACTGTAAAAATGTAACTCTGAACAAGTAGATTTTTTATTTTTTTAGTTCAAATATCTCATGTCACATAAAATCAGACTGAATCACCTAAGAGGAACAGTTAGATAGAAGAACTGATTTATAGACAATAGTTTTGATTTAAGAAATCTGACCAAGATGAGTTCACTGGTTTAATTGGCAGGGTTTTTTGTTTTTTTGCTTAAATAAATACAAAATTTTTTATATATATATATATATATATATATAATATATTCCAGATTTTTTTCTTAATTCACAATATTTTTTTCCTAAATCAGATTTTTTTTAATTATTTCATGAGTTTTTTGTTCATTTATAGGGACACTGGGACAGTTTTCCATATTTAAAAGTATAAATACTAAATTTAAACACCTTTAAATAAACTTACAGCTGTATATTTCCACTTCATATTTTGAATGATCCTTCTTTTATGTTGTTTTCTTCTGGACCTGGACTTGGACCTGATCCTGGACCAGTCTAGGTCTATTGTTGTTCAGTCCAGATCCACAGAAATTCCAACTGTCACATAGGTTTGAGTGCGGTGTGATTTTTGGGATGTTTCGTCCTGCTGTGTCTGCTGACACTCAACCCAGACACTGATTACACACACACATTGTTTCTGTGTGTGTGTGTATGTGTTGCTGTGTGTGTGTGTGTGTGTGTGTGTGTGTGTGTGTGTGTGTGTGTGTGTGTGTGTGTGTGTGTGTGTGTGTGTGTGTTGCTGTGTGTGTATGTGTTGCTGTGTAAACCTAGTGTTGTTGGAATATTTCTGTCCTAAACTATGATTGGTTGGATTGTGGTACCATCTAATTGCTGGTTTTGGGTGCAGTCTAATAATCTAAAGGGCTTTGCCCAAGGAATCAATAAAGTTGTGTCTAATCTAATTGCTGGTTTTTGTTCTGGTCTAATGGTTGGTTTTTGGTCCAGTCTAATTGCTTTCTTTTGTTGTGGTCTAATCACTGGTGTTTGATCATTCTGCAGTTGTTTTTTACTTGGTTTTGGGTTTTTACAGTGAAGAACAAATGAAGTCCTGCCTGTGATTCAGTCTGTCTGTTCATCTGTAGGTCTGTCTTCCTTTCACACACCGTCCACAGAGTATGGACCCGTCTATCTTCTGGAACTTGGATTTTCATTACATTTTCAATTTCAAAATTTTTTTTGTCTTAAAATGGCATTGAAGATGACCTCATCTGGTCTAAGAAAATGTAAAAACATGTGTTTTTTTCTATTTCTATCTGTAGTCATTTTGGGTTTTTTTTGTTTTTTTTATTTTTTTATTGGGTTTAATATGTTTTGACACAAAGAGGAAAAAACACCATGAAATTC
>CM035785.1:5650966-5750581 GCA_020466265.1 Siphamia tubifer | reverse complement strand
TTTGAAATCTGTCGTTTTCCAGCCTGTCAGGTTTTTTTTTTATTTTTAATCTGCTTTAACGTCTGGCCCTGTTTTCCTCTGCAGAGATCACTTCCTGCGTAACCTCGCTGCCACCCAATGGGAGAAGAGGAGGCGGAGCAAACATCAGAACCCACCCCAGGTGTCCTCGTCTGATGATGTCATAGCCTCGAGTCAGCAGCCTGTGGACGATGGAGGCGGAGTCTCCACCGAAGGTCAGCATCGGCTCAGTGAATATAAGCCACGCCCACTGAGAGAGAGAGAGAGAGAGAGAGGGAGAGAGAGAGAGAGAGGAGAGAGAGAGAGAGAGAGATTAAGAAAACTAAACAGAATTAAGGAATAACATAAATAGAAATGGATACAATAATAGGGAGATGTCAATTTTATTAATAATCAACTGAATAAAAATTACAAATACAAGCAATTTTTTTTAAATGAGTAAAGACAAAAAACAGCGGCAAAATCTATGAAGAGCAAACTCGAGCAAAAAAAGTGAAAACAAAAGTGAGTAATGGATGAATGGATAAAAATGTGGAAAAACATTAAAAATGTAACAAAACAAACAAGAAAATGAAGAAAAATTAACAGAATGAATCTAAATGAATAGAAATGGACAAAATAATTGGGATAAATAAATCATTATAATACAGTAATTACAAATCTAAGCAACAAAATTCTAATAAAAAAAATAATAAAAATGAACAGCAAAATCTATGAACAATTAGAAATGAACAATATATGCAAGAAAAATAAATAAGTATTAAAATAGCATTTATGGTGAGTGTGAAAGAATGAAATGAATAAAAATGAGCAACGTAAGGAGCAAAATTACTACATCAAAATAAATAACAGAATGAGTAATTAAATCAAAATCACAACATTAAAAATGAATAAAGACAAAAAAGCAGCAAAAAAAAACACATTTAGCATTTAGGTTGTAGGAAACTAAAAAGAGATTTCAAAAAAAAGGTTGAAATGTATTTATGCACCTTTCATTTGTGGTTGAACTACAATTTTTTAATTAATTAATAAGGTAAGATGGATAGATAGGTAGATAGACAACATAATTATTAAAATAATAACAAGGAACAAACAATGAATAAAGACAAAAAAGCAGCAGAAAGTATGAAGTGAGTCGTGTTCAGACCAAACCTAAAGCTTTTTTGTTGTTTATTATGCAGGTCAGATGTTCAGAGGGTCGGACACTAATGGACACTCAGATTCCCAGAATAATGAAACTGGTGAGAAAAAAAACTTCCTGCTTCATCTGTGACTCCTGTAGGTTCTGTGAATATTTCCAGCAGCAGTGCGCCCTCTGCTGGACAGTAGGTGATAGTACCAGTCTGTGATACTGACAATGTGGTCTGGAAGCAGCAGAATAAATACTCACTTAACAACTTTTACTACCACATGACACTTTATTTTGTTATATTTCACATATTTTATGTTATAAATGTATGTGGATGTTTTTATTAGACATTATTCGTGGGTGGACAGAGTAAATTAAAAGTCCTCCAGTAGAAAATTGAGCTGATTCACATTAATGTATATTTAGATTATTATTACCCTGTCTGTTTGTCAGCAACTTTACACAAAAACTACTGCACCCATGGCCATGACATTTTCAGGAAAAGTGTGAAGTGGTGCATAATAGATCGCATTACATTTTGGTGAATGTAGGTCAAAGGTCATGGTCACCAAAAAATGTGTTTTCACAATGATCAGTGATTTCTTTTTTATTCCTGTGTGCTCTGTTTTACATATCACTTCTTTTTGTTCTCACTGACATCAGAACCTTGAGGGACAAATTTGAAGATTCTAGGTCAAAGGTCACAATAAAAAAAAATTTTGGATATAACTTTTGAACTTTTCATCTTACAGACTTACAATGAACACCAAACCACTGGTGTTTTAATTCAGCATCTTGTGTGTATAGATTTTGACCTATTGTTGACCTCAGGGGTCACTGGGTCAGTACCTACAAAACAAAAAACAGAAAAACCATGACCTTGACCTTGAGTGGTGACCTTGAATGACCAAAATCAAGGTCATATGATTTTAAATTGTTGTAACTCCAAAAACAGTGATAAAGTGAGATAGAGTGATTCATGTTGTTGACAGATATGAACGTAAATATATGCTCCAAAATGGTATCATGACTTAGAGCGACATTTTGAGACACTATGGGTTCCGCAGTGTTTGTGAGGGGCGGAGTTTGTTGTACCTGGCACCATTTATCACTGATTTTGTGTATGTGTGTGTGTGTGTGTGTGTGTGTGTGTGTGTGTAGCAGCCCCGCCCATCCAGCGTCAGTGCAGTACATTGTCCAACGACAGGAAGTTCCTGCTGGACATGCTCTATTCCAAGACCTCATCACCGCTGATCCCCGCCGCTGCTCCTGACACCACCGAAGAAGAAGGCCACGCCCCCTCTGGTGTGTGTAGGAGGCATCTACGCATACGACACCGAAGGAGGAAAAATGTAGTTTAGTTGCACAGAGGAAGAGTGACGGTGTTTATTTGACCATAAAGTTTGGGTGTAATACAATCAAATGTCCACACAAATGTAAAGTTTCATATGTTGACATTCTTCATATTCAGTTCACATTGTCCATAACTGTAGTCCAAAAAAATAAATACATATATTGATCATAAAACTAAAGTAAAACCATAAAAAGAGCAAAGAATTTGAGATGAACTCTTTTGGTTCATCAGATTTGAATCATGATTCGTTTCAGTTTCTTCCGTCTTTTCAGTAAAGACTCCGTCTGTTGGTTTAATGCAGTGGTTTTCAAATCCAGTCCTCATGGCCCAGTGTCCTGCAAGTTTTAGATATATCTCGCTTTTCTTCTTCTTTTTTTAATAGATAAATAATGAAAAATAAATAAATAAGAAATTAAATTAATAAAAATAATATTTTTTGTATTAACTGAATAAACATTTTATAAAAAAATAAAACAAAGATTTTTTAGATAACAAAAAAATAAAATAAAAAAAAATGTACATTTTAAAAATGTTAAAAATGTAATAACTAAAATAATAAAAAATGAATACAAATAATTGTAAATGTTTTTTTATTTAAAATTATAATAAATACTAAATAAAATAATTTTTGAAAATTTAATAATTTTTTCGAATAAATAAATATATATCTCTCTCTTACATCACACTTAGAAGCCAGTACATCATTATCAGGCTCCTGAAGAGCTTATCATTAATTGAACTTAGGTGTGATAGAAGAGGGAGATATCTAAAACATGCAGGACACTGGGCCACGAGGACTGGATTCCAGAACCACTGGTTTAATGAAAGTGTGTCAGAGTGAGACCTCTGTGTTTTCCCTCCTCTCAGGTGGTGACACAGGAGCCATAGGCCGCGTATCTGAACGTGTGTCAAGCTTCAGAGCGCGCTCAGTAGAGCCCGTCAGCCCCAGTGAGAGCAGCGCCTCCCGTAGGGCGGAGCTTGAAGGACTGGAGGGTTCGGCCCAGGCGGCTCTGGCCCGACTGGCCGAAGAGAAGCAGGTGAGAAACATGTTGAAGAAGGTTCACTCTGTCAAACTATAATAAAAGTCTAACTGTGGTCCATTAGTGGAGGAGTTACTGTGCAGTCCATGACAGGAAGTGTCAGAATGTACCAGTTAAGTTTTCAGTTTTGAACTAACTGATGTATTTATTTCAAATGTGAAAGTCAGGTTGGATTAACCCTTTAATGGATGAATTATGAGAATGTTAGTCAAGATTTTTTTCCTAAGTGTTTTTAATTCTTCTTTAGGTATGAAAAAAGCAATGTGATTGAAATCTTTTTAATGAACCTATTTTTTATGGAGTTACAAAAATACCCTCAACATGTGTTTAAGCTATGAAGCAAAGAAACATGTATGTAAAACACAATATCAGACCACTATGAAATGTACATTATTAATGCAATTTTTGTTTAAGAAGACTGTTAATTACAATAAAATAACAACAAACAATTGATTTAAACGTAACCATGTTAGTGCACATCAGGTATTAAGAAAAACAAAGTTATAGTAATGATATGAACTGGCTGATATGGAACTAAAACAATAAAACCATGAATATACAAGAGAACAACTGTAGAAGAAGTGTCCATCAAAGGGTCAATTATGATTAATCATTATCAAATATTTATTTTTAATCTATATTGTGTTTCATTTTTCATGAGAAAACAGATCCAACAAAGTGACTATATCTGCACTTACATTTGTCAAAGCTAGGTAACATATTAGCCTAGTGCTAGCATTACACTAGTGCTAGCATTAGCCTAGTGCTAGTATTAGCCTAGTGCTAGTACTAGCTAAGTGCTAGCATTTCACTAGTGCTAACATTAGCTAAGTGGTAGCATTAGCCTAGTGCTAGCATTAGCCTAGTGCTAGCATTAGCTAAGTGCTAGCATTACACTAGTGCTAGCATTAGCCTAGTGCTAGCAGACTCCCAGGCTAACGTATGTGCACGGGCCAGACTGGAACCCTTGTCGGACCTTATTTCAACCGTGTGCCACATATTTGACCACCTGTGTTATAAGAGGATCTGGCTCCTCCTCTTTTTGTGTGTTTGTAATCATGTGGCGTTCATGGACCTCCAGAACCGCCAGCTCCGACAACAGTGCAGCATCGACGTGGAGAGTCACGCCCGTCGCCTGGACACCACCCAGATGACCCCCCTGGGTGCCGGGGGTCACCATGGCGACGCCTGGGACCAACTCCAGCCAAGCGCTGCTGCCCTGCGCATCAAAGACCTGGACTTCTCAGACCTGATGGACGAGGAGGACATCGACGTGTTGGACATGGACTCCTTTGACGCCGCTCCTTCCTCCCATCTGTCTGCCCTCCCGCCTCCTCCTCCTCCCATCCCCGGATTAGCTGCTCCTCCTCCCCCTCCCCCCCCCACCTCCTCCTCTTCCTGGTGGTTCAGGAGCAGCAGCAGGCCCTCCACCCCCTCCTCCTCCTCCTCCTCCTCCAGGTGCTCCTCCTTTACCTCCTCCTCCTCCAGCCTTCGGAGGCGACGCGGCGCCGCTGAAGAAGAAGAAGAAGACGGTGAAGTTATTCTGGAAGGAGCTGAAGCAGTCCGACGCTACGCAGAAGTGTCGCTTTGGACGCGGGACAGTGTGGGCGTCACTGGATAAGGTTGCCGTGGACACCGCCCGCCTCGAACACCTGTTTGAGTCCAAGGCCAAAGAACTACATGTTGCCAAGGTAACAGCTCTGTTTACTATGATCTACGGGACATGGATTATATTCATACTAATACTGAGGAGGAAATACATGGATTCTGCAAAATATCGTGATATTTTATTTCACAATACTTAATCGATATTTAAAAGTACTTAATTGATCTTAAACTGCTATATCAATATTGAAAAGTACTGCATTGATATTGAAAAGTACTGCATTGATATTTAAAAGTACCGTATCAATATTAAAAAATACTGTATCGACATTAAAAACTTCCATTCCATTTAACCTTGTTAAAATTTTTAATCAGATTAATTATAATGTTTTATTAATTCACATTAATGCATTAACTGTGATAGTCCTAATTTAAAGTATAAATAAATGTGAACTCCAGCTCCATGAACCAGTCATTGTAGCAGTTGTGGGTGATTGCAGGTGTTGGTGCAGTGAACACAGACACAGACCTGCATCTGTTCAAGTATTTTTATCTCAGGTACAACCATGTTCATCCTCCTTCCTTTACAGTCATTAAACCCTGCACTGCAAAATGTTCCTGCCATCATTTACTGACAGGTGAAAGAAAAAGGGGAAAAACTACTGAAAAAAAGACCAAAAATATCAAGAAAACCAAAGGTGTGGGGACAGAAAAGAAGAAAAAAGGACAAATTAATTCAAATAAAAATAAATCTTGACTTAAGGTGTAAAAATCTAAGTGTATTTTTCTCATTTCTAGTCCAAATATTTCATTTGTCTTAAAATCGGACAGAATCACAGACAGAGGAACTGTTCAGTCAAAGACACGACAGTATTTTACCAACAGTATTTGCTCACCTGCCTCGAAATACATACGTCTCATTCTTAATCTATGGAGTTTAATATGATATTTCTGTTTTCTGCAAGTGTGTGTGTGTGTGTGTGTGTGTGTGTGTGTGTGTGTGTGTGTGTGTGTGTGTGTGTGTGTGTGTGTGTGTGTGTGTGTGTGTGTGTGTGTGTGTGTGTGTGTGTGTGAGAGACAGAGAGAGAGACTTTGGATATTTTAATGCTGTCAAGTTTGTGGGAACAGTTGTGCATAAAGTAAGATCCATAAAGACCTAAGTGAGATTTTGATGTGGATGAATTTGACTGTCCTGAAAAAAAAAAACTAAAATAAAAAACTATCTGTCAATGGAACAAGTGAAAATCATCGAATCAAATATCTCATCACATGTAAAATCAGACAGAATCACCTAAAGAGGAACTGTTCAGACACGTCCACTGGTTCCTCTGGTGTATTTTTATTTATATTTGGCTTAAATTAAGCAACAAAACATATCATGAATTAAGAAAAAAAATCTACAATTAAGTTTAAAAAAAATTCTTAATTTAAGTAAAATATTGAGTTCGGCACTAGTTTTAAAATGAATCTAATATTTCTGTGAATCCAAGGTGAAGCTGTTTTTAAAGTTGATCGTCTGCCTTCGTGCTCATTTAAACCATCATTTATTTTCATGAATAAAAACATTTAGTCTAATATTAATGTAGGGTTTTATTCATAAACATTTTCCAGAAAGGACCCGAGACAAAAAAGACAGAGATTCTGGTCCTCGATCCAAAAAGAAGCAACGCCATCAACATCGGGATGACGGTTCTGCCCGCCATCCACGTCATCAAAACCGCCATCCTCAACTTTGACGAGTTCGCCATCAGCAAAGAGGGAATCGAGGTGACAGTTTAAACACACACACATAGTTTATCCACTGTTGAACCTTTTTAACCATATTATCCTCCATACTTTGTATTTTCAACTGTAAATAATGTATTTTTCTTATATTTAATTCACTAATCATGTAGATGTTCTTTAAACTTAATCATTTTGAACCTTTTTAAGAGGCTTATGACTATTTATTATGATATTATTCTCCATATTTAGCATTTTGAAGTGAAAATACTATATTTTCTATATTTAATTTATTGGTCATTAAAGCTCAGATTAAAGTTAAAAGTTTTTATATCAGAAATGGTGAAAACAAAATAAACAGTGCATTTTTTAGTTAAATATATTATTTACTGAACATGAACCCAGTGTCTACAGCCTTATTTTGTTCATGAAATGTATTATTTTGTAAGTGGTTTTTTTGTTGTTGTTGTTGTTGCTGCTTATCTGGTTCCTACATATTTATTGCTTTTCATCTTTTTTTTCCAGTTTCTCTTATTTTTTCCATATTTTTATTTTGTTGTATTTTTCCTTTTTGTTCATCTTATCTTCGCAGTTTTATTCATTTTGTTCCTCATATTTATAAATTTTTTACTTCATTTTTCAGAAATATGTTACGTATTTTTTCCACATAAATTTTTTGTTGATTTTTAAACAAACAAGGGTTTTCACGTCATTCTTTTTTTTCTAATTTTCTTCTCAGTTTTTATACATTTTATCCAGGAATAATTGAAGGAAAACTGTATTTTATACCAATTATTTCCATGTATTGTTAGGATGAATGGAACAGTAGGTATTAAACGGCTTAGACCAGTTGGTGGTTCTGATCAGTGTTGGATGTCGGGGTCTTTATAGTATATTAAATCCCCCTTCTGATCCGGTCCAGACTGACCCCCCTTTTTCTTCCTGAGCAGAAGATCCTGACTATGACCCCCACTGAGGAGGAGAAACAGAAGATCCAGGAGGCCCAGTTGGCTAACCCGGATGTTCCTCTGGGTTCAGCAGAGCAGTTCCTGTTCAGCCTGGCCTCCATTAGCGCCCTGACCCCCCGCCTACAGCTCTGGGCCTTCAAACTCAACTACGAGGCTCTGGAGAAGGTACGACCCCCCCCCTCCACAGGCTGAGGCTGTAGATCAGGTCAAACTCAGGTTCTGGAGGACCAGGGTTCTGTATGTTTTAGATGTTTCCCTTTTCCATCACACCTAGAGGCCGTTCCATCATCATTCTACTGTGGAGCTGATTATTAACTCTGACACCTTCTGAATGGATGGTTTAGCTTAAATATTCAAAGAATTTAGTCGTTTACCTTTTTTAAATTTTTTTTTAACTATGTTTTTCCTGAGTTTTGTTCATGCAACAAGTGTTAAAATGCAGCTCATTTAGAAAAAGGCTAAATTAAAACTTCTGGGACCAAATTTCAATACTAGTTCTCTGGGTTTTTTTGTACATTTTTTGCAAATTCCTCCTTGTTATTTATAATTTTGTCAATATTTATTATTGTTTTGTTCATTTTGTTTCACATGAACAAAGTAAGACACAGTTTTTGTTCGTTTTGTTGATCATTGTTTATTTTTCTACATTTTACTTTTTATTTTATTTTTTTCTTTGATTTTGCTTCATTTTTGTCTTACTTTCTTCATGTTACTAATTATTTTGTCAGTTTATTATTCATTTTTGTTCATTTTATTGATGACTTTGGCCGTTTTTGTTCATTTTATTCTTTTTTTTTACTGTTGAACTGCTAAAGTCTCAGGAATTAAAGGGTTAAACTGAATCATGTGGAAGAGGGAAATATCTAAAACATGCAGGACACCTGCACGAGGGCACATGCGCTCTAGATGTTTGACTGTTTGGACTGTGTCGCCCCCTGCAGGAGATCGCAGAGCCGCTGTTTGACCTGAAGCTGGGGATGGAACAGCTGGCGTCCAATCAGACCTTCAAGAGGATCCTGGCCACGCTGCTCGCCATCGGAAACTTCCTCAACAGCTCCAATGTGAGGGTTTTATCGGTTTTTATTAGGGATGTCAAAAATAACGCATTAATGCCCATTAAATGGAACAGTTGTTATGTTTCCAGTTGTTTTGTTGAATATACATGTTAAATAGAATAGAAGTACTTTATTGATCCCACAAACAAGTTGTTTATTTGCATATAAAAACAATAAAATAAACGAACACAACCAAAGAAGAATCCATAATGGCTTGTCTGGGATCTGCTCCCGACAACAAAATATTTTTTGATAAGTGATGAGAAACATTTATGATGTTTTTTTAATTCATAATTATTCATTCTGAACTAGAAAAGCACAGACCTCTGCCAAGGTAGACCCCCGCCCCCCCCCCTGCATTTATTTGAAGATTTTTCCACAAATATTTCCTGACAATATTTGATATTGTGTAACATTTTAAGGATGTTAAAAAACATTTTCCACTTTTTTACTTTAATAATAACTAGAAAAGACCTCTAGGAGCTTAGACCTCCACCAAGGTAGGACCCCCCCCCCTATAAAATTTAATAATTTCTAGATCTCCACATTACCAACCTACCCTGAACATTTAATCAAAATTTTAATTATCTTGCTAATTAACAGACAGACAAACTCTGAGGTAATAAGTTATACATAATAAATAAGTCATAAATACGTTTAATAATAAACTTTTTATTTAAACAAAAATGTTGGTAATAAAGTTTCTTTTGACTCCTGACGCTGATCCTGTGTCAGTTTGTTTCCACCTCAAACAGATCAGTGATGACACCAGAAGATTCTGCTGTTTCTACATGAACACTTTAATCTGTGTGTGTGTGTGTGTGTGTGTGTGTGTGTGTGAGCCTGCCTGCGTGCGTGCGAGAGAGAGAGACAGAGAGCGACTGTTTGAGTGACTTGACATGATCATCAATCTCATAATTTCCGCACATTATTTTATTTTGAAAAATCCTACTGCAGGCCAAAGGTTTCGAGCTGGGTTACCTGGAGAAGGTGGTGGAGGTCAAGGACACGGTCCACCGTCAGTCTCTGCTGCATCACACCTGCAGCCTGGTGGTGGAAAATGACCCAGAATCCTCTGACGTGTACTCTGAGGTCCCTGCCATCAGCCGCTCCGCCAAAGTAAGAGTCTTCTATTAGGACCAGAATGGAACCAACACAGGAAAGCTTTTCAGGCTGTTACTGAAAAGACTTGAAAACTGTTTTTTTTTTTTTTTTTTTGTGGAGTGTTGCATGCTGGGTCGTGGTCAAGGTCATTTGTTATTTTCAATCGATTTGTGAAAAGCTGAAGTGAAAATGTAATCTTCTGTTAGACTAGAGCTGTCAAAATTAACCCATTAACGCCCATTAATCCATCATCAGGATTTAATCTGATTCAACATTTTAATGCAATTACATGGAACAGTTGTTTACTTTTAGGTAGAACTTCTTGTCACACAAACACTGAATATACTGTACACACAAGAACAAGAAAAAATAATAACTGTAATTAAAAGAATAAAAAATAACAGTGGTGAAAATTTACAATTGCATGTTAAAAAGTACCCGTAGAAACAAGTGACAAAGCAGGAATAATAATAATGATGATTATAAATAGCTTATTATATTATGCATAATAGGTAGGTTAGTAGATGATCCATTATTCATTCACACTCCAGTGGTGGTAAACTGTTATGTATCCACAGCTGCTTTCTCATATTTGAACAAAATAAGCAACAAAATTCACAAAAAATCTAAATAAAAACATTTATAGAACTGAAAAAAAATCTGTTCAGTGTGAAAGATAATCAAATGAATAAAAATGAGCAGCTTAAGCTACAGTATTAGTACATTATAATAATAAGTAACAGAATAAAGAACAAAGTCAAAAGCAACAAAGACAAAAAAGCAGTAAAATCTGTGAAAAAAATAATAAAATCAGACAAAATTAAAAAAAACAAAAAAAACATGGGAATGAAAATGAAGAAAAATTAACAAATAACTTCCAGACAGACGGATAATTAATTAATTCACAATTTAGTGGTTTTACAGTGAACATAGTCTCATCTCATCATCTGAACCCACTTTATCCTCACTAGGGTCATGGGGGTCACTGGGGTCAGAGGTCACCCTGTATGAGTCTCCAGTTCATCTCAGGGCTGAACATATATAGACAAACAATCACTGTCACATTCACACCTATGGGTGATTTAGATTAACCAGTTAACCAGTTAACTTATCAGTGCATGTGTTTGGATGGTGGGAGGAGCCAGAGTACCTGGAGAAAACCCACGCAGACACGAGGAGAACATGTAAACTCCACACAGAAAGGTCTGGTGTGGGAATAGAACCATCGACCTTCTGTGAGGCACCAGTTTTAACCACTGCACCACCGTGAGCATAGAGTATTAAATAATTTCCTGTTTTCAGGTGGACTTTGAGCTGCTGTCAGAAAATCTGGTCCAGTTGGAGAGACGCTGCAAAGCATCATGGGACAACCTGAAGGTGGTGGCTAAACATGAAACCAAAGCAGTGCTAAAGAACAAGATGACGGAGTTCCTGAAAGACTGTACGCAGAGGATCATCATCCTGAAGGTGGTGCACCGCAGGGTCATCAACAGGTCAGCACACACACACACACACACACACACACACACACACACACACACAGAGCCCCTCCCCCATCTGTAGTCTAACCCCGCCCCTCAACTCCCCTTCAGGTTCCACTCCTTCCTGCTGTTCCTGGGACAGCCTTCGTCCTCAGTCAGAGACATTAAAGTCACCAGTTTCTGTCGCATCATCAGTGAGTTTGCTCTGGAATATCGAACCACCAGAGAGCGAGTCCTGATGCTCAAACGCAAACGAGCCGCACACCGAGAGCGCACCAAGACCCGCGGCAAGATGATCACCGAGGTAAACCACTGCTTAACCCACCCACTGGTTATAACCCACAACAACCACTTAACCAACCCACAACCAGTTCTAACCAGTTGTGGGGGGGTTAAGACTTCTCCTCCAGTCAAAGTCCCGCCCACGTTCATAGCATCCAGACCACAGGACATAGACCAGAACCTCACACATTCACTTGGTTCTGATCCATATAAAATAGACAATGATGTACAGAAACACTGGAACTGTTTTTATTTTTATATATATATATATATATATATATATATATAATTTTTATTTAAACAAACAAAATACAGAAATACAAAAGCAAAGCATACAATATTCAAAGAGATGTAGAAAAACCAAATCAAACACATGCCCTCATCATTAGAATAATTAACACAAAGGTATAATTCAAAATATTTTGCCCAGATGGGGTTGACATTAATACTTTTCTTCTTTAAACCACTTAGTCTTTACACACTCTTCTGGCTCTATATGCCTTAAGGCTTTAATATATTCTTTAAATTTGTAAAGAATGCACACAAAGCAGGGGGAGACTTTTAAATTTCTGCTTTTGTATATATCAAATTTCCCAAACAATATAATAAAATTAAGAAAGAATTCAATACTGTCATTATTATGATTCTTTATTCAGTTATTTTAATTTGGCACCACATATATCTTTCTAATTGAGACTGTAACTTGTGTGTGTGTACACAGTAATAAAATACATGTATTAAATGTCCTGGTTCTCTGTTGTTTTTATCTTCATATAAATAAGGATGTAAATGTGTTGATGATGTCACATAGTTCAACCAATGGCGAACGTTCATTTGGCAGCGACAAACACACACACCTGATTGGACACATTGGAAACCACAGACACGTTGAAGGACGTCCATCCAACGCCTTCCGTCTGTCTCTTTTTCTGTCAGACGGAGAAGTTTTCAGGGGCGGTACCTCAAGAGGATAGCCCCTCCCCCGTCTCCGTAGCAGCAGAGGCGTCGCCAGGTCAAGAGGAGGAACACGAGAACATGAAGAACCTCCTGATCAGCAGCGACAGCCTTCAGGTCAACCAGGGCGGACTGAGGCGCTCTAGAGCCATTCGCAGTAAGACTCCACCCACAGCTAAACAAACCAGTCTGCATTCAGAACCAAAACCATATCCTCCATTCTGACCAGCTACGACATCATAGTAATTACACTCAACTACACATGGACAGAAAGGCCTGGTTCATAGTCCACAGGTGTGACACGAGCATAGACTGTTTATATAAATATAGACGAAGCTTCTGTTCAGGTGACCCATTGGTTTATGAAGACCTGAAATTAAGCAAAGTGGGTGGTTCCACTGTCAACATCTTTGTAGCATCACGCACGGTCACATGTTTTCATCACTCCTGGAAATTCCAAAAATGGATTCAGAGGTGGAGCTGACAGCCTGGGGGAGATTGATTGACAACCACCAAACTCTAACTAAGAGCTAACCTGGAGCTAACAAAGATAGACAGGCTAAAGCTAAGAGCTAACCTGGAGATAACAAAGGTAGACAGGCTAAAGCTAAGAGCTAACCTGGAGATAACAAAGGTAGACAGGCTAAAGCTAGGAGCTAACCTGGAGATAACAAAGGTAGACAGGCTAAAGCTAGGAGCTAACCTGGAGCTAACAAAGGTAGACAGGCTAAAGCTAAGAGCTAACCTGGAGCTAACAAAGGTAGACAGGCTAAAGCTAAGGTGCAGTTTTAACTAGCTAAAATCACCTCAAATCAGCAAGGGACAAAAACATGCAATGACCCTGGAGTCATGAGGGAGACGAAGCACGAGTGATGGTTGGGTCTAAACACCGCTGGTGACCGAACCTGGTTAATGATTATAATTATAATTAAAATTACAGTATAAACTGAAGCACAGATTAATATACTAGGTTGGTCTGTTATTACAATCGATAGCAGAGGAAGTCATATTTGTCCAATAAATGCACGAAAAATGTCCCATCACGAATTGATGTGAACACTGCAAACGAAACCAACAGGTCCAGTTCAGTGAAACCAAAAAGCAGAAGTGATTTAATCTGAGGCTGAGGCCTTTCCAGGAGTTAGCCACCTGCGTTAGCACTGGCAGCGCATCTGGCACCTGTCAATCAAAAGGACATGCCCCTAATTGTACATAATTTTAAAATTAAATTACATCTAAACACATGACATATAAAAAAAAAATGGAAGTCTAGGGGACGGGTCTGTAATCCTGATCCTCGAGAGCCACAATCCTGCATCTGTTAAAGGACACCGAACAATCGTTGTCAGTCTCCTGCAGAGCTGAATGATAGGCTCATCATATGAATCAGGTGTTTTGGAAGAGGGATCCATCTAAAACATGCAGGATTGTGGCTTTCTACGAACAGGGCTGCAGACCCCTGGTCTATGGGGATTGAGGACGGTCAACTGCAATTATTATGATTTCCGGGTCTGAGGTTGACGCTTGGACGTGAGTTTCGTTTGATAGTTTACATATTGAATGCAAGCGAGCTGGGCAACGCGTAAAACATAATACATCGGTAGCGCAATAGGGGGTAGTTCTGAGTTTGTCAAAGCAGGCGACATTCAGATCAACATAGTACGAAAGAAGAGTATGTTCTGGTATTTGTTGCAGCAGATATGTTAACGGTAGGAAAACTGGAGTAATTCACCCAATTCACAGGAGAATAATCACATACATAACCATCGGTAACATTCGACTGTCACTTTATGAACATCGTGTTTAACCCTTCAGTTTAAAGGCACAGCTTCTAATATCACTGCTCTGCTTTTTTAAATTTTTTAAATTTTTTTTAATAGAAAGTATCTGCATCAGACATTAAATGTGATAAATCGTACATACTTTAATCAGATGAACCAGAAAAGTGTTGGTTAGTTGATGTTTTTAATATATATGATGGTGTGCAGGGGCGCAGATAGGTTTGTGAAACTGGGGGGGACGAAGATGCCAGCTAACACCCCCCAGCCCCACCATTCTGATTGGGGGGGGTTATTACTCCTCAAAGACGAAAAATGCATTATCTTACCTAATTGTGATGTCTGATGTTCTCAAGTGCTATATACCACTGACATGACAGGATGATCAATATGTGTGTGTGTGTGTGTGTGTGTGTGTGCTACATGACTGCTCACTGTTTGTGTATGTTTGGACTGTCAAACTTAATTACCCATCATTGGAAGAAATTATTTATTATATAAGTATTAGATAAATTATTATTATTTAATAAAGTTTATTAATGCTGATACTAATTTAAATCCCTCACTAAACATACCATATGCTGTTTGCAAAACTGTTTTATTTTAACACTGACTTTCAGCACACTGATTCTTTCATAAATTTCACAGGAGTGTAAAAAACATATAATGTAATTAAAACTTCTAACACACTAACAACAAACACAAAATAGGACGCAGCCTCCAAATACAAATTAAATTGTAAATAAGATCTCTCCATGAGGGTTTTCAATAATGGTCTCAAAACTGATTAAGTGAAGGATCCAAAAACCTCTCTCCTCCGATCCTTGTCCTGAATATATGTGTGGGGCATGTACAGGTGGAGGCAGAAGAAGGTGACAGTTTGGTTCTGGTCAAACTTTGTACGATTCCGACTCTCACGGCGACATTGCTTTGAACAGAAATTGCAAAGTGATTAACTTTTTTCATCACCAGCCAATGTGGCTAGTAGATTTTTTATCTTACTCCCCCATCAGAAATTCAACTAGCCATTTTTCCCCTGACCAAATTTCATTAAATTATTTTATTTAACCTTTTCCTCTTGAAATAATTCATTTCTTTAAACATATGATCTTTTTTTTTTTTACATTTTCACATTTAACTCTTAAAACTTCTTACTTTTACATTTTCTCACCTTTCACTGTTAACACTTCTTTACTGTTCTCACCTATATTACAATTTATACAATACATACACTCACATCTTGTTGCTCTTACATTTTCTCAGTTGGTCCCCATATCATATCTTCAAACATATGATCACATTTTTATTTTTTTTTTTTGCATTTTCACATTTAACTCCTAACTTCTTTACTTTTTTATCTCCACTGTCCCCACTGTAAACATACACTCACATTACATCTTGGTGTTGTTATAAACTTTCTTAAACCATCTCATTTCCTTAGCCTATTTGTGGACTCACCAACTGACCAAAGATAGCACCAAATCCTCATATAAGCCCGTTATGATCAATTCATTTGGGCTTATTAGCATTCCTGTCAAACACACAAGTAGGCTGTAGGCGCACTGGCGCGCGCACTGGCACGCGTGCTAGTACGCACCAGTGCGCTGCCAGAACGCGTTCTGTAACACGTGATATAATAAACACAATGCGTGGCTATGTGAACACTTTGGCTTTGCCATAGGGGCGCTGCCTGGGCCGAAGCAAGCAAGACAGGAAACAAAAGACAGGGGAAGGATAAAAAAAAAAGACGGTCATATGCTGGTGCCCCATAGAGGATTGTTACAACCGGGTCTGCACTCGCCAACAGCCAAAGTGGCTAGTAAGTTGTTTTTTTACCCGCCAAAATGGATTTTCACCCGCATTTGGCGGGTTGGTGGGTGTTAATTTAGAGCCCTGGTGATAATGTAAAGTAACAGTTTACTTACAGCTGTTGCTCTTTGAAAAAAAAAACCACATGATCGTTTTCTGCTTTTTAGCTCGCCTCATTATTCCATGCCGTGTTGGGGTCCTCCTGAACGTGCACCCTGGCTGTCCAAGTAATGCCTGTCAGACTGTTTGTAACCATGGCAACCAAAGTTAACGACGATGCCGCCGCACAGCGCAATAACCGAGTCACGTTATTATGTATGTTAATTCATATTTTGGTTTCCTCGTGATGCTTGACTAAGTAAGAAGTAAGTAGTAAAAGTTTTAAAAAAAAAAGTAAAAAGAAGAAGTAACATGGTTTTTTCTTAAATAAAAGTGGGTGGGATGGATCTAAGGGCATTCAAAACTGGGTGTGTCATGACACACCTGACACCCCCGCTATCTGCGCGCCTGATAGTGTGTTATTCCACATATATGCTGGTTTATGTACATGTATATAATGCATTAGTAAATATTCCATTAGAAAGAACCTGTAAAGTAAATGGATCATAATGTACAGACAGTGTTTAAAGTAGATCTGACACTAATATTCCTTTGGAGAAAAACTGATTCTATTGTTCATTCTAATAATTTCACATTTTGACCCCAGACTTATCTTGGAAACTTGATCCAACCATCATTTAAGACTTGACTTTTCTTTATCAGTATAAGAACTCAGGTTATAGATGTGGTTCAGTGTTTAGTCCAGTAGAAAAGACCTGGATGGTCCTGATGGTCCAACGCTGCACCTGCAGATCTGAACCCTGGTTCTGGTTCTGGTTCTGGTCCTCAGGTATGGGCAGACTCAGTCCATCTCAGATGACGGTGGCTAAAGATGACGGAACCAACTCCCAAGATGACGCCACGGACGAGATCATGGACCGGCTGGTCAAGTCCGTTACCCAGAATCCCTCAGAGAGACAGTCCAGCCCCAAAACCCGCAAACGCTCCAGGCTGAACAGGAAGTCATGTGAGTATATAAACACAGTACTGGACCAGGTCAGACTGTTGGTACTGACCCGGTCCAGGAACATCAGAACACAGTGACAAGTGTCCACTTCTAGAATCACAATAATCTATCAGACCGCCATGAAGTCCAACGTGATCTATGGGATTAATTTACACATTAGCATTTAATTTTAATTTATCTATTGAATGTTTTTGTTTTATTTAGAGGACTGTTGTGCAAACAGAACCCCCAAGAGGTACTGTTTGTTATTGTTTTTTGTCCATTTGTTTGTCTGTTTGTCAGCAACTTTACCTAAAATCTACTGGAACTATTTAAATGATATTTTCAGGAAAGGTGTGAGGTGGTCCAGAGTAGATCCTATTACATTTTAGTAAATGTAGGTCAAAGGTCAATGTCAGGAGTTCCTTTTCATTCCTGTATTCTCAGTTTTACATATAGATTCTTTTTTCTCTCACTGTTGATGTTCACTGACATCAGAACCTTGCATTTGAAGACTCTAGGTCAAAGGTCACAATAAAGGTCAATGTCACATTTTTGTAGAACTTATGAACTCTTCATTTTACAAACTTCCATAGAACAATAAGATGCTGGTCTTTTAATACTGCATCTTGTGTGTATAGATTTTTTTTCATCTTATCTTTTTTGTATAATGGGTAAAAAAAGTGAACATTTTAGAAGTTCCCGAATGGAAAAAAAATTCAATTCTGTCATTTTGTGTAAAAGCACTTATACATTTTAAATAAATATTTTCACATTTCTTGAGACAATAGATTCCTGTGAAATAATTCTGAACCCTTCAGACCTCTAGCTCTTTTTCTTTAGATGTTATCAAAGCCTAAAAATAGCAGAAAATTTCAATTCTTAATTTGTGTCGCAATTTTTGGGTCCCCTCGACCACCTTGAAATAGTCTCATACCTTTGGAACTATTTACAATTAAGCCTTGAAATTCTGGATTTTTCATTTATGTAGAATGTTCTAAAAATGTGAAAATCTAAGAGGATTTGGTGGGACATGTTCTTAAAACTGTTGACTTTATATGGAATGACCCAGATGCATAGACATTATTAAAATAATGTCATCTACATCCCAAGACCAGCATATGAGGCTGGTAAGAGGTTAAATAGACCCTATATTCAGAACGCTCAGCACAGGCACATCAGAGGTCAAAGGGTTAAACTAAAAACTTGATTTCACCAACATAATAATAATATATTTTCAGTAGTTTATGATTTCCTTTGTGCGCGTGTTCTTTTTTTTTTTTTTTTTTTAACTAGATGCTCTTATTTTGAAGTAAAACATTTTTCCACACAAGGTCATGGTCCTGATCTGGTCCAGACTTGAATGTGTTCAGACACAACAGCAGTTTGTGTCCAAAACAGGTGTGATTATCTGTGCAGCTTCATATCTGTGTTTTCTATTGTCTTTAAATCCTCTGAACAGATTATCAGCAAAAGACGCTTCCTCTCACTCATACGGGTTGTGTTGTCCCGTATTTAACCCATAAAAACCCAATTATCTACCAGGGACCAAAACCATTCACTGATATAAACTGATTAACACCAGTTGATCCCTTTATCCTATCAATACATGCAAATAATTGGTGTAAAATACGGTTTGTTGTGTTTTCATGGTCATCAGATTTGACCCATTTGGACGTTCAGAGGCTCCATAGTTACCATGGAAACACTGTGATAAAATTAAAATAAAATGAGCAAAATACTTGAAAAAATATGACTAAGATGAACCAGAAACCCTTTAAATCAGGGGTGTCAAACACGTTTCAGTTCAGGGGCCACATTAAACCAAATTTGATCTGAATTGGGCCGAACCACTAAAATAATAACATAATATATAAATAATGTCAACTCCAAATTTTCCTCTGTTTTAGAGCAAAAAAAAAAAAGTTAAATTATGTGATGAAAATGTTCACATCTACCAACTATCCTTTAAAACAATGTGAATAACATGAATAAACCAACACTTCTTCAGAAAACTAAATGCAATTTTAACAGGATTATGTCTGTTTATCATTTACGCATCAATTATAATGTACAGATTATTTATTAGTGGATCTACAAATACACAAACCATTTAATAACAGGCAGAACACTGTTAAACTTACACTTCAGACATTCCAAAATGCTCATATTTGTTCAGGTTATTCATCTTTTTTTGTGAAATAATCATTTGTTTTATTGTAAATACAGTAAAATTACATGATAATGTTTAAATTAACAACAAGCAAAATGTGGAGTTGTGAGTATTTCTAGGTTATTATGACCTTATTTTACTGATCTGACCCATTTTGATCTGTATGTGGAACCTGAAATTTAATAATCAGTATATTCACTGTTATTTTTGTATTTAACAAAGTTGTCCCAGGGGCCGGACCGGACCCCTGCTTTAAATACAGGATGAAAGTGAACAAATGCTTCTAAAGTTCATCATTTCATAACATCCAGAACCCTGTATTTCAGACATGTCCAAACTATTCCACAAAAGGCCGGTGCAGCTGCAGGTTTTTGTTTCAACCAAGAGTTCACAGTTTGACCAAACGACTCTGAAGACTGAGATCAGTTTATTAATTGAATCCAGTTAATGTGGAACAAAAACCTGCACCCACACCGGCCCTTTGGGAATAGTTTATTCTGTTAACCCTTGAAAAACCAAACTATCTACTGATCTAAACTATTTAATTTATTGATCCACTAATCCTATCAATGCATGGAAATAATTGGTATAAAATACAATTTTACCTCAAATGTACAAAAACTTAGAAAATGAGGGAAAAAAACTTGAAAAATAAGGAAAAGATGAACCAAAAACCCTTTAAATATGGGATTAAAGTGTGGATACACTTTGAAAGAGAGGAGAAAATGTGCAAAACCTTTGAAAAATGACAATTCATCATTTCATCATATCCAAATCCCTGTATTCTGTTAAACATCAAAAAGACAAATTATCTACTGATCTAAACTGTTTAATATGGGTTGATCTGATAATTCTATCAATGCATGGAAATAACTGGTGTAAAATACAGTTTTACCTTAATTATTCCTGTATAAAAAGTAAAAAAGAAATATAAAATGAGAATAAAAACTTGAAAAATAAGAATAAGATGACCCAAAAACAATTTAAATATGGGATTAAAGTGGAAGAAATACTTCAAAAGTGAGGAGAAATAATCTGAGAGAATCTAAATATACATTAATATGAATCAGCTCATTTTTTAAAGCACTGAAAACTTTTTAATTTGTTCTGTTCACCCATGAATAATATCTAATAAAACCTTGCACGTACATTTCTAACAAAAAAAAAATGCAAATATAACAAAATAAAGTGTCATGTGGTAGTAACAGTTATTAATTAAAGTAATAGAGTATTTATTCTAGAACATCTTGTGATCAGTTCAGACTGAGGTTCATAGATAATTATTGATTATGGTTGTGATTGTATTTGTTTTGTGTTTCAGTGCGGCGGACTCTGAAGAGCGGCCTCAGTCTGGACGTGGTTCAGGCTCTGGGACTCAACAACAAGACAGGAGACAAAGTCTGAACGCAGACCATCCACTGATCCACCCACCGATCGATCGATCGATTAACGAACGCTAATGTGGTGAATCAGATGAGCGAACGTTGACTCATCCACCTGATTCTACACCAACAAACTCGGATGCACTTTTTTTTTTTTCCTTTTGGAGACGTTCGGGCACAGAAACAGTGGAGATGAAAAATCCTGTGGTTTGAACACGTTTATGAATTCAGAAGAAAAACCACCGACCCTCAGCCTTAAAACCAGAGTCTCTGATCAGCTGTTTTCCTTCTGTTCCAACAGTATTTACCCTTTAAAACCAGACCGCCTGTCAAATAAGGAAATAAAGTGTGTCAAAATAAGAGTAAGAAAATAAAACTACTACCAGAATAAATATTAAGATGAGATAAAACCTGGAATATTATAAGAAAAGTTGTCATTTTAAAACTATTGAATTAAATTATTATGAAATTAATCATTATTAAATGTAAAAAAGAATCTGGTAAAATTCATTATTTAATGAAAATGTCATACTTGATGAGCTTAAAGTTATAATATTTCAAGAATAAAGCAGTAATGTGAAAAAAAGTCATAGTTAAAGAAGGGGGTAATAATACAAATTGACTGTTTCTGTTATTACCCCCCTTTAACTACAACTCTTTTTTTTTACAATGTAAAGGCGTTATTCTTGAAATATTACAACTTTATTGTCATAAAAGTATGACATTTTCATGAAATAATGCATTTTTTACTTTTTCCACCTGTTTTTAAATGTCAACATTATTATATTATATATTATATATAATACAATATTATATTATGACATTTATTCTCAAAATATGACAATTTGGTGTCATAAAAGTACATTATTGTCATTAAATTCTGTTTTTTTTGCTGTCAAATGATTAACATTTTTAATCAGGGTCGCTTTGGATTAGTTTTTATTAGTCATGAATAAATATTTATTTTTAAACTATAATAATTGCATTTCATTTTTCATATATGTGCACTTAAGGTTTTTGTCATGAGCAGAATGCAGGACTAATGTACGTTTCACATTGATGTGGTATTTAAGGCTGGAAGAGCTTCGGTTAAAAACAAAACTCACTTAAAACACTTTGTCGGTTAACTGTTAGCTGTTTTTTTATACTCACACAATTCACACAAATACACTTAAAGAGACACAAAATATGTGATAAAATGTCCAAAACATATGCATAACTATAAATATATTCATCACCTTCAACAGATTCAACAAAACAACTTGAAGTAGAACAACTGCATATTTGTGTTAAACTTTTTAATCAGATTAATTAATGCATTAATTTTGACGACCCTAGTTTTTTTTTTCTTTATTCTCCAAATCTTACAACTTTATTCTCATAAAATTAGAACCTTTTTATTAAGTTTGACTTTATTCTCATCAAATTTCAGTTTTTATCTTGGTATTTAAATGCCTTTATTCTGGTAGTAACTGGTGCTTTTATTTTCTTTTTTTTTTCCGTACAAATGCAAACAGGTAAAAAAAAAAATCTGAGCAGAAGTGGAGAAAGTGTGACTCAGACCTTTTTAAATCTGTGAATCTGTCGCCAGAATGATGTTTTTATCTGCAGTTTACAAAGAGATCTATTCATTTATCTCCCAAATTAACCAAAAATAACATGTTGACCATTAAATCAGTGGAAAAATTGGAGGTCTGGTGATGTTTTTACAGTTGGAATAAGAGCTGTGACCTTCAAATATCCAAAGAAATTATTTGAACTGAATTGTAATATATAAATTATTTAAGGAATAAGAAACATGAGTCATTCATCGACTCGTTTAATGTTGTTTTAACAGCGATTTAGACAATTTAATGGAAATTATGACTTGAAATGTTTTCTTTTTGTTTTGTTGTTGTTTTTTTTATAAGGAAAACAACAAAAGAAATGCAATGTTTTCTCAACAGATAAAACAAACCTGCCGACGCCAAGGTTAAAGGTCGTTACATGACACATTCTTCACTAAATGTTACTGATCTGGTACAAAACAGGCAAAGTGTGTGTGTTTGTGCGTGCGAGCGAGTGTGTGTGTGTGTGTGTGTGTGTGTGTGTGTGTGTGTGTGTGTGTGTGTGTGTGTGTGTGTGTCTTCCACAGTGTCGTTGGTTCAGTCATTTCTCGAGCACAGACGTTAGATAATTATAAGACGCTGACACTCATGTACAGTTTTTTTTTTTATTTTTTCTTGCACTTTGAGGTGTTTTTCTTCCTGTTTGGTTCCACTCATGTTCAGGTCACTTTAAGGTCGAGCGCACGTTCATAAACTCCTTCACTGATTTTCAGGCACATGGAGACAAACTGTCCAGACTGAAGGACGTGGACTCAGTTTTAACTTTAAGTGTAAAGTCGACATTTTTAGATTTGCTTCATGTTCGATTCTCAGTTTATGTTAAAAGATTCAGTTGAAAAATAAAGATTTTTAATGAATGACTTTTTGTTTTAATGAGCGACACCTTTTTGTATCCTTTAAATCTGTCTCACCACTTGTCTGTCAGTCCATCTTCTTTCTTCTTCTGTTTCCTGCTTGTACGTCCATAAAACAGTAACAGTTCCAGGCAACTTGGACCAGTTATATAAGGTCAGAGTAGCATTTACTTTGTGGATCATTTTTTAAATTATATCGCATTAGCTTTTTCTTTGTATTGTGGCAGTGTTTTTTATTCGCATCACTGTTCTATGTTCATTTCCACTGTGAGTTGTCCTTTATTTGCATCACACTAGCCTTTTATTAGCGTTATGCTATCCTTTTATTAGCGTTATGCTATCCTTTTATTTGCGTTATGCTAGCCTTTTATTTGCATTATGCTAGCCTTTTATTTGCATTATGCTAGCATTTTATTTGCATTATGCTAACGTTTTATTTGCATTATGCTAGCATTTTATTTGCGTTATGCTAGCCTTTTATTTGCATTATGCTAGCCTTTTATTTGCGTTATGCTAGCCTTTTATTTGCATTATGCTAGCATTTTATTTGCGTTATGCTAGCCTTTTATTTGCATTATACTAGCCTTTTATTTGCGCCATGCTAACCTTTTATTTACGTTATGCTAGCCTTTTATTTGCATCATGTTACCCTTGTATTTGCGTGGCGGTAGTGTTTTTGTAACACACATCACTGTATATACTGAGTATAGAAACACTGAAAGCAGAGAAGACACCGGTGTATTGCCTCACTTATAAAGTGACATCAGGGTCATGTGACCCCTTACTAACCTGTCAAAAAACATTTCTTTAAAAAGTGTAAGACATTCATATCATACATACAGTATATCCACATGATCAGAATAATAGTAAAGAGGGAAAAAAAAACAGTAGAAAGACGAGGCATGAGTCTATCATCTATTATCTTCATTTAGACCAGAATACTGCATGGCCTCGAGATAATGAATCCAAAAGGTCTCTCTGATTTAATTTATTTAATCTACCCCCCCCCCCCCCACACACACACACACACCACCACCACCACTAAAGGTTTTACATGCTCAACACCCTGTATCCTAAGAAGTGTGTCATTTCTGTCATAATATTCGCTGTAATGTCTACCCATAGGATAATCATTGTTGCCTAATGGTGTATTTATGTTCAGCCAAGTGATCTCTCAAGCGTCTTTTCATTTGCACAATATAAAAAAAACCCTCCACACATGGACAAATAAGACAATAAATAACAAATATTGTATTACAATTAATAAAATCGTTTAGTTTATATGTTCAGTTAGTTTTTATGTGAACAAATGTTTTAGCCTGAATGCATGAGGGCAGTGAACGCTCCTGTAGGTGCCCGTAGGTTTGGTTAGTCACGTCTCACTTCTATGGACTTTAAGGTGTGACTGCATCAGCTTATCCCTAAGCGTAGGTGCGCGTTTAAAAAACAAACAAACTGGGGGATCAGGAAACCCCTCGTGCATCTGGGTGTCACTTTAAATAATGGAACAGTTTTTTTATAAAAAATATTCAAAACCTCTTCTAAAGCAGAAAGAAACACCAAAATATGTAATTAAATATATAAAACATTTGCATAACTGTGAATATATATGTAATTAACATGTATTTTCAACACCTTTGACAATTTCAACAAAACAACTGTAAACAACTGTTCCATTTAATTGTGTTAAAGTTCTTATTTAGATTAACCGTGATGATGGATTTATCTTGTGACAGACCTAGTAAATATGAAAAATGGGTTAAACCTAGACTAACCTGTTCCATATGTTCATTCATTACCCCCACCCATATAGTTTGACAAACCGGGGGCCCCTAAACAGCATAAAGCTTAGGGCCCTCACAAAGCTAGAACCGGCCCTGGATCGGACCAGTCTGAGGTTAAACTATAATAAAGATCCAGTGATACTTTTGTGGCAGTTCCAAAAATAATTTTATCTATTTCTACTTTTTAAAAACTGATTCATCACCATTAAAATATACAGTATATATATATATATATATATATATATATATATATATATATAAATAAAAAGAAAAATATTTCTCTTGTCCCCCTGGGCAGTGCCTCCTTCAGACTCGGGTCACTCACTCTATATACACCTAAACCTCATGATGAGCGATACAATGATGAAAGAGTCACACCAGCTCGGACGATGCCCGGGAGAATAAGGTCTGGGTCAGGTGTGGGGAACCGTTGGATACAGGTGGAGCAGGGTCTGATTTTTCCATCCTGCACCAGCACACTCCTACAAGTTTCTGTCCCACTCCTGCCCACACCCGCAAATATATATATAATATTTTGTCCCGCTCACAAATGTTATGATTCTTCCTGCTCCACTAAAACCCAGCATTTTTCCCAAGTCCTCATTGTGCTTCCATTCTGGAGAGAGATCAATGTGTGCAGTGACTGCACCATACATTTAACCAACAGAAGTAAAACCAGTATAAACTGGGGGCCCCGAACACTATTTTTTAAGGACCCCCACAAAGCTAGGACAGGCCCTGGATCAGATCTGTCTGATGTTAAACCTGGACTAAAATGTCTTTGGTACCTGTTCTATAACACACACACACACACACACACACACACACACACACACACACACACACACACACACCTCTGTCTCCCAGTGTCCGTGGGTCTCCGTGAGCAGCCTCCGCCGCTTTAAGCCGTTGTGGGCGTGTCCATGTCCCGGTGTCCCCTCCTCCGTGTCTTACCGGAGTCTGCGTGTGTGGATGTTGTGCACCGGTCGTGTCCTCTCTTCTCCTCCGTGTCCCTGTCTCTATATAAAGGACAGAGCAGGATGACAGTCCGCTGAGCTCCGGGAGAAGATGCTGCTGATGCTGCTGCTGCTAACGGCCGGAACCGGCACCGGCACCGGGACGGGCACTCCGGCTCTCCCGTCGTCCCCGCCGGTCCCCGCCTCTCCCCCGCTCCTCCTCCTCCCGAAGCCCCGGGCGGAGTACGGGGCTCCCGGCGTGGCCTTGGCCCGGTCCGCGGCGGAGGAACCGGCCGGCGGCGGAGGTGAGGACGCCGGGGAGCAGCACCACCATCACGGCGGAGGGTTCCGGGTGGTCCAGTGGGAGTGGAGTTACGTCCAGACCCCCTACATCATAGCCATCTGGCTCCTGGTGGCGAGTGTGGCCAAGATCTGTGAGTCTGGGACTGGGGGGGTAGTTAGTGGGTTAACTGGTGTGACTCTCTTTAACCCTTTATAGTTATAATAACACTTCATCTGTGTTTGGACCCACCTACATGGCATTACTTGTGTAGAAAAATATATTTGATTGTTTTGTAGAAAATCAAGGTCAATGAAGTTACCATATTTGGTTCCTAACCTGTGCATGACAAAAAAGTCTATTAAAGTCCCATATGTGCTAGTAAAGACCCCCATATGTGCTAGTCCAGACCCCCATATGTGCTAGTCCAGACCCCCATATGTGCTAGTCCAGACCCCCATATGTGCTAGTCCAGACCCCCATATGTGCTAGTCCAGACCCCCATATGTGCTAGTCCAGACCCCAATATGTGCTAGTCCAGACCCCCATATGTGCTAGTCCAGACCCCCTATACATCATAGTCAACTGGCTCCTGGTGGCAAGTTTGACCAAGATCTGGGAGACTGGAACGGGTGTGTGTGTGTGTGTGTGTGTGTGTGTGTGTGTGTGTGTGTGTGTGTGTGTGGCTTTAACCCTTTATATTTCACTTATAATAACACATGTCAACTCTAGTTTGTGTTTGCAGGACCCACCAACTCTTTATTACTTTTGTAAAAGGTTCCAAATATTGCTTTGTAGAAAAATCAAGGTCATTGAAGTTACCCCCATGTGGGCTGGCCCAGACCCCTGTCGACATCCACATGACCCCAAAGGTTATAATGCTACTACTACTGCTACTAATAATAATAATGACAATGAGAAAAATAAACTTTACTTGCATAGTAACTTCCATACAATAAGTCTGGCCTAAAGTGCTTCACATCCAAACCAAAAGACAATATTGAGTTAATAATAAACTAAGACAATATGACGTAAATAGAAAAACAGAACAAACCCATTGAACCACTGTAAAGCCAGGAACTTTTCACCTTATGTGATTTTGTTGTATATTTTTATATAGTTGTTGAAGTTTTTTTATCACTTATATATGGAAGAAGATGAGGGATAATTGAAAAAAGGGTAATATATATATATATATATATATATATATATATATATATATATATATATATATGTATATATTATGAGAAAAAAAAAAGTAGAATTCCAAAGTTTAAAGTCAGCCTTTTTTTTCCTCAGACTTATGACTTTTTTCTCAAAATAATTATAAAACAAGCAGAGACAGTAGACCTCTGCCAAAGCTTGATTTGACGTCATATGACGTCAAAACATGATACCATAGGTGTTGACCCATCTGATGTCTGAAGGTGAGACGATGTGTCTGAATCCTGAGATATTACCACCGATGTGTTTTAGTTGTTAACCTTTAGTGTGACTTTGACCTTTAGTGTGACTTTGACCTTTGACCTTCATTGCTCAAAATCTAACGGGTTCTTCCTTGACCCGTTATCTATCATTCCTGAAAGTTTCATCAAAATCCCTTCAGAACTGTTTTTGCATAATCCAGCTGACAGACAAACGAACCTTGGTGGAGGTAATAATAAACATTAAGAAAATTAACAAAAGCAAATAAGAACATTTACATAACATTAACTAAATGAACAACAAAATGAGTCATTAAAAACTCATGGAGTTTGGATCATAGACAGTGGATGGAAACACTGAGTTTATGTTCAGACAATGACAGATTTTTATTGAAAAAGACAACAGTTTATTATCCAGTTTTCTCTGTTGTTGCTATAGTAACCCTTATTCTCATCTGAGCTTTAATGAGCATTTATTTCAGGACTGTTAAACTCATTTTAGTTAAGTTCCACATTCAGCCAAATTTAATCTGTAGTGGTGTCAACCACAACAAGCCCCGCCCCTCACAAATGTTTTGGCTCTTAATGGACACCCCCCATTCAAAATGTGAGACTATGTCCATATTTATCCCACCCCCTGAAAGGTAGAGGGGTGTTGTTTTTGAGTCAGTTTGTCTGTCTGTCAACAACTTTACGCCAAAATTATTGGAAGAATTTCCATGACATTTTCAGGAAAGGTGTGATGTGGTCCAGAATAGATTTTATTACATTTTGGAGAATCTAGGTCAAAGGTCAAGGTCACCAAAATGTGTTTTCACAATGATCAGAGATGGGGCAAATCAGGATTTTCCTTTTCATTCCTGTATACTCAGTTTTACATATAGCTTCTTTTTGCTCTCACTGTTGATGTTCACTGACTTTAACTAAAGAGTCAAGGTCAATAAAGGTCAAAAATCTAAATTACTATTCATTTTAGAGACTTCTAATGAACATGAACATTCTGGTATTTTAATTCTGCATTTTATGTGCATACATTTTGACCTATTTTTGACCTGAGAGGTCAGAGGTTACTGGGTCAATGCCTAAAAAAATAAAATGGACTGTAACAGACAAACCAGTGGAGATTGAGACCCAGTTACTATTATTTACAGATAAGAAACCTGGCATTGGCTTCATCATGGAGTCATGACCTTTGACCTTGAGCAACCTTGAAAGGTTAAAATCAGAGTCACATGATTTTAAGTGGTTGTAACTCTAAAAAGAGTGGTGGTAAGTACTAGCTTACTATTGCTAATAGATAGTGAACTACATGTAGGCTACAAAATGGGATGACCTTTGACCTTCAGTGATCTTGAAAGGTCAAACCCATAATCTTACGTTTTGAGAGAGAGCTGTCCATTAAGATACGTTTGCAAGAGGGCAGGGTTTGTTGTTCCTGGCACCACGTGTGTATTTGTAGTTTAATCCTGGTGTGTGTTTTGTGTGGAGGAAAAGCTGGACCTGGTTCTGGATCCAATGTGTAAAAATGTGCAGAATGTCAGTTGAAATCCTGTGTGTGTGTGTGTGTGGCAGGGGGGGGGGGGGGGGGGGGGGGGGAGTCCATGTTCGTCTGCCTTAGTCTGGATTTGAGGGCTTCTGTGGGTCCGTCACAGACCTGTGGTTATACTAACACACACACACACACACACACACACACACACACACACAGAAGCATCCGCTGGTGAGTCACCGCTGCAGGACAATCCCAGCCTATACTGTGGTTCAGACTCTGTCATGAGGTGCTAATGACCCCCACACTGCTCCTCTGTTCGACAGCCGTCACTCACCGCAGCATCTGCAGCGACAACCTGCCTGGAAGGACAGCAGTGAATGGTTACAGTTACATGATGTTTTTTTAATTCCAAATTATTTATTCTGAATAAAATAACTAATCAAATGTATTTTGTTCATGTTGACATGGACATGTTAATTCTCAATGAAGGTTTCCACCTGTATTCTGCTCGAGTTTATTCAGCTTTAAGAGCTGGAGGTACAGAAGTCTGGATGTCTACTAGAAGCAAACAATCACATCCAACTTTAGTTTTGGTTTCATTTCAACTATCAATGTATGTGTGTGATCGTGACAAGACCAGGAGTATGTGCAGAATGACAGGAACAATGTAAAGAGGAATTAACTGTTGCTATGTCAGATTCAGAATGAAGATCAGAATAAACCAGTGACTTCATTCACAATTCAGTTTAATCAGGAATACTCATTTTCAAGTGGAATTAGATGTTTACATGGTTCATCTGAAAGAGGAATGAACATTTATTCTGAATTAAACAGGGCTATTGACACATTTAAACCAGAAAGACCAAACACTACATCTGTGGCAGTTCCCAAATGTTTTTTACTTTTGTATTTCTACCTTTCTTATGAATTTATCACAATTTATTGTAATATTATCTTCTGTGTTTGACTTTTTTTTTTTATTTTAAAAATGTAAACACACCTAGCAAGAGCTTAGTTGTACATCATATAGAAAACAAAAACAGGAAGGCCAGGATCAAAAAAACACATTTTCTAAAGCTTGGGTAGTCGATGTCAAAAAGGAGTTTAACAAGAACAACTTCAAAGGAAAAAAAGTAAGTAAATAAAACAATAATACATATACACATCGATTTTACACATACCAATAATACAGTAGTAATAATAGGATATAATGAGGTAGACAAAAATCCCTCTGGAGGAAAGTGCTCAGTCTATGGGACCGGATGCATTTCCTCTATTGTCAAAGACAAATGTGCCGAACATCCTTAATACTGACTCTTCTGCTTTTGCAGCTGAACAGGATTCACTTCTAGTTCTGTCGTCAGACGGGAACAGTTGAGTAGAAACATCCCTGCAAAAGGGGGGGGGGACTCTATTTGGTTTATTTGTTAATACTAGTTGCTTTTCCAGTGGATATATACACAAAACTTTACCAACATTTACTAAATATGAAAAAAAGTGTCATGTTGTTTTTTCCATTAAATCACAAACGCGATGATTTGTTAATTTGTTATTAAGACATTACACGAGAAGTCATTCCATAAACTTAAATATGGTGCTGTTTGCAGATAGATTAATTATTATTCTATGTACTACTAAATTAACCAGGCAAAATAACCCCCCCCCCTCACAAACATTATATCTAGTAATAGACATGACCCATGGGTTTGACCTTTCAAGATGGTTCAAGGTCAAAGTCATGATGTTATTTTGGAGTCCACATGTAGTTTCCTATCTGTCAACAATAGTAAATGAGTACTTATCACCACCAGTACTTATGACCATTTAAAATCATGTGACCCTGATTTTGACCTTTCAAGGTCATTTCAGAGAGAAAATCAGCGGAGAACTTTGACTCTATCTTATATTTATGCATTTCTTATCTTATAGTTATTATTTTTTAATCGTATTTGTGCCATTTTTATCTCATAATTTTGACTCCTCATATTTATGAACTTCTGATCTAATTTCTGACTTTTTATCTCATAAATTAGATTTTTTTTTTAATCTCATAAATTTGACTTTTTGATCTCATAGTTTGGACTTTTTTCTAAATATTATAATTTTTTTTAAATCTATGCCTTTTTATCTAATAATTATTCCTTGTATCTCATATTTCTGAATTTTGTCAATTGTGCCATTTTTTTTTTTATCTCATTCTCATAATTATGTGCTTCTCATCTCATAATCATGGCTTTTTATCTCATAAAATTTACTTTTTAATCACATAAAATTGACTCTTTAATTTAATCATTTTTACTTTTTATGTCAGTTATGACTCCGCCACTCCTCCTTTTACCTACATTTCCTGCCCATCACCATTAAACTCAGTACCATGACCTGACTAAACACATTTTCTACACAGCAACTTGCTTATAAATGCTTTATTTTTGGATATATTTTTAAATATTTTTCTGATTTTTACTGCTTAAACAACTATTATTTCATTCATGTCAAAAAAAAAAATGCAGTTTTCCTTTTTTGCAATTAAGAAGTTGTACATTTTTACTTTTACTTCAGTAAAGGAGTTGAATCAGTCGACTACTTTTATTTTGACATCCCCATGACTCTTCCACAAATTTGTTTGGTTTGTACTCGCTGTTCCTTCATCTGAAAGAGTCACTAATTCACGTGGAGTCCGAGGTTGTTTTCAGTGAATCAGTAGCGACGGGATATTTACACCAGGTGACATTGACATCTGTGACGTCCAGGTCGGTGTTCAAACATCCTCATCTGCCGCTTAAGTTTCATGCTTGGATGTTCTGCATGGCTGACGTCCAAAGATCTGTCACAAACTACAGCGGGCTGGTTGTAATTGGATCATATATTAACTTAACATGTGAACAGCAGCAGCGAACAAGGAGCGAAGACACGTGAACCAATTAGAGTTAGAGGTCCATTAACCTTTAAAAAAACAAACTTAAACGTTGGTGAAAAAGTCACATTTTCTACATTTTTGTCTGTCTTTGATATAATGACTTTTGAATTTAGTCTGAGCTTTAATAACCATCAATATGATCAGTAGATGAAATATAGAAAACTGTGTGTGTGTGTGTGTGTGTGTGTGTGTGGGGGGCAGCTATGCTAATCATAGCAGCTAGCAGGCTATGGTAGTAAGCAGAAGAAGGAAGAAGGATACTAAAGGATACCACAACACTCTATTAAGTACATGAAAAATAAATATTTTCTCAGTACAGTGCTGTGGCATTATTTCACTCTTTAACTTTTCCTTCTTCTGTTTTTAAATCCTATTAATCATGATAATGGATTGATCCACAGAAATGCATTCATTTTGACAGCCCCAGTTTTATCCCATTCCACAGGCATCAATATCAATAGAACAAGAACAAGTCGTAAGAATATGACATTTTTTGTGAGGAAAGCAGATGTTTGTGTTAAAACATGGTCAGTGATGCATCTGTAAACACCTTTCCTTCCTCTTTTTTTGTCATCTTCCTTTCATTGCTTCATGGTCTTTTCTTTCCTTCAGTAGTAAATGATCATTATGGGATGTCGATGATGAATGTACCCAGTGTTTCTGTGCTGGCCATCCGTCTGGTGTGTGGGAGGATCATCTGTGTGTGTAGGAATATGTCCAAATATGTGCTGTAACCTGAGCGAAAAGAGCCAAAAGAAAGGGTGAGACGTTTGGGATGTTCCACGAGGGTTGCAACTTTCAACTTCTGTCCCCCTCCTCTGACTTTTTCTAATGATATTGGAGGAAGAAAGGAAGAAGGCTGTGGTCTGTGGGGGTCACAGGGAGGTTAGGGCGCCCAGCAGTCACGCTGCGTTCAAGTGTGAGTCAGAAAATGGGAGTTCCCAAAAACACATTGAGTTTCAGATTTCACATCCTCTCAGGTTCTTCTTCAGACAAAAGACAGACTGATATTGGCCAACTGATATACATATATTTTTTAAAAAAATCAGTATCAGCTCCACGCTTAGAAATGTGGCTTAGAGGGAAGGCCTCTGCTAAGAACCCGACTCACTTCCATTGTAATCTGGAAACTGTTTTCATCTGCACTGACCCCACTCTTATTCCCTGTCAGTAGGATTCTCCCCCTTTATTCTTTTGCATACTTTGTTGTCATACTACCTTATTAATGTATTGAGATGAAACAAGATGTTGTGAACTCACGACATATCCAGTCATGATGTCTGTAATTACAGACTTTTGTTTTTCCCGTCCGAATGCACCATTAGAAATATCTTCTGACTGTATCGGTCATTGGCTAAGGTGATGTAAAAAATATCAGTATCTGCTTCAAAAGTCCATATCAGTTGATCCAAATATCGGTTTAGAAATATCTGCTTAGTATTACATGCTTACAAATATCAGTCAAGACCTAAGGCTGATGTTAGAAAATTGGTACAATCTCCAAAAAGTCCATATCAATCGATTACTACGAGTGGCTCCAAATATTGCCTTAGAAATATCGGCAGCCTGTATCAGTCATAGTTTAAGGCCGATGAAAAAAACATATCGGTCGCGCACTACTTCAAACTGTGTCAAAGCTGCTCAGACAGTTTTCTAAACAACACAGAGAGGTGCTGAGAGATGACAGTGGGCGGGGCCCAGCCTGTTGCTATGGGTGACGTCTGCTTTTATGAATCAACCTACTATGTCGACACAGTGGTGGAAAAACACAACATGCACTCAGAGAAGAGAAAGACAGAACGGAGGAGTGGAAAGAGGTTTATTACCAACAGTCTGAGGTTTTAGAAACCATGTGTTTATGTAGAAAAGGAAAAAAATGAACTGAACGAACTGAACGTTAGTGTTTACAGTCATGAATGTTTGTCAAACTCTAGTATTTATGATGAATCAATGTCACAGAAGGTGATGAAAACATAACAATTACCTGAATTATTTATATGTATCGACAGAACTAGTGGATCAACAGGTTTTAAATATACATAGAGTATATATACATATATATGTGTATATATATATATATATATATATATATATATATATATATATATATATATACATATATATGTGTATATATATATATATATATATATATATATATATATAATTTTATTTATTTATTTTTATTATACATTTACATAAATATGTACCTTAACATAAAGAAACACAACAGAAAAATTATACAACAACAACAAACCTACGGCTCTATTGAACAGAAAAATAAAATAAAATCTAAATACAAAAATAAAAGAATACTGCCAGGCATGAACAAAGTCCGCCCTCTTTGTTCTTCATGAACATGTGCCTCTTAAAAACATGAGACTTTGGGTTTGACCTGTCAAGGTCGCTGAAGGTCAAAGGTCAGGATTCCATTTTAGAGCCTACATGAAGTTTCCTATCTGCCAACAAAAGTAACAGTATTTATCACCACTCTTTTTGGAATTATGACCATTTAAAATTATGCAACCTTGAATTTGACCTCTTAAGGTCACTCAAGTTCAAAGGTCATGCCATAATTTTGAAGCCCATGCCAGGTTTGCTCTCTGTCAATAGTAGTAGGTTTGTCTCTATCGCTGTTCATTTTTTGTATTATAGTCTATTTTAGTCTTTTAGGTATTGACCCAGTGACCCCTGACCTCTTGGATCAACCATAGGTCAGAATCTAAACACACACGATGCAGAATTGAAAGACCAGCATTTTTATGCTCATTTGAAGTGTGTAAGATGAATAGTTCCAAGTTTTACCCAAAATTTGAGTTTGACATTTATTGTGAACTTGACCTTTGACCTAGAGTGTTGAAAGGTTTTGCTGTCGCTGCACATCAATAGTGAGAGAAAGAAGTTGTATGTAAAATTGATTTGCCATTTGACCTACATTCACCAAAATTTAGTAGGATCTATCCTGGACCACCTCACACCTTTCCTGAAAAGGTCATGGAAATTGATCTAGTAGTTTTTGCGTCAAAACAAAACTGAAGCTTAAACGATACCCCTTTCCTCTGACACATATACTAATACTATTAGAATTAAAACAGCATTTTGTACAATATGTACCATATGATAATTAGACATGTACTGATATAAATGTGCAAAACCTGCTGTGGGAGGTGTTAGAATAGAGTGACTAATGAAAGGTGTTAGTGCAGATGTGAAGGAAAACTACAAAGAAAAACAGGAGATAAAAAAGAAAGAGGATAAACAGAAGGGAGAGTTCAGAGAGAATTAGATCTGAATTAGATCATAAACACAGAGCTTTGAAGTGTTTGTGTTTACCTCCAGTGGTTTATGAAGCGTGTGTGTGTGTGTTTGTTTGTGTGTGATGACGTGTTGTCATCTGTCTTGTCATGACTCACAGGTGACATTAAGTGATGGATTCCTCACCATGTGTCCAAGGACACACACACACACACACACACACACACACACACAGACACACACACACACACACACACACACACAGACCAATCACAACAGAGGTTTTAATCCTTAAACATGAGTCATATCCTATTCATTAGCATTGGTTTAAATCTGGTACATTTGATGTGAAGTGACTGTGATTCACCTCCATTCATCTGATCATGTTTTTACAGAAGTGAAGCCGAACATTAGGAAAAGACGGAACTAACACCTGTCCTTGATGGATGGATGAATTAATTAATTCATTTTTATGAAGTAAAATTTAGTTTAGTTGAACTTTTTTTTTTCCCAGCCCAACTGTAATACGTAAAGCCATCGAACTAGTCATCATCATCATCATCATCATCATCATCATCATCATCCTTTAATACCAGACCTGGGCAAAGTAAGGCCCAGGGGCCACATGTGGGCCGATAGTTGGCCATGACCGTCCTGCATGAGGTTATTGACAAACTAAAAGTCGATGTAAATATACAGTGCCTGGCCAAAAAAAAGTCACACATGCATTGTTTCACTGCATCATCTTTGGTTTTGGTTATAGGAGACTAAATATTCAAATAAAGCTGCACTGATGGTTTTTAATGTAAAGTTAACACGGAGCGGAAAAGGTAACATGGAGCTGGTGTTGCACATTTTTAAAAATGTTTTTGTAAATATTCATTAAAGGTGATAGAGAATGGTTAGATGGGGTATTAACCCTTGTTTTGAAATGTGATATGTAGCCCAACAAAATGTGGTTGTGTCTGTAATGGCTCAGAACCTTCTGAGCTATTATTTATGGTCATTGTAATGTGATGTCACACTTCAGTCAAACACACATTTGTCAATTTTCTGGAGGAAATTTAAAAAGGAGAAATACTTGAAACAGAGAGTATGACACTACCTGCTAATTCATGTGTATTCCCAACAGCAGGGAAACTCTGAACTAACACAAAAAAAAATTAAAACCGTGATCTTAATTCCCTTTAAATAGTTGCATTCTGTGCTCCATACCTTCATTTTATCACGACCTTGTTTCATTTGTTTTTATAGTGGTACATTTTGATTAGAGGAGCAGGTAAATTGATCCCGCCCATAATAACCCTTTGTTGGTCAGCTCAACCGTTTGGTAGAGGTAACTTTGAACCCTGATATCTAATCTAAATTTAAGTCCTTTGACCCCGTTTTGGAAGAAGCATGTAATGCACAAAAACACCACTGGGTGGCACTGTCAAATGATATATTCAGGTCATGCTAGTAGATATAGACCACCAAGGAAGAAGGTCATAACTGTGACAACACCTCTGCTATGATCTTTTCCTTTGGACACAAAATTGCAGGCAAGTTAGATTTTTTTCATGTTATTAACTTTTACAGAGTCTATTTTACATAAATAATCCTCATCATGTTTCAAAAATACTTTGGTATTCATGTAATAACCCTAACGTTAGCAGTGATAGCTAATCATTAATGATACAAACACAAAGATACATCTCATTTTAATCAAGTCACACATTTTGTTGGTAAGATTGGTGAAGGTATAATGTTTGAGTTTTAATACTTAAGTTAAATTCAGGGTTAGTAAAAAAAAATATCCATGTTTCATGTTATAAAGAAGAAAAACAAAACTTATTTTTTTATTGTAAATTTTGTAGTATGACCAAAAAAATAAAATAATCAATCAAACTGTCAAAATGTTGCATAGTAAAACCCCTATCTAATACTGTTGCTGCTTGTCTGTCTGCATCTTTTTGTCTTTGTCTGTCTGTGTCTGTCCACCTGTCTGTCTGTCTCCCTGCAGTGTTCCATTTCTCCCAACGCTTCACCACTGTGGTCCCAGAGAGCTGTATGCTCATCCTTCTGGGTTTGGTCCTGGGGGGCATCGTCCTTATAGCCAATGAGAAGCAGCTGTACCACTTAGAGCCCGCCCTCTTCTTCCTCTTCCTGTTGCCGACCATCGTGGGCGACGCCGGTTACTTCATGCCGGCGCGCCTCTTCTTCGATAACCTGGGCACCATCCTGATGTACGCTGTGGTGGGAACGCTATGGAACGCCTTCTGCACTGGCTTCTCCCTGTACGCCGTAAAACTGCTGGGGGTCATAGGTCAGTGTGAGGATGGAGGACACACACACACAAACACAAACGGTTTCAATCTAAGTCTGTCAATGTCTGAGTTAAAAACACTTTTCCAATTGTGTTTCTGTGAAAAATAGATGGATTTATAGGAGTCATATGTGGTACCAAAACTGGTACTGCATTCATATTCAAAATCCAGAACAGATCCCATTACATTACGATGAATGTTGGTTAAAGGGCAACATGCAGGTTAGACACTACCATGAATCATAGTGTATATAAATGATTAAATATCAGGATGTCGATGAAGAAACTGCAATTCAACTTTGTAATAAACACTTTTTTAACCAAAAATGTGAAAAAATAAGGTCCCTGTTTAAAAACAAGCAGTGGCTGGAAGTTGTGTAGCAGGAGGGGGTCCCACAAGATTAAGCTATTGATGGTGTATACTGACAACATGGAGGAGACAAGAACAGATAGGATTTACGATTGGCCACAGCCCTATAATTATGAACCATAGTGGCGAGAGAGAGGCCAGGGTAATAGAGAGAGAGAGAGATGCAGGAATGATGGGCAAAGGCCTTACCTTACCTTACCTTACCTTACCTTACCTTACCTTACCTTACCTTACCTTACCTTACCTTACCTTACCTTACCTTACCTTACCTTACCTTACCTTACCCAGTCATATATGGAATATAGTTTTTCTATCTAGATGCCTTATTCCTGCATCTTCCACTTAGTTCCCCTTAAGTCCATTGGGATTCATCCACACAACTCTACACTTATTCCCTACTGACCTGATTAACATTATTTACCCTTTTCCAGTCCTGGTACAGCTCCGATACAGTGGTGTGTGTGTGTGTGTGTGTGTGTGTGTGTGTGTGTATTACTGTGTGTGTTTGTTGTGTTACAGATGAGCGTGTCCATGCAGACTTGTTGGACTTCCTGCTGTTCGGGGCGCTAGTGTCGGCCGTCGACCCGGTGGCAGTTCTGGCCGTGTTTGAAGAAGTTCACGTCAATGACACACTTTTCATCATAGTGTTTGGAGAATCACTGGTGAACGACGCTGTCACAGTGGTGAGACACACACACACACACACACACACACACACACACACACACACACTGCAAAAAAAAGTCTGACCAAGTGTATTTTTTCTCATTTCTAGTCCAAATATCTCCTCGCATTTAAAATCAGTCAGAATCACCTACAGAGGAACTTTACATTGAAAAGAACTGATTATAGACAACAGATCTGGAAAATCTGATTAAAGAAATCTGACCAATATCAGTGTCAGTGGTTCCATTGACTGATTTTTTTTTTGCTTAATTCAAGCTAAATAAAAAAAACCCCAATAGATCTTTCAAATATTTTTTCGAGAAAGATAATTTTCCATGAAAGCCAGTTTCTACCACTTGAAAAAAGTATTTTGATTAATTGCAAGATAGTATCTCACAATTCTGAGATACTTTACGTTACCATACATTTCCGTGGTCATTCCAGATAGATTTGATCATTCAAAGGTATGTGTGTATTTTCAGTGTAGTTTCACAAACGCTGAGTTTCTGACACTATTACATGAGGACCTTGAAATAAGCGAGAAACCATATCTGGCACAGGCGAAATAAAATAGATATTGTTGAGGTGGGCGAGTTCATCCATAATAAGTCAGAATCAGAATTGTCAGATTGTAAGTTGAAATTGTGAGATACTATCGCAATTTATCAAAAACTTTTTTTTTTCAAGTGGTGGAAACGGGGTACTTCCATTGGCAGAATTTGTTTTAAAGTTTGTTGTTGTTGTTGTTGTTTTGCTTAATCCACAATTGAAACATATCTGCCAATGGACAATATATCTTTAAAAACTTATTTTGAGAAATGTTACCAAGATCATTTTTATTTGTTCCATTGGCAGATGTTTTTTTTCTTAATTCAAGCAAAACTATTTTGTATTAATTTATTTCCTTGTTGTTAGAGGGTCATTTTTTCCAGTCCACATGCAGAATCACACGTGTACTGTGGGGAAACAGACAGCTGGGACACAAAGGGAAACATGTAAATGTGTTGCTGTAGCAACAGTGAGGCCTTCAGTGTCTATAGAGACTGACAGGGTGCAGACTGTGATGAGCGTCTGTTTGTCCTCACATTATGGACACCAACTCCACCCAGGACAAGCACCACTCCACTGTGGGTCACTTCCCATCCTCAAAAATAAAACACATTTATTTTTACTGAAGTTGTTATCTATGGAACACCAGAAGTGACAGCATTTAATCAATGCATATATCATCAGTTAATTTGTTATTAATTAATTAAAATTGGAAATACATACATGAAATAAATAAATATATCTATCATCAATGAATTAAATACTGTATGTCATGTGAGCTGAAATGAAATTTCATTGTGAATTGTATAATGACAAATAAAGATTCTGATCAGTTATTTCAAATTGGATATATTTCCATTAAATAAATAAATGTATCATGAATTATTTATAATTGAAAATACATCCATAAAATAAATAATTAAATGTATCATAATTAATTACAATTTGACATATACATGATGTATATATATATATATATATGTATATATATATATGTATATATATATATATATATATATACACTTCAGTATTTGAAGTGTTTTTTTTCTCTGTGAAATGAAAACAAATGTCAGAAAATATTCTTTAATTAAAATTACAAAATAAAAATAATGACAATTAAATCAATAAATATGAACAAATGTCCACGTTCACTTTTTCTTCTTCTTTTCTCCTTTTTTCTTTTCTTTTTGTTTTGTTTCCTTTTTTCTCCTTTTTTTACTATTTGTCTTTCCTTTGTTTCTTTTTTGGCTTCTTCTTTTTTCTCTTTCTTTTCTTCCTTTTTTTCTTCTTTTCTTTTTCACCTTTTTCGTTACTTCCCATGTTTTTGTCTTCTTTTTGTCTTCTTTTTGTCTTCTTTTTGTCTCCTTTTTGTCGCCCCACCCCCATTTCCCTTATTTTTTCCCCTCTGTGTTCCTTTCACCTGTCAGTAAATAATATCAGGGGGAAAAAAGTACGTATACCAGCCAATGCAACAGTCTGATACAGATACAAAAAAAGGAAATATCAGCCTAACATATCATCTGGCTGGTACTGTATATTCGTCTTTCATTACATGTGAGAGGACAATAAAAATCTGTCCAGATTGAAGTGATGAGTGGGTGAAACCTACAGATCAAAGCCAGTGTAATAACATCAGAGGAAAGTTCTGTGGGCCCACATGAGCCCTGCAGACCCCAGGAAGGCTTTAGGGTGGGGGGGCAGTTTGTGGTGGGCTGTGTGGGCCTTTATTTACAGCTGCTTCCCAGGGCTGGACTGACACAGCTTCTGTTTATTGAATAAAACAGACACACACACTGGCTTTGTAGCTGTGGTTAGAGGTGAGAGCAGCCAAAGAATCCACTGTTTTATGACGTTAGGACATGATTTAAGGCTGAATACATCCATCTGCAGCGTTCTGCTCATGTATACACTGTAAAAAATCTAACTCTGGCCAAGTGGATTTGTCTAATTTCTACAACAAATATCTCATCACACTTAAAATCAGTCAGAATCACCTACAGAACTGATTCATAGACAATAGATCTGGAAAATCTGATTTAAGAAATCTGACCAAAATCAGTTCCATTGACAGAATTTTTTTTTGCTTGCATTAAGCTTGATAGATAGACGGACGGACGGACAGACAGATAAAAAGTCTTGAATATGGCCCCGAAAAAAATGTTAACTTGAGCAAAAATTAAAAACAAAAATCTTCAATTAAGAAAAAAACTCATCTGGAATTAAGAAAAAAAATCTTGAATTAAGTAAAAATAAAGAAAGAATAAAGCAAACCAGAAAAAGGTCCCTGGTTCTATTCCCCACACCAGACCTTTCTGTGTGGATTTTACATGTTCTCCAGGTACTCTGGCTCCTCCCACCATCCAAACACATGCACTGACTGGTTAACTGGTTAACTGGTTAACTGGTTAACTGGTTAACTGGTTAATCTAAATTACACATAGGTGTGAATGTGACAGTGATTGTTTGTCTATATATGTTCAGCCCTGAGATGAACTGGAGACTCATACAGGGTGACCTCTGACCCCGCCTTCACCCATTGTAGCTGGAATTAGGCCCCCAGTGACCCCTGTGACCCTAGTGAGGATAAAGTGGGTTCGGATGACGAGACAAGAGAGAGAAAAAGGACATTTTAAATGAAGTGTAACAGTATGTCAGTGGGTCCAACAACATGTTTTCATTGAACATCTCAGAACATTTAAGTCCAAATTGTCCCATATTTCTGTTCCAGTCCTGTCCTTGTCCAGTGTCCAAACCTAAACTCTGTGGGTGTGTCTAAAATCACTTCCTAACCCTCTATAGTTCACTATATAAGGTCCACACCATTTTGTAAGGGTGTCTGAATCTTTAGTATCCCACAGTCCACCGCAAAATGTAGTGGACATCGATGGTCACTAACCAAAGCACTATATCCCATCATGCATTGCAGAAATGGAAAAATAGCCAAAGATTTATGGTTAAAAGAAACACAGACAGAATGATTGGTCGTCACCAGCAGAGCTACAGCTGTTCAGTAACGGTGAACGTTAAGTCTGAAAGGCACCAGACGACAGTTGTTTAACAGTTAATAACAGTTAATAACAGTAAAACAGTCGTGAGCCAAGTTTATTAATTTTTTACAATGTTATTACAGTCACTAAAAAAATTTTAAAAGTCTTTTAATTTTGTGAGAGACGACACTGTTATGTTGTAATTGTTTGACGGTGATGAAGCGATTAAACAGAGCCGTAGTAGTGTCTGAAAAGTTTTCAATTCAGTTCATTATGTAGCGCACTATATTTATTTCCCTGTGTAGGGGGTAGGGAGGGAGTGAGTGATTTCGGACACAGTCTATGTCTAGTGCCAGATCACCATGACAACAGGCCGGTTTGGTGGATGTCCACTAAATGAGTCTGGGTGCTCCAACCACAAAACATTAGTTCCACCTGATGCATGTTCTAACCTGGAGAACAAAAAAAAAACACCCAGGAGTGATCATACAGTATGACCCCCCCCCACACACACACACACACAGGCTCCACCCACAGTACGACAAACACTGCATCAACGTATCCTATTGACATTATTTTCCAAAGTGCATCTCATTTTGTTGGTGACCTTTCCATCAAACAAAGCCGTTTCTCTGCAGCATGTTGTAAATATTGGCCCACATGTTTATTTATTCATCGCAGCACCTTCATTTCTATAATGCAATATATTTGTCACAATTTAACCATAAATTATGAATGCAATAAAATGATCAGTACCTGTAAATATTGATTCACTTAATGTTTACATGATGATCTTATCTCTAATAACAATAACCTTCATGTTTATTCATTATTAATAATATATAAAGTGCTGCTTGTGGACATAAACATTAGCTGAAATGACTTTCCATCCAGCATGTTCATGTAGAGCCCAGAAGGGTTACATTTGGAATGTATGTAAGGGTCCCATGTGGGTTTATCCATGGTTTCCATGGTGACACCACATGTTTGACCATATTGGAATGTATATGTGTAAAACAAAAAATATGCTATTCCTTCAAATCTTACAGGTTAAAGAACTAAACAAAATGCTAATTGGCATCAGTGGATGAGTTTACAGTGCTAATAATAATAATAATAGTAATAATAATACATTTCTTTAAAAAAATATTTAAAAACATGTTTTATCTCCAAATCTAAAAGCTCAAAGGACTGAACAAAATGTTAAACTGAGCCTGAGCAGCAGATAATAAATACTACTACTACTATTACTACTACTACTAATTATTATTACTATTATTATTATTATTATTATTATTATTATTCATCTTATTATTATTATAAATATAAATAGTAAAGAAAAAAGAAAATTAATTAATAAAGAAAGAAAGAAAGTAAGAAAGAAAGAAAGAAAGAAAAAGAAAACATGTTTTATCTCCAAATGTAACAGGTCGAAGTACTGAACAAAATGTTAAACTGAGCCTGAGCAGCAGTGAATGGGTTAACGATATAAATACTACTACTACTACTACTAATAATAATAATAATAATAATATATAATAATAATAATAATAATAATAATAATAATTATTATTATTATTATTATTATTATTATTATTATTATTATTATTATTATTATTATTATTATTATTATTATTATTATTATTATTATTATTATTCATCTTATTAGTATCATAAAAATAAATAGTAAAGAAAAAAAAATTAATTAATTAAGAAAGAAAGAAAAAGAAAACATGTTTTATCTCCAGATGTAACAGGTCAAAGTACTGAACAGTAGAATCAGTCGTTGGAAAACAATAACTTCAACCAGAGCAGCAGTGAATGAGTTATGAATGATAAAATAAAATACATAAATAAATACAATTCTAATAGTAATAAATCATCAGTTGTTAAGCATGAAGCTGAGCAGCAGTAGGTGTATTAACCCCTGCAGGAACAACAGATACTGGTGTGTGATGAACAGACGGCAGCCAAAGCCTCCTTCACTTTTCCTCAGTAATATGTTCAGATTCTGAGTAGATTAACTGTAGTTTTCTAATCCTCCGCAGCACTCAGACTATGAGCTAATCCCATCAGCAAATGGAAAAAAACTGTGGGAAGAGGCTGAGTGTGACCCACAACCCATAAATAATGAAGGACGGAGGAGTTCACAGAACCACTGAAGTTTAAGCCCCGCCCCCTTTGTCTAACTGGGATCATACAGTCTGTTCTGTCCACTGTCCGCTGCACATGGACCACCCCCCCCAGCCCCCTCCCTCCACCCAGGTCACCTGCTGACTTTAAGTTCCTTGCAGTGGTTTTATAAAATCACTCTTTTCAAAGTGTGGAGCTGCAAACACCTGAGAATGTCGACTTTTCCTTAAGTCTCTTAATCTCTCGGCTGTTTATTGCAAAACATGCGGCGTAAGACAAACAAGTGCCTTTAAAAGTCACAAACACTAACTAGTGCTGTTCATTAACCCTTAAACTGCCTCACTATAACCTCTGCCCCTCACACTTTATACAGATACTTTAGCTGATATCTGATACTGACCTGATATTATTGTCTGATATTGATCTAATATTGTTGATTCATTATTATTTATTATATTGTTTATATTATATTGTGCATCTTTCTCTTTTCCTCCAGTCTTTGGGAGGTGACTCCTTTAAACTCCTCTACACCTCCTCCTCCTCCTCCTCCCTGCTCCTCCTCTCTTTCACAGGTTCTGTATAAAGTCTACACCTCCTCCTCCTCCTCACTGCTCCTCCTCTCTTTCACAGGTTCTGTATAAAGTCTGCACCTCCTCCTCCTCCTCACTGCTCCTCCTCTCTTTTACAGGTTCTGTATAAAGTCTGCACCTCCTCCTCACTGCTCCTCCTCTCTTTTACAGGTTCTGTATAAAGTCTACACCTCCTCCTCCTCCTCACTGCTCCTCCTCTCTTTCATAGGTTCTGTATAAAGTCTACACCTCCTCCTCCTCCTCACTGCTCCTCCTCTCTTTCACAGGTTCTGTATAAATTCTACACCTCCTCCTCCTCCTCACTGCTCCTCCTCTCTTTTACAAGTTCTGTATAAAGTCTACACCTCCTCCTCCTCCTCACTGCTCCTCCTCTCTTTCACAGGTTCTGTATAAAGTCTACACCTCCTCCTCACTGCTCCTCCTCTCTTTTACAGGTTCTGTATAAAGTCTACACCTCCTCCTCCTCACTGCTCCTCTTCTCTTTCACAGGTTCTGTATAAAGTCTACATCTCCTTTGTTGAAGTTGGAGCAGAAAACGTTCAGACGGTCGATTATTTTAAAGGAGTCGGTGAGTTTATAAACAAACTGAATCAGTTCTTGACAAAATACTATTGTACTGACTCCTGCTCCTGCACCTCCTCCTCTTCATCTTCTCCCCCACTGCTTTATCCTCCTCTGCTCCCTCTCCCTCCTTCTTCCCCCTCCCTCCCCCCATCCTGCTCTTCTCCCCTTCACCTCCTTTTTTCTCTCCCTCTCCCCTCTGTCTTGTCAACTTCCATCTCCTCTTCCTCCTCTCCATTTCTTCCACCCCCCCCCCCCCCCCCCCCAGCCTCATTCCTCATCGTCAGTATAGGTGGTACTCTGGTGGGTCTGGTCTTTGCCGTCCTTCTGGGCTTCATCACTCGTTTCACTAAGAAAGTTCGTATCATTGAGCCGCTGTTTGTCTTCCTGTTGGTTTACCTGGCCTACCTGACCGCTGAGCTCTTCTCACTGTCCGCCATCTTGTCGTAAGTCCCTTTAAAGTCTGACACCATTTACCCTTAAAGGGGTAGTTTGGTATTTTTCACCTGTCGCTGTATGGCATCACTGTCTTTACTCTGGTACTCTGGTCATCCATGAACCATGTTTGGGAGGAAGTAGGAAGAAGTACAACTGTTTACTATGGAGCCTCTGAACGTCCACATGGGTCATATGACCATGAACAGATGAAGAACTGTATTTGACACCAATTACTGACATATATTGATAAAATTAGTACATGTTTAGGTCTTTATGGATTATGGAGTTGTGGTTCAATAACACAGTTCAGCTCATTTAGATGAATCTTAAGTAACTTTCTGTTTGTTTTATTTTGTCCGTGGGTTTTTAGCAGTTGTTCCTCTTCTTCTCAGTATGACCTTCTGTGGCATTGGCGCCAATAAATATGTGGAGGCCAACATTTCCCAGAAGTCTCGAACCACGGTGAAGTACACCATGAAGACCCTGGCTAGCATCGCAGAGACCATTATCTTCATTTTCCTGGGAATCTCAGCTGTGGACAAGACCAAGTGGGCGTGGGACACGGGCCTGGTGTCCTGTACCCTCATCTTCATCTTCATCTTCAGAGCTATGGGTCAGTTACACTTTTTAAACATTTAAGCCTCTGGTATCTGGTGTGCTTTTTATGCACACTTTGCATTACATGTAAAAAAAAAAATCACAATATTTTTCAGAACATAACCTCCGAGGACCTGACGTCCACATGTATGGACTTCACATTTTCTGTTTTCTAGACCACAATACCACATTTTGTTCTACAAGGGTCTGGTGTCCACTTACGAGGACATTATAGTGACACCACATGGTGTCAGAAGAGTAGAATACTAGCTATATTATATATATATATTATAGCTAGTATGTATATATATATATATATATATGTATATATGTTTGTTTTATCAGTCCTTTTACTGATATTTTGTTGCTTGATGTGTATTGGTTTTATTTTATACATGTTTGAAATAAATATTTAAAAATAAGTAAACAAATAAATGTTTCCTCTGTGTTTGTCTTTCTTCTACACAGGCGTCATTGGTCAGACTTGGGTCCTCAACCGCTTTCGCCTCGTCCCATTGGACAAGATCGATCAGGTGGTGATGTCGTATGGCGGCTTGCGGGGGGCGGTGGCTTTCGCCCTGGTGGTGCTGCTGGATGGCGAGCAAGTCCGAGCCAAGGACTACTTTGTTGCCACGACAATTGTGGTGGTGTTCTTCACTGTCATGTTTCAGGTAAAGTGTGTATGAGTGCAGTCGTATCCCATCATGCTCTGGGGCCTGTGTAGGCTCAGGTGGTTCTGAAGTGACTTTTAGAAGAATATGACACAATATAATAATAATATGAATAATCTTTGAATATGATGATGATGCTGGTGGGAAAGATAAAAGACATGAGGGGGTGTAAGAAAAAGAAGAGAGGAAATGATAACAAAGAAGAAACTGTGAAAATTAAGATTAATGTAATTAAATAGCCTATGCTTAAAATTATGTTAATAGTTTGATCTAGACATGAAACTAAATGAACTAATAGAAGTTTTTCATTAACTTGAAACTAATGAGTATTGAAAATACCATGATCTAACATTAGTTAACATTCGTTAACATGAGCTAACATTAACTCACATTAGTGACAAAATATGTAAAGTTAAACCTTGAAGATGATTAATGTTAATATAATCTGATATGAGATTAATACAGTGATAGATAGATAGATAGATAGATAGATAGATAGATAGATAGATAGATAGATAGATAGATAGATAGATAGATAGATAGATAGATAGATAGATAGATACCTGCTATGTAACACCCCCCCTGTACATATAGTACTCTACTTATACAGACACACACTGACATTTATGTGTGCTTCACAGTTACAACCTTCTGTCACCTAGCAACCCCAGTGATGCTCCCTGTGACCTTTGACCTTGCTTTAGCACAGAGCAGATACTTGGACTCATTGAATCATTAGGTCTATGTGCTCATGGCAAAGTAATTAGCGCTAATGAAATGATCAAATTAAAAAAAAAAAGTTAACTTTTTTTAACTTAAATACATAAATAAGAACTTGGCTTGACCAAGGCCTGATATGGCGTCATCATATGGCGTCATCATATGGCGTCATCATATGGCGTCATCATATGGTGTCATCATATGGCGTCATCATATGGCGTCAAAACGTGACGTGATTGAATCATAGGTGTTGATCCATCTGATGTTTGAAGGTGAGACAATGTGAATGAAAAAAAAAAAAACAATCAAATTCTATCTTGTCTGAATCCTGAGATATTACCACTGATGTGTTTTAGCTGTTGACCTTTAGTGTGACCTTGACCTTTGACCTTAATTGCTCAAAATCTAATGGATTCTTCCTTGACCTGTTATCTGTCATTCCTGTAAGTTTAATAAAAAATCTGTTCAGAACTTTTTGCATGATCCTGCTGAAGGTTCTTTGAATATGATGATGATGGTGGGAAAGATAAAAGACATGAAAAAACTTAAAGAATGAAAATAAATAAAAACTAAGCATTTGAGGGAAAAAAAGAAAACTAATAAAAACTAGTAAATCTGTTCAAAAAAGTAATTAAATGGACTGAATTACAGGGAAAAAAAGGTCAAAACTACTGTAAATAAAAGTAAATTGTAATGAAAAACCATAAACTATTCTAACTTTGGCTGTGGGTCTATGTTTGAAGGACCCTCTGAACTCCAGGAAGCAGAGGCTCTACTTTAGCCCAGTTAACATATTTGAGTGTAAATGCAATGTTTGTGTATTTAATTATAAAATATATGTTCAGATGAAGAGGCTGATTCTCTAAACACTTCAGCAGATGGTTCTTCCTTCTATAAATCCTCTATTATCTACACACTTAAATCTAATTATAAATCATGTTATTTGGTTTCCTGATGCTAACATGAGCTGAGCTGTGCAGGCTTTTCTGACTGTCATTATTTTTTGTAAAGTGTGTTTGGGTTTAATAAGAGCAGGGGACAATGCTTTCAGACTTTTACTACCTCTGTCTTCTGTGTTTGCACACTCTGTTCTTACACTCTAATATAAATGATGTGAGCACCGTTTGTATTTTACACATTTATGATGTGCAACAGATGGTTCAAACCAGGACCGGTTCTAGCTTATTGGGAGGTCCTGTTTGGGGGCCCCAAGTAGGGCTGCACGAAATATTTTTAAAAGATCACAGATTGTTTTTTTTGTTTTTTTGCATTGTTCAAGATTTATTTACTGAGTTAAAAAAAAAACAACTTAATTTAAGATTTATTTTTTTTTGCGAAATAAATTTTTTTTTTTTCTTTAATACAAGCAAAAATTAAATCTGCCAATGGAACGACTGGAAATGTTCTTCACTGACCCTGCAGAAGCAGAACATACTCCAGTGTGTGTGTGTGTGTGTGTGTGTGTGTGTGTGTGTGTGTGTGTGTGTGTGTGTGTGTGTGTGTGTGTGTGTGTGTGTGTGTGAGAGAGAGAGAACCTGCTGGACTGAAGCTGTTTGTGTTCTCTGAAGGGTCTGACCATCAAACCTCTGGTCAACTGGCTCAAAGTGCCTCGGTCCACCAGCAGGAAACCCACCATCAATGAGGAGATCCATGAGAGGGTGAGCACATAGCATTTTAGCTAACATGACACCAGTGCTTTTCAAACAGTGAGGTGAGACCAGAGGACTTCAGGGATGATGTGACGTGAGAAAAAATAAAACTGAATAAAAATAAAAGGAGTGTAAACATGTGGTTTAGCAAACTACAATGCATATAGTTAGCTAACTGCAGTCCACACAGTTAGTGAACTACTGTATGTGGTTAGCTAATTACAGTCCATGTATTTAGCTAACCACAGTACAGGTGTTTAGCTAACTACAGTACATATGGTTAGCTAACTACAGTACATGCTGTTAGCTAACTACAGTAGCTACATGTGTTTAGCTAACTACAGTACATATGGTTAGCTAACTACAGTACATGCTGTTAGCTAACTACAGCAGCTACATGTGTTTAGCTATCGACAGTACATATGGTTAGCTAACTACAGTATATGCTGTTAGCTAACTACAGTAGCTACATGTGTTTAGCTATCGACAGTACATATGGTTAGCTAACTACAGTATATGCTGTTATCTAACTACACTAGCTACATGTGTTTAGCTAACTACAGTACATATGGTTAGCTAACTACAGCACATGCTGTTAGCTAACTACAGTAGCTACATGTGTCTAGCTATCGACAGTACAGATGGTTAGCTAACTACAGTATATGCTGTTAGCTAACTACAGTAGCTACATGTGTTTAGCTCTCGACAGTACATATGGTTAGCTAACTACAGTAGCACTGAGACGACTTTGTTGTGATTTAGGGCTTTATAAATAAAATTGAATTGAATACATATGGTTAGCTAACTACAGTATATGCTGTTAGCTAACTACAGTAGCTACATGTGTTTAGCTAACCACAGTACATATGGTACAATTTTAGGTTTTTCCATCATATATAATGTACTACAATGAAACTTATGTAAAAATGTAGAAAAATCTGAGGCGGTCAGGTGGAACCACTGGATGAAATGATATAGAACCCTTATGCAAAATAATAAATGTCATTATTTTATGTCAATTCTTATAAATGATAAACTAACATATTTTCTGCAAACTCCCCAGTATTAAAACTAACACTACACCACCCTGATCAACAAATTAGTGACTAAATATAAGCACTAATGTGTGTGGTTTTAAGGTGTATTCAACACAAATTCTAGTCGTTATCTTTGTGTGTTTGTTGTTGGACATTGGATTTTATTTCCAAAAGTTATTTGAAAAAGTTGTAAAGTACAATTGTAAAATGTTAAACACCAAATACAACAATAACTGCAGCAGCAGCAGCGACCCAGTTCAGAGGCAGTGAAGTCATTAATCAGGTTTCAGTGGTTTTTGAGCCTCATATTTTTGGAACCAGTAAAGCACTTACACAAATGTGTGTAGTTTTGAAATAATCCTGTGTCAAAATCCCCTCTGCAGAACAAAATACAGCACATGTTTTTCCTCCACTTAGAACAACTGCACCTTTTTCTCATTTAATTTACACCAAGACAATGATGATCAGATGTTTATTTGACATTGTCATTCATAAACAAAACAAAAATGTACAATAATTGAAAGTTTATTTGTTTATTTATCTCAAAAATTTAATTATGAACAGTTTCCAGGTGTGTTTCATAATATGTATGATTTAAAAAAATGCAAATCAGTGTGTTTTGTGTGAACAAAACAAGTACAAAACATGTAAAACGTAATGAAATAACCAACAGAACGATCCGACTTTTTCTAATATTACACATGCACCATTCTAGAATGTATGTCATGATAGGTTCCCTTGCTCCCACCACTTTAATTATTATATTTTGATTCCTATATTTGTTTTTAATTTCATACTTTTCTATGTGTATGTTCCTTTTTTGCATCATCCTATATGAAAAGAAAAGCAATGTCATGACAGAAAATAGATTTTAATTGAATGTATACTGTACAACATGCTTTTCAATAAAAAGTAAATGTAAAAAAAAAAAGAAACAGAATGGTCAAAAAGGAATACATAATAATTAACATGAACAAAATAAGTCACAAACTGAACATAATTGAATGAAAAATGTAAAAACCCATGGAGTTTGATCAATGACAGGTATATATTTTAAATAAATAAAGTTATTAAAAAACTATACAAAAAGTATTGATCACATAAATAAGGAGCAAAAAAGCTATTTTAAAAATGTCGGAAACATCCAAAAAATAATAAAGTAATCCACAAACTGAACAAAAATTTAAAATAAAACAGCATAATAATTAGTAACATGGGGTTCCATCAATGACAGTTTCATATGTTAAATGAATAAAATTAAAATGTTTTCAATTTCTAAAATAACAGTGAGCAAAAAAAACAACTGAAGAAAAATAAACAGAACAAAAAATGAATTAAAAAAATGCAAAACAAAATAATTGAAAAAAGCCACAAAATGAACAAAAATTGATAATAAAATAAAATACTGAACAAAGTCTCAACTTTAATGCGAGCTTTTGTGAACATCATTATCATCAGTGAATTAAATGTAGAAAAACACCTGACTTTCACTGAAAAAAAAATGCTAAATACAGAACATTATTTTATGATAGGGATAAATGTTACATATAGAGAAAAAAGTGGTTTGGTAAGTTCTATAGAAGCAACTGTGTGTCTGTAAGGGTTAATGTCTGACCTTTTCTTCATTCTCTGTCTGTCGTCATGGTGATTCTTCAGGCCTTCGACCACATCCTGACAGCGGTGGAGGACATTGCAGGCCTTCAGGGATACCACCACTGGAGAGACAAGTGAGTTCCATGGTACTATTAGAAGAGACACGGTACTATTAGAAAAGACACGATAATATTAGAAAAGACACAGTACTATTTAGGAAAAAAAACTGTACTGTTGGAAAAGACATGGTACTGTTAGATGAGATATAGTACTATGAGACAAGACACGGTACTATTAGAAAAGCCTTGGTACTATTTGAAAAGCCTTGGTACTACTACAAAATAGAGTACTGTTAGAAAATACATGGTACTGTTAGAAAATATTATTATTATTATTATTATTATTATTATTATTATTATTATTATTATTATTATTATTACTACCATTAAAACAATCAGGATAAAGGATGTCAGACATGGTAGACTTTAGTATTTGTTTGCAATACCTAACAGTGGACACTAGGGGGAGCCCATCACACACACAAGGAGTCAGAATATGTCCTGAACATGTGCAGCTGTCTTTCTTCTTTTCTTCTCTGAAGCTCAACATTTAATTTTGGATATACGTTTTAAACTATTCATATTAGAAACTTCCAAAGAACACCAAAATGCTGGTCTTTAATTTCTGCACCTTGTGTTTATAGATTTTGAACTATTGTTGACCCAAGAGGATGGAGGTCACTCACTACAAAACTAAAATGGACTAGAACAGAAAAAACAGTTGAGTTAGAGACTTAGTTAATATTATTGACAGATAGGAAATCTGGCAGGGGCTTCAAAATGATATCATGACCTTTGACCTTGAGTGATGTTGAACGGTCTATGAAGCACACATGATTTTAAATGGTCATAACTCCAAAAATGATAAGTACTTAGTTACTATTGTTGACAGATTGGAAACTACATGTAGGCTGCAAAATGGTATCATGACCTTTGACCTTAAAAGGTCTAATCCACAGTCTCACCTTTTGAGTAAGTAATGTCTATTAAGAGCTAAAATGTTTGTTGTGCCTGGCACCACTTGTTAATGTGTTAGTTCTTGTACACAACATTTTTTTTTTTACTTAATTCAAACAAATGAATGAATGAATAAATATTTTCATGCAACAATGATAATTAATGAACATATACTTAAAGTTAAGGTCATGAAAAAGGTACAAAAAAACTGACAAAAGTTTTCTGACACTTTTATTAGAAAAAAAAACCATCAGTAAAGTGCAGCCTGTTTTGATGATGGTCCTCAAAGGGTTAACTAGTGTCTGTAAAGTAGATTATCCTCTGGGCTTTATAGATGTTTTGTGAAAACACCTGATGTGTCTGTGTGTCCTGTTGAGGTGGGAGCAGTTTGATAAAAACTACCTGAGTAAACTGCTGCTGAGGAAGTCTGTGTACAGGAAGAGTGAACTGTGGGAGGCCTACCAGAAAATCAACATCCGAGACGCCATCAGTGTTATTGACCAGGTACGAGGAGGAGGAAGAGGAACAGGAGGAGGAGGATGGTGGATAGTGAAGTGTAGAAGAACCTACCAGAAGATCAAGAACGTGGGGGGTGGTACGGGTGAGGAGATGGAGGAAGATGATGGGGAGGCAGAGGAAGATGAGGAGGAAAGGTAGGGGGAAGAGGAAAAGGAAGAGGAGGAGGAGAGGGAGCAAGAGGAGGGGGAAGAGTAGAAGGAGGAGGAGGAGGAGGAGGAGGAGGAGGAGGAGGAGGAGGAGGAGGAGGAGGAGGAAGGGATATGTGATGGAACAGATTATAAAAGAAAACTGATGAAAGAAAGAAAGTGGGCCAGTCTTTTCTGCTACAGTGGATGATGGGAAATGTGGTCCTCTAGATTTGAAACCATCTGTGTGTGTGTGTGTGTGTGTGTGTGTGTGTGTGTGTGTGTCCAGGGGGGGAACGTCCTGACGTCGGCCCGCTTCTCTCTTCCGTCCATGACCAGCAGGGCGTCTTTCCCTGAAGTCACCAATGTTACAAACTACCTGTGAGTCCAACCCTGGAGGCGTGGCCTGTGTGGCCTTTATGCCCCGCCCCCTTCACCAGGACAGCTGTGTCTGATTGGTGTGATGTGTTGGTGTCCGTGCAGGCGTGAGAACGGCAGCGGAGTGTGTCTGGACCTGCAGGTGATCGATAACGTCCCCGGGGGAAAAGTGGAGGAGGACATGGAGACGCACCACTTCCTGGCTGAAAACCTGTACAAACCTCGCAGACGGGTAAGACACGCACACATGAATATTTAATCATTTTGTCACAATTCATCTGTAGGTTTTCTTTTCTTTCAACTAGGTATAGATTTTGTCTCAAATATTAACTGTTACTTACTAATACTTGCTAATTTAAAGTTAATGAAAACATTTTATGTCACCATAACAGAGGACTTCATAGACTTCAGTCATATTTCACAGACTGACAGGATCTGCCTCCAGCTCCAGGATCATTTTACCATATTTCTGACACTTCCAGAATTTGTAGAAGCGTAAATCACTTCAGGTGCATTTGTAGTACTGATACGCGCATATTTATTCATTCATTCATTTATTTATTTATTTATTTATCCACCCATCTTGTACTTTTTGTTGTTCTATTTTATTTTTCCATCTTCCTCCCTCTCTTCTTCTTTCTCCATTTTTAAAATGGATTTATTTATTTTATTTATTTGTATTTTTATATTTCTCCCTCTCTTCTTTCTTTCTTCCTTTAGTAAATTAATTTATTTTTCCTTTGTTATTTGAAACAAATATTTGTATTTAATTTTAATTTTCATCAATTTGTATTTTTTTATTCCTCCATCTCTCTTCTTCTTCTCTCCATTTTTTCTTTCTCTTTTTTTCCACTTTTCTTCTTACTCTATGAACACTAATGTATTTTTAGGATATATGCTGTGCTTTATGTGTTTGGCTAAAGCCAATTAACTTGGACAAACTTTTCTTTGTCAGTCATGTCGTAACATTTTTCCTCCAGTATTTTCTTCTTTAGTAAATTGCGTACATGCATCATGTTCTTTGTATTTAATGCAAATACACACTGTCCTGTAACCAAATGAATGCATGAAACAAAATAAATAGGGCTTTCAAATTATTAAACATTTTAATCAGATTAATCACAGGGTTGCTTTAGATTAATTTTGATTATCATCATTAAATATTTGTTTTGAATCTATATTAGTTGCATTTTATTTTCACTGAGCAGACTCAAGAAAAACGTGTGCATAATCCCTTACTAAACATATGCTTCACGTTATTGAGGTATTTTAAACTGGAAGTGCTTTTATGAAAATAAAACTCCATTAGTTGATTTACTTTTGTACTCAAATTTCTTATGAAATACACAAAAAATACAATAACAGACACAAAAAATGCGGAGAGAAAAAAATTGACATAACATGATACAACCCACTAAAATTCCCCAAAAATACACAAACAAAAAGTGCTGAAAAATACAAAACGTATTCAAAAACATGTTTAAAAAACATTTGATAAAATCACCTAAACATATGCAAAAATATGAATGTATATGGAATTGTACAATTTCTACAAAACAACATCAAACACAAGAACTATTCCATTTAATTCCATAAAAAATTTTAATCGGATTAATCACTATGATGAATTAATCCATGTTAATGCATTAATTTTGACAGCCCTAGAAATGAACGTAAACAAACCTAATGATGCAAAGAACCTTCTTTATTTGACGAAGTATTAATGGTATGCTGTTGGGTGCTTTGTGTGCAGTATCAGTCCGCCTACAGCCGCCACTTCATGCCTCTGGGGGAGAAGGAACGCCAGGACCGTGAAGTCTTCCAGAGGAACATGAAGAGTCGTTTGGAGACATCCAAGTCCACCCGACACAAACGGCACAAGAAGGAACGAAGCCTGAAGAAGGTACCAAAGCAGAGGATTTACTGTCAGTGTCAGGAATCTGCTGCAGGAAAAATGTTAAAAAATGTACAGTTTTAACCTCGGGAAGATGTTTAGGAAATAATATCTGTGGGGGTTAAAATGTGTCATAGGTCACTATTTAGACAGTTATTCATATTTTATGTTTTTGTAAATGCAGCTCTAAGACACATGCTACTACTGTCATGTTTTGTTTTCAACACCATGTTTAGTACTTTGAAAAATAACTCTTAGGTCAGCTTTAATTTTATTTATTTATTTTGTTTGTTTATTCACATTTGAAATGATCATGTATGTTTATTTCTCATTCACTTTTACACTTTAAGACATTATTGTCATTCAGATATATATATATATATATATATATATATATATATATATATATATATATATATACAAAACGCCCTTGCATTCAGCTCGCTTCAGTGTAAACTCACAAGCTAAAATAGAATCAGGACGCTAAAATGTAGTGTAAAGTAAATAAAAATATGTAAAATACAAGTGGTGCCAGGCACAATAAAACACCGCCCCCTCACAAACATTTTAACTCTTAATCGACATCTCCCTGTGAGATGTGAGACTATGGGTTTGACCTTTCAAGGATGCTCAAGGTCAAAGGTCATGATGTCTTTGGAACCTACATGTAGTTTCCTATTAATTTAAAATCATGTGGCCTTGACTTTGACCTTTCAAGCTCAAAGGTCATGACATGGTTTTGAAGCCCCTACCAGGTTTCCTATCACTTCCTAAACACTTGGACATGTGAACCGTTGGAGGTACGGTTTGAACTGCCAACCCTTTGGTCACTGGATGACCTGCTTGACCAACTGAACCAACTGCTATTTTACATATTTACAATCTAAAATTAAGTATTTATTTATTTCAACATTGTAATTTTGTAAATTAAACACCAGGACATTGTTTTTCAATGTCGTTTTATTTTTAAATTCATATTTTCACATTGGGGACGCCTCCTGGACGCCTCCCTGGGAAGGTGTTCCAGGCATGTCCATCCAGGAGGAAAACTTGGGGTCGACCCAGGACACGCTGGAGGGATTGTATCTCTCAGCTGGCCTGGGAACGCCTTGGGATTCCCCTGGAGGAGCTGGCTGAGGTAGCTGGGGTGAGGGAAGTCTGGGCTTCTTTACTGGGGCTGCTGCCCCCGTGACCTGGACCCAGATGAAGCGGGAGACAAGTACAAGTACATTCAAATCTGCTTTTCTTCACATAGTCTTCTTGTAAAAATAACAGATACATTTCATTTAATCGTTGGCACAAAAATCGTCTCAAATAAACAACTTTGCTTTGTATTTTCGCTCATAGTTTTTTCTAAGTTGCAATTTTACAAATTTTTTCTGTTAATTCTACAGTCATTTTTTAAAGTGCATTGATAAAGAAAAGGTCAAAGGTTAAATAAGGTGTGAAGGAGTTCAGCTTTGGAGCAGCGTGTCCTGGCATGTTCTCTGCCTGCTGCTGCTGCTGCTGCGACAGATGGTTAATGAACAGCTTCGGTCCGCTGAGTTGTCATGTGTCAAACAGCGTCTTAATTACAGCAGAAAACCTTTCACCGCCCGTCGTTATGAAAGACGCTGCTGAGCTGATTGGAGGCCAGCCGCTTCCTGTTATGGCTGCATGTTCACTGTGTTTATTCTGTCCTGTCCTCAACAGCGGCGAGGGTCCGACAGCAAGGAGGACAGCAACGAGAAACCCAGACGCAACGTCAGCTGGCAGGACAAAGGTAACACAAATAAAGACCACGAGAGGTGGGAATTATGCAGAATTAGAGGAGAGTGGGATCCACAGTGAGCAGACAGTAGTAGCAGTCGTACACTGAAAAAATAACACTAACACCCTGGTTCAACTTACAATAAATGAACTGAAGTAACAATTTCCACTTATCTTCTTTAAGTTGCCATAACTGGGCTGTGTTTTCAGTTCCTTTTTAGATTATTCATCTGTTAGATCAACTTAGTTTGTTAATTTTCCTCATCTTAAATTTGACCTGCTGGGGGCCATCCACCCCATACTCCTGGAGGACCCCCCACAGGATCTATGACATGATCATAGGCTGTCTCCAGCTCCACAACACACATGTGGACTGGTTTTCCAAACTCCCATGGCCCCTCCAGCACCCTACAAGGCTTTAGAGCTGGTCCATGGTTCCATCTCTACGACCAAAACAATTTTGCTCCTCCTCAGTCTGAGCTTCTACTACCAATCGTACCTTTCTTTCCAGTATTTTGGTGTAAACCTTACCGGAGAGGCTGAGGAGTGTGATCCCTCGACAGTTGGAGCACACTCCCTGGTCCCCTTTTTTAAAAATGGGGACCACCACCCTGGTCTGACTCTCCAGTGTACTGCCCCTGATGCCCCCCAGATGTCCCAGAGGTATGTCAACCAAGGCAGCCCTACAACATGCATGGCCTTGAGACACCTGAGGTGGTATTCATCAACCCTGGGTCTCTGCCGCCAGAGAGAATCTTTACTATCTTGGCGACTTCTGCCCCAGAGGTTGGTCTATCCGTCCCCCGGCCTCCCACCTCTGCTTCTATCCCAGAATGCATGTTGGTGGGATTGAGGAGCTCCTCAAAGTGTTCCTTCCACTGTCCAAATATATCCTCAGTTGACATTAACAGCTCCCCGTCCACACTGTTGCCCCTCCCCGAAGCACCGAATGGTTTGCCAGAATCTTTTTGGAGCCGATCAGTCGTCTTCCTCCTTTCGTCACCAAACTTTTCTCATATCCAAGTGTTTGCCATGGGTGCACTCTGCTTGGCCCACCGGTACCAGGCAGATGCTTCCGGACATCCACGCTCTGCCAGAAATGTGAACTGAAGATCTGCCTGACAAGTTCTTCTATCAGGCATTCCCAGCAGACCCGCACTACACATTTGGGTCTACCGGGTCTGTGAGACATCTCCTACCTGCCACCTGACCCTCACTCAGCACCAGGTAGTGGTCAGCTGACAGTTCAACACTTCTCTTCAACTCAGTGTCTAGAACATACAGCTGCAGGTCTGACGACATGACATGTCACACATGTTACTTGATATTTTATAAGTTTTCATATTTGTTTTTGTTCAAAAAAGTGAATTAGCTTTTTACTACAGAGCCTCTGAATGTCCAAATAAGTTCATATCTGATGACCGTGAAAAGATGAAGAACTATATTTTACACTAATTGTTGACAGGTATTGATAGGATTCATGGATCAATAGGTATTAAAACAGTTTAGATCAGTGATTGTTTAGACGTTTGGGTCTTTAAGGGTTAACATTAACAGCAATGACACACATTTACTCTAAACCCATTCCTCTATAAATGCATTTGTTTTTGTGTTTGTGTAGATCCGGTGGTTGTTCCCATTGAGTCGGAGGAGGAGAAAGGTGAACATTCAGACCCAGAGAAAGAGGAAGATGAAGGAATCACCTTTGTAGCTCGAAAGGCAGAGACGCCCAAAGTCCGACCCAAATCAGGTCAGATGAAAGTTCTGTTCACCTGCTCTGGAAATACTCACATTTTCATGGAATTTTACTATTTTTACATGAAAGTAAAGACATGAAATTGAGTTGTCATGAGTTTTAGGTTTTTATGACAATATGTAACTGGTTCTGAACCACTCTGTGCAACCTGAACTAAAAGGATTTCAACACCATTGATTGTTAATATCTTCTACTAATTCATCCCATGGCCCAGATTGGAACCTTGGGCTGCCAGTGTTGGCCCAAGGGCCGTATGTTTGACACCTGTGGTTTAAGGAGGTTTTGTACAATATCTAACCTAATAGTGATTGAACTATATGGAGTTTTTGGGGGGGTGACACTGATACAGATTAAGATATGACTGTCTTTATCCCACCATGGAGAATTCCACAGTTACATCTGTAAATATAAATTACACTGATGACAGTTAGAAACAGAAGAAAACAACAACAAGAGTGAGCATGGGGGATAGGTAGTATATATATCACAAAATAAAAGACTCCATGTGAAAGTACAGAAACACAACATGTTTCTATAATTTGCATGTTACATGTTATATGCTGGTATTATTGACCTTTGAATCTGAAGTTTGGATTTTTAGCTGTTCATATATCATATGATCATTTGACACAGATCCATTCTCCAGGTAGAACATACACAGCACAGAACATTTAGAATCAATATAATGATTAGTTTTTGTGTAATGGGTGGACAAAAGTAGCATTTTAGAAGCAGATTTTAATCACACTTTGTCATTCTCTGTAACACACAAGTCTACATTTTAAGTAAATATCTCCAGATTTCTCAGGAATATAGATTACTATGAAATGATTCTGAAAATTAAAGACATCGAGCTCTTATTCAGAAATGACAGAAGCTTGAAAAAGGCAAACATTTAAAGTCTTAATTTTGGTTGCAATTTTTGGAAACCCCCTACCTTCTTCAAATTGTCATAACTTTGGAACTATTTACAATTAAGGCTTGAAAGTTTGGATTTTTCCATCATATAATGTTCTATAAGTATGTAAAAATGTAGAAGAATCTAAGAGGGTCGGGTCAGGACCACTGGATGAAAGTCTATGGAATGACCAATTTATCAAAAAAAAAATGTAGGGAGTAAAAGTAAAATGTTGCCATAAAAATAAATACTACAGTAAAATACAGATACCTAAAAAGTGTACTTAAGTACAGTAATGAAAGACTACTTAGTTACATTCCACCTGTGGTGATGATGATGTCTGCTGAGTGCTGTCCATCGTCTCCTATGTCCTTTCTCCTCTCTCCCCTCACAGTCCCAGCAGCTCTGGAGGGATGTCACAGTCCACCCGCAGCCCCTCCCTCACCCACTAGTGGAGACACCCACCTGCCCTGGAAGGGAGGGGTGGGCTCGCCTCCTCCCTGTGTGTCCGTGGAAGCCACTAAGATCATCCCCGTGGATCTCCAGCAGGCCTGGAACCAGAGCATCTCCTCCCTGGAGAGCATCTCGTCTCCCCCGGCCCCCCCTGAGCCCGTCCACCCCAGGGTGAGCGCCCTGTCCAGACTGGGTGGACCTCCTACACGCCCCGCCTCCTACACGCCGCCGGGCAGCTTAGCGGGCAGCACTTCCTCTGTGGGAGCCCAGGTGGCACAAGGCTCCTTCTGTTTTCCAGAAAAGAAGGAAGAAGAAGAGGAGGAGGAGGAGGAGGAGGAGGAAGGAGCGCTGCAGGAGATGCGCCCCCTCATGTCCTCCCTGAGGCCTCCAGGCACCATGCTGCCACCGCCACAACCACCTCCTGGCTCCGCCCCCGGGTCAGGGAAGAGGAGGAACCCCTGTGTGTACCTCAGAAGTTTCGTGACAGCCCCTCCCCCTCCCCCTCCTCCTCCTCCTCCTCCTGGCGACTCACACAGCCGAGGTCCGACCCAGCTGTGAGGGCAGGTGGAGGGGGTGTGATCGCCACCATCAGGAGCCCACTACAACACAGCAGAGGTCACAGGTCAGGCTGTGTCACACCAGTCAGACCGTCCAATAGGAAAGCAGTTCTAATCCTGACCCTTTACTGCACATGTTCTGACCTGTTATACATACATACTCCATCAGGCTTTATGTTCATATGAGTGATCCACCCATGAGTGATCCACCCATATGAGTGATCCACCCATAGGAGTGATCCACCCATAGGAGTGATCCACCCATGAGTGATCCACCCATAGGAGTGATCCACCCATAGGAGTGATCCACCCATATGAGTGATCCACCCATAGGACTGATCCACCCATAGTTTTGTTTTGTTTTTTAATATCAGCCTTAGCCAATGCATTGGATCCATATTTGGATCCAATGCATTTTTTTTCTCTGCGGAATGAAAACAAATGTCAAAATCTTTTTTAATTACAATTAGAAAATATAAATTGTGACAGTTGACCACCTTCTCTTTTCCCCCCTTTCTTTCTTCAGTTTTCTCTTTTCCTTTTTCTTCTTTTACTCTTTTCTTGTTGCTTTTCTTTTTCCTTTTTCTCTCTTTTTTGTTCTCCCTTCTTTTTCTTTTTTCTTTTTTTCTCCCCACTTTTTCTTCTATTTTCCCTTTCTTCCTCTTTTTCTTCATTTCCATTTTTCGTTTTTCTTCCCCCTTTTTCCTCTTTTCTTTCTTTTTTCCTTTGTTTTTCTCTCCTTTTTTGTTCCCTTCTCCATTTTCTCGTCTGTATTCCCAGCATATTATTCAATGCAACAGGCCGATACTGATACAAGGAGAAAAATAATAACAATCAGCCCAACATATGCATTTATTATTATTCACTTACATCATGTACGTTTAGAGATGTTTGTTAGTAGCAGGTCTGCATTAGTGGATGTGGGGTTACAGATGACCTCCTGGTTAAAATCACCAGCTGCTGTCGATCACCAGCTCATCATGTGATTTCTGGAAATGCTTTATTACAACACTGGTGTTACATTTAACTTTCTATAATCCTCCTGCACTTATACAATAGAATAAAACAGAGGCTCATTTATATACATAAAGACGTTCCTCCATTTCTAACATTCTCATCCACTGGACATCTGTACAAATCTTTATCCATATTTACTAAATGTCAAAAAAAACTGACGTGCATAATGTTCACAGTTGCACTTTAAAAAAACTAGAAAAAAAATCCATTGCAAAAGACAGTGCATAAATAAATAAATATTTTTTTAAATGTATCTGAAAACCAATCAAGACAATTGTTTTATGTTAAAAAGCTTTCATGGTGTGTCCACACATACTGCACAATGTTTCTGTTCAAACTCTTCTTCTCTTGTTCTAACATTCAATAATATGTAGTTTTTAAAATTCACCTGAATGTAGTTGCGGAAAAAAAAGGTCTTTCCATTACAGTTTTACATAATATACCATTTGTGCTGTGCCTGAAAAAACCACTGGCAGAATGAGGGTTTTATCAACATTATCATTTTTATATTAGGTACATTTTTCTGCTCAAGTTATATTTGCGTAATTTCAGAATCAGTGGAAAAGAGACGAGAGTGGAAGAAATTCACAACATGGAGAGACTTACTTGTACCATAAGGGTCAGTGTATATTTTGGTAACTGGCTTTTATCTCTGTGTCAAAGCAGATAAACCTTTTTTTTAATTATTTTTTTTTTTTGGGGGGGGAGGGGTTCTGATTTATCTGTTTTGACATTCAAAAAACACCTTTAAATTCAGTTTTAATTCTTGTATATTTATATAACAAAACTCAAATGAACCCTTAAATGCTTGAACACTTTGACATGAGTTGGCTCAAAAATGACCCCAAATAAAATACATGTGTTTTATACTGGAAATTGTAAAAAAAAAAAATAAAAAATTCTTGAAATAAGATTTTCCAGGTCTATTGTCTATACATAAGTTCTTATATCTACTAGATTTACTACAGTGGTTTTCGAAGTGTGAGGTGGGCCTCCCCTGGGTCCCCCCAATTTTATTAAACCTACAAATGTGTCAGATCATTTTACCTGACCCTGTACATCCAAAATAAATGTATACAATAAACATTTGCAAAAATAACATTACAAATACATATCTCTATGTTGGGGTTATTTTCATCCTGTTTATGCATCTAAGGGTTAAACGGTCATTTTTGTTTTAATCTATTTCATTAAATTTACCTTCAGTTCCACAGACCCAGATGGTTGTTAACATTCTGCTCATCACATCTGACATCGTTTCCTCTGTCAAAGCTGCTTATGTAAATCCTGAAAGTGTATTTTGTAAAGCTACAAATATATAAAATCTACAGAGTAGTTTATTTTAAAATGACCAAAATGTGTAAAAAAACAAAAAAGAGCATAATGAACATTTATACAGTGTTTATGTGTCTATACCTGCCTTATTCTGCTGTACGTGTACTTCCTTTTATGGTGTGTGTCCAGTGCATGTGTGTGTGTGTGTGTGTGTGTGTGTGTGTGTGTGTGTCCAGTGCATGTATGTGTGTGTGTGTGTGTGCTGGTGGAAACCAATCATGGAACCGTCCACAGGTTCATTATTATTGGTCTGTGTATCTGTTGGTCATTGGATTTTCTTTTTAGAAACCAAAGAAAAAGTAGTTGTTCATTGATTTTTGTTTTAAAATAGACTGATTAAAATGGAATTTAACAGCGTTGTTCTTTTTCAGTGTCAAAACAGATAAACGTGATTTAAAAACAGAATGATTTTTGTTTTATATTTCTAATAAAAAAAGAAAGTTGCAACCAAACAGAAATAGAAAAAAAACAGTTTCAATTTTCTCTTAAGTATTTGTACTTTACTTGAGTATTTATTTTTATGGAAACTTTTTACTTTTCCTCCCGACATGAATATTTGTACTTTATTCTCTTTACATTCTCAGAATAGACTCGTTACTTTTTCAAACTAAACAGATGTGACAGTATGAAAAATAAGTCACTGGAGAGAAACTGTGACTTTCAATATCATAAGTAACTTTTATTTCATAATTTAAATGTTTCTGTCTCAGAATTTGGACATTATTTCATAATTTCAATTCTTTTTCTCATAGTTATGCATTTCTTACTTCAGCTCTATGCCTTTATCTCATAATTTAGACTTTTTATCTTATAATTATGCTTTTTTTTAATCTCATATTGATGACATTTTATCTCACTTTTGAACTTTTTTCCCCCAGTTTTCTAAATTTCCTGTCCATACCCACTAAACTGAGTACTGTGACCTGACCAAACACATTATCTACACACTAACTCCCTTTTAAAGGCTTTATTTTTGGATACTTTTGAAACTTCTTAGATTTATCCTGGTTAAATAAGTATAATTTCATCAATGGTAAAACAATGCAGTTTTTACTTTACTTTATTACAGTTGAGAAGTTGTCCTTTTTTGTTTACTTTTATTTCAGTAAAAGACTTGAATCAGTACTTGTACTTTTTTTTTTCACACAAGTAGCTGTACTTCTACTTAAGTACAGAGTGGGAGTACTTTTACCACCTCTGCTTTCTAATAACACAAAAGAAAGTTATTTCCTGACAGAAATGGAAAAATTGATCAGTTTGGTCTGTTTTTTTCATTTGTCAGGAAATAACTTCTCTTTTTTTAGAAAGAGAAAACAAAAGTTAAATTGTTTACATTGGGTTTATATCTGATTTGACACTGAAAAAGAAAAATGAATTGAAATACTCTTTCATTTTTCTATTTTAAAATGAAAATCAATTAACCTGTAGTTGTTCTTTTGTTTTTGAAAATAAAATCCAATTACCAAATGATAGACTGACCATTATTCCACCAACTGTTTGTACGTTTGTACGCTGTGCTGCTAAAAGTATGATTTGTTTCTGATGTGATGGATTATTTAGCATTTATGTGAAGGTTTTTTTTTGCCAAAGAATCTGTTTGCCTTAATGTCAAAGCTGCTCTCACACAAATCACTTTGCAGTTCTTTAGTCTGATTGAAGTTCAACAGCTGCTGCAGCAGTTTACTCCATAAACCAGAAAAGACACGTCATAGAAACAGTTAAATGATTAATCACAGAGTTGTTTTGGATTAATGTGGATTAATGATGATCAAAACACTTTGCCAGTTGACTGTTCTGTTCAGTCTGTTTTTATGTTTGCTTTGTACTCAAATTTACCACAGAATACACAGATATACTAAGAAGCACAAAAAATACAGAAAGAAAAAAAAACAACATACAAAACATGCTACCCCCCCCCCAAAAAAAAGCAATGAAAATTTCAAAATATATTCAAAGACTCTTCAAAAATATTGGAAAAAAAACAGCCCAACAAATATTTAAAAATATGCAAAATTATGAATATATATGCAATTATTCATTATTTTATTCAACCCCTTCAACAGTTTTTTTAAGCAGATGAATCAGAATGATAGATTAATTTGCATTAATGACAGCTTTAAAAAAAAAAAAACAGGCAATATTTTACCAGGATGACAAACATGAATGAAAGTAGGATTATCTGCTTGGTTTTAAATGTTTAGTGTTAATGTTCCCTTTTATATATATATAAATTAAATTTACACATTAAATTCACATCCCACTGTAAAAACGTTATGAATGAATGACTTCCTTTTATTTGTCTGTTATATAATAATGATGTGTTATGTTGATCAAGATAAACTTTAACCCTTAAAGACCCAGTGCTACTTTCCCAAAGGATTAATGGATCCCACTGGGAAAAATGCCATTAAAAAGCAAATTGGTAAATTGAAATAAGCAAATAATAAACAAATATGTCAATTTAACCAGCAAAACTGATTGGTCAGATTTATTCAATCAGATCTATTGTCTATAAATCAGTTCTAATATCTGACTGAAAAGTTCCTCTGGAGGTGGTTCTGTCTGATTTGAAGTGAGATATTTAAACTAGAAATAAGACAAATACACTTGGTCAGTGTGTTCTGCAGATGGATGGTATTGAGTCTTAAATAGTGTGAAGTCTCCTAATGTTTCTTATGTTTTCACTGGCGTTTGTGTTTGTTTGTGGGTTTATATGTTAGCAGGATAAGTCAAAAAGTTATGGACAGATTTGGCTGAAACTTGAAGGAAATGTTTATACTGGCACAAGGAACAACTGATAAAGGTTTAGTGGTGGTCTGTGGAGGTGAGGGGGGGGCTGCCTTGGCGGAGTCAGTGTTCTACGTGTGCTTTTTGAGTTGAAGTTGGGTTTTTTTGTTTGTTTTTTTGCTTAATTCAAGATTTTATTATTATTGTAATTATTATTTTTGCTTAATTGAAGATTTGTTTTTGCTTAATTTGATATTTTTTGGGTTAATTTAAGTTTATTTTCTTTGCTTAATTCAAGGTTTTGTTTTTTTCCTTTGCTCGATTCAAGATTAAGTTCAGTTCTTATATCTGACTTCAAAGTTCCCCTTTCTGTGTTATTTTAAGTGTGATGAGATATGTGGACTAGAAATGATGAAAAGATTTTTAGTGTAACAGGGATTAACCACTGTAGATCAGTAAATAGTTCAGGTTAAAGTTCGACGTTTGGGTCTTTAAGGGTTGAAATAAAACTCAATATGAATAAAAATCACTGTGGCTCTACTGTACTTATGCACAGTTGTTCAATGCAGGGGGTTATTTAATTATTCACCCCTGATCTGGATGAGACTTGAACTCCTTGGATTTGTAGTTCAGAAGAACAGATGCAACAGTCCACTTGTTAGTTTTTTCCCCCTCTGTTTCTGATCTGAGTCCATTCCTGACTTTGTGCTGCAGCTTAGTCCAAGTGCTGATTCAGGAAACATTCCCATGGGTCGTGTCAGAGCGGGAGAAAATTGTTTCACTTGGAGAACTCAAAGGTAGCAGCCCCCTCCCTGCGAAATAGTCAGTGAATTTGTTTTGGTAGAAATGTTGTCAAACTAAACCAGTTTATATGATGTCAGTTCATAATGACAAACAGGTATTCAAGGAGAGTCATTCATTTGCTCCTGATGACTGGGGGTGGCCATCTTAGAATCATATGAGCGCAGGACGTATTTTGATTGGTCACTAGAGTTTCTGTCCTCAGCGCAACAGGTCAACGAACGTGTACGTGGTGAATTTTTAACCTCAAGAGGCAAAAAATTTTCACCCCAAGGCCTCATGGGGCAGAAAACTCACCAAAAACAAGTGGTGCCAGGTACGACAAACCTCGTGCCTCGCAAATATTTTAGCTCTTAATGGAGAGGTTAAGTCACACCCTTCTACTTCCGGTCCATGGGTGCTTAGCTCGCAAAACATTTGAATGGGAGTGAATGGAGCGAGTCAAGCTAAATTCTGATTTTGACAAGTGCTCTGAAATTCACATAAAATAGTGGTTAATAATAAATATTTGATGCGTCATAGACAGATCACCTGTTTTGGATGGAAAGTAAATGTGACGTTAGGTTTTATGTGGGTTTAGTGAGAGACTACAATGTGACGTCACACTCCGCTCAGCTGTGGTGTGGAGTCTGTGGTGACGTCACATGAGCGCCAGGCGTGTAGTCCAAATTAACAGGTTTTACTCGCAAATGAATCAGCCATTGGTTAACATGAAGTAGTTCAAACACACATCAATAATTATCATTTATTATGATGTACAACATGTGTGTGATTCAAACCAGATACCATTTTAACATTGTATTTCCCATTCAATACCATTCAATACTTTTCTGATCTCAGGCCCCATAAGCCTCCGGAAAGGGCGGAGACTTAAGATCCCCATATATAGCTCCCTCTCAAAATGTGAGACTGTGGCTTTGACCTTTCAAGGTCACTGGAGGTCAAAGGTGGTGATGCTATTTTGGAGCCTACATGTAGTTTCCTATCTGTCACTGAGTACTTATGACCATTATTTTTGGAGTTACAGAAATTTAAATCATGTGACCTTGATTTGTGCCTTTCAAGGTCAGAGGTCATGATGCCATTTTGAAGCCCATGCCAGGTTTCCTCTCTGTCAATAATAGAAACTCAGCATCTCTCCACTGTTTTTTCCATTATAGTCCATTTTGACCCAGCGACCCCTGACCTCTTGGGTCAACAATAGGTCAGAAGCTATGCACACAAGTGCATAGATTCTGTAATATGAATGAAAACATATATAACATACAAAACATATATTCAAAATGAACCTATATTTTGACCTTTGACCTCGAGTCTTCAAATTTGCCCAAGGTTCTAATGTCAATGCACATCAACAGTGAGAGCAAAAAGAAGCTAATGCAAAGCTGAGTATACAGGAATGAAAAGGAAATTCCTGATTTGCTCTATCTCTGATCATTGTGAAAACACATTTTGGTGGCCTTGACCTTTGACCCACAGACACCAATATTTAATGGGATCTATTCTGGACCACCTCACACCTTTTCTGAAATTTTTATGGAAATTGGTGCAGTAGTTTTTGTGTAAAGTTGCTGACAAACACAAAAAATGAACCCAAAACAGTACCCCATGCCTCCCTTTCGGGGTGGGGGTGGGAGGCTCTAGTGTGTGGCTGGTTTTAAGCCCTGAACCTTAGGTTCAACAGCCCTGGATTAAATGTTAAGCTGCTGCAGCAGACTGTGTCCCAGCTGTAACTCCCTTGTTGTTGCTCCTTTGTGCAGCTGTAACTATAGACACATCAGTCACATTTTGCTGCCTGTACTAAAGCCTTTGGATCAGAAATAGATACTTGACCTGGAACTGACACACGAGTGCTTGTGAAATGGGGTTCCAGCCCAGAACCTGAAGCCATCCGCCATCAAAGCTGCTTCCTGCAACTCTAGCTCATACTGTAGATGCTGTTCTTCTATGTTCATGTACAATAAAATATTCCTCATTTGAACACAGACATAGGAATGTCCCGTCATGTGTCACAGTTGTACTTTTCACAGGTTTGGGTTCCATGTGATTCAGGGTCAAATCAGAGTAAACTGTGTTTGTGCCAAATGTTTGTTTCTGTTGGCTTCTGTCCATAAAGCTGAAAGTCAATAAATGTCAGGTGTGTGTTTTCTCTACAAAACTGTTCTCTGTGCTTCTTTACTCATTGATTTTTTTAACCTGTCTTGTGCATCATCCTTAACAGCAGAATGGTATTCTGGCTGCCTTATGTTGCTGAACAAATTTACTTTGCCAAATGAAACTTAATAACGTATATGAGGCTCGCCTTGATAATCTACGGTCTTTCTTGTAAGTTTAGTTGAACCACATTTTGATGACGGACCTGACATGGAGGGATTGGGGCACCCTCATCAGTTAGTATCAACATTACAAACAATAACAATCATGGTAGCAACAAAAATAACACCAACAAGAACCAGGCAAAAATATAAGAAGGCGAAAAATTAATCAGACCCATTAAATGAGTAACATTTAACCCTAACCCTAACACTGCTCTACAAATTTTTAGAGTGTGTGAACTGTAAATGTGCTAAATGTTACATAATTTAAGAAAACAAATGACAAAAGTGCTGGTTAGGTCATGTTTTTATTTTAATATACTGTATATGATGGTGTTATTCCACATATATAGTGGTTTATGTACATGTATACAATGGATTTGTAAATATTCCACTAGAAATAACCTGTTTAAAAAATAAATTATATATATATATATATATATATATATATATATATATATATATATATATATATATATATATATATATATATATATATATATATATATATATATATATATATATATATATATATATATATATATATATATATAACATGACCTAACCAGCACTTTTATTATTAACACACATGTGGTAACATTTCATCAGTTTTATTCAAGAAGCATTTTACTTGTAGATCAGTGTAATCAGAACAGGGCTTTGAATACATGTTTTTTACTGTAGCTTTACAAAAAAAACAATAACAACAAAACAAAACATCAAAATCAAGCAAACAACCCCAAAAACAATCACACAAAAGAGAGAGCGACAGAATATATCGTATGTCATACCTGGGTGTCGTATCATCCACAGGTGTCGTAAAGCGGATCCCTGGTCACATGTTGCTGAGACACAGGTGGAAACAGTTGAAAACTAGATAAATTAATTTGGAAATGTCTTCAAAACAGTGGTAAGTGTAAACACACAGCCTGCATCGTCCCTCATTTTAATAGATGTTACTAGTATTTGTTTTAAGGTGTCCATATTGTATGGTTTGTTGTGTGTAATTACCGTTAACATAACAATTGTTTAAACTCTGTCTGTTAGCTAACTCATTAGCATAAATACCTCGTGCGCCTGTTAAGAGGCTACAGTGACGGGCAATGGTTGGGGAGCACTAGATATCAGAGTAGGGAGCAGGTTTTTAGAAACTCAAACCAGAACAGTTTGTTGGCTGTATGCACGCGCACCGATCAAGCAGCTCTACAGTGCTATTAGACAGTGTTTTAATACAGATACCATGAGCATTGTGATTTTGACACCAAAAAACCCACCCCAATTATTAAAAAAGCCACAGGATATTGATACGGCAGCCGTACTCCAAAACGGGGTGATAGAGCTACGACAGCGAACTGCGCATGCGCTCCGACCTTAAATCTTCTTGCCGTAACCCAAACCAACGTGAACGACATCTAGCGTAGGGCTACCGTATCAATATACAGTTCGGAAAAAAAGATGCTCTATCTGAGTCTGTCATTCCTACAGACCCTGGCCTCTGCTATGTAAAGATGAATAACGGGGAAATCTGAACCCTGGTTAAAATTGTAAAATAGAACTGGTTTTAGATACAATTCACTTTTGTTTTAGTTAGTTGTGTGTCTTTCACTGTAGATTTTACTTAGTTTTAATTTTTCTTTTCATTTCGGTTTGACTATTTCCGCTGCTAATATTTGTTATAATCTTGACACACGCACAAGTTAGTGGAAATATTGCTTAACTTACCTTTACTTGTACGTAGAGAATAAAAGGAGCCGTATAGATGTTTTTGTAGCACAGACATAATGCCAGTATATTTTCAGTATAAACAGGTCAATTTAAAATGAACCACTTCCGCCCCATCGTTGTAAATCGCTACATCATCATTCTATATCCGGGTCCAAGCCGCAGCTGGGCTGAATTTGACCCCATAGAATATGTCGTATGTCATACTTGGCTGTTGCATCATCCACAGGTGTCGTGAAGTGGATTCCAGGTCACGTGCTGCTGAGCCAGAGGCAGAAATAGTCAAAGTAGTTAAATAAACTTGGAAAAGTCTTCAAAACAGAGGTATGTGTAAACGCACAGACACTCAGTTTAGTAACTGTTATGAGCACCTGTTTTAAGGTCTCCATATTGTGCAGTTTGTAATGAATTGTTTAAGGTAGCTCCATGTGTTAGCTAACTCATTAGCATATGTACAAACCTATGTTAGTAGGTTATTCCTTTTGGTCAGTTACACTACTGGTGTCTGTATATTTTCAGGGTGCTGCCAAAACTTTCCTGGTCAACTGGGTCACTTTAACTAATAACCAAAGTTTGTCTTCTTTCTGTTAGGAACACTGTTAGCTTTTTGGTGGCTGTTAATAGGGTTGCCCACTCCCTGAAGCCCAAAAGAGGGACAGTTTCAACCCAAATGTGGGACTTTTCCCCAGGCCCCAGACCAGAAATCATGATGTTTCCTTATTCGGACCACAATCCTACTAGGGTTGTCACGATACTAAATTTCCAACTCGATACCGATACTAAGAATAATACTCGATACTCGATACTAATTTCGATACTGGAGATGTGAGGGATTCCTTTTAAAATTTCCTCCATGGACTGCTAAAAAAAGGTAGTGAGTGCGGGTGCAGAATAAATGCATGTCTATCTCTTGGCAAGTTAAGGTAGGCCTATCTTTTTGCTCAAGCCCTTCTGCAGTGCTAACTGCAAGCCTCTTTATGGTCGAGCGTGGCAGCGTATTGCATCATGTGACCACCGCGGACCCCTTGCGGGACTATGGCAAGCCAAAGTGTTCACATAGCCACGCGTTGTCTTTATTATATCACGCGTTACAGAACGCGTTATGGAACGCGTGCCATTGTGCGCGCCAGTGCGCGTACCAGAGCGCCTCCTGTAATGCGTGATAGCGTGCCAGTGCGCGTGCTAGAACGCGTGATATAATAAAGACAATGCGTGGCTATGTGAACACTTTGGCTTGCCATACGGGACTAGCAGCGCGCACGTCAAAAATGATAGGCTGACATGCTCACGGTGGCCTCCGTGGTGGTAACGTGATACTATGCGCTACCGCCTGGCTGCCGCACGCGCGCATAGACGTTCGACTATATCGAGGCCTTTAAAAGCAAAGTTGCATCGGATGGTCGCAATCACAGACCTATAGAAATAGTGTATACGTCTGTGGTCGCACTGGCGTCATCCCGTGTGCTGTCAGAGGCAGCTGGAGAAAAAAAGAGACTTTAACTTACACGCCGGCATTACGGCTGTGCCAGAGCTGACCGCGTTGATGCCTGTTTACAATTCTTAACGTTACCCGCTACAAAAAAGCGACGACGCGCCATAAAAACAAAAATCGATTTTCCAGCAACTTAGTATCTAATTAGATACCAAGGTCAATATCGATTTAGTATCTAAAATCGATTTTTTTGACAACCCTAAATCCTACTCATTTCAGTATAATTTGGTTATAATTTTGTTTTGTTTGTGATTAAAGTGAGAATAGATTAATAGTTTATTTGAATTTAACATCAACAATAATAAAGTTAATGTGAATTTAACAATATATACCATATTTCTGGATAAATACAGTCTTAGAGTATTCATGCATTGAAAACTAATGGCATACCACTTTACCATCATTTATCATCATAAAAACAACACTTTCTTATGTCTCCTGAAAACGCAACACCCACCGCCACTGCTAAAATCTCTCGGATTCTGCTACTGAAATGTTGGCAGGTATCATAATAGTTCAGATGAGTGTGTTTATTTTGCTTTAGTGAGAGACGACATTCTGCAGGGTTAGGGTTAGAGATTTGAATTCACATTTCTGCAACATACGAGTAATGCCTCAAATAAAAACATGCAGTGGATTCAGTGTCTGGTTGTAATATTTCTATCTCCTTTAAGAAGCTTTTGGAAAAACTCGTGTGAGGTCTATTATCTTTTGGCAGGAACACTGTTGAAGTTGTGGGTGATTGATAGAGTTTTGAGAACATGAGTTTGTAATAAAGAAATGTGAGCTCCTCTGTATCTGAGGAGGTGAACATACCTGACCTTTTATAATATTCTGTTGGATTATCCTTATATGGTTGGAGAGTCAGACACTGATAAATCCACTTTTTTTTGGCCTGGTGTGTATTTTATTAGTGACAGCAGCTCATTAATCTCTTTCTATTCCTAAACAAATCAAGATTTTAAAAACAAAAAAATGTTTGTAACTTCTGAGAAATTAACTGAATTGTCATAAAATAACCAGGGCTGTCAAATGATGAACATTTTTAATCAGATTAATCACAGGGGATCTTTGGATCAATTTAGACTAATCATGATCAAAGCACTGTATGTCGCTGACTGTTCTGTCTTGTTTTTGTTTTTTTTGTTTTTTTTTAAAATTCCCACATAATTCACTAAGAACCGCAAAGGATATGGAAGAAAACCAAACTACAAAACATGCTATATCCACTAAAATTCACCAAAAAACAGAAACTAGCACAAAAAAGTGATGAAAAATTCAAAGCGTCTTCAAAAACGGGGGCAACCATGGCCCAGTTGGTAGAGCAGGTTGTGTAATAACTGAAGGGTTGGCGGTTTGAACCCTGCTCCATTGTGTCCTTGGGCAAAGACACTTCACCCTCCGTGCCTCCAGTGCCACTCACACTTTTTAAATTAGTGTCGGTATTGGTAATTGCTTAATTGTAATTACTTTGCCTGGGCTGGAACATGCCACACTGTCTCATGCACAGAACCTACATGTATGTTGCATTAACGTCCATAAATTCCCCCCTGTGGCGCTGTTCCTGTACGTGTCTTTCCTCTCCATACCATCCTCTTGACTGACAGACTGTATATTACATCCACAGGTGTAACTTTTAACCGGTCCAGTAAACTTGTCTGTGATGTAGTTCATGCCAGCACACCGTTTCCCTGCAGCTACATGTGTTGTGTAATACCTGGGGCTGTGCAGCAGCATGTCTGTGGTTCCCAAACAGACTGTAGGAGGGTGTGCAGAGGTGCTAATGATTGAGCAGCAGCCTGTAATAACAGCCTGAGGACACTGACATGCTGCTTTACCATCAACAAGTAATTAGTTCAGGGTTGGACTGTGGTTTTATGTCTGATTTACAGTCACTGTGTGTGTGTTGGTAACTGTATTATGATGTATTATTAGATCACATCATAATTATGCCTGGAGTGAATTAAAAAGTGCCCTGTGCATAGAGCAAATAACTTTAAAAGTCTAAAATCAATGTGAAAGTGTATAACAGGGGTCAACCTTTATTTGAAGAGTATTTTAGTTGTTATTTCTTTTAAAAAATATATATTTTAGTCCTAAATTGGAAGATTATTGTGATCTTGAAATATTAAGAAAATATATTTTATTGTTTTTTGTCGCTCAAAATAAACGTTCAAACCAAGAATCCAGACATGGGCACCCAACAGTTTTCCAAAATAAAACAATAAACCACTTGGGTTGTCGTAAACCTAAGTCAACCATTTTTTAGGGTAAATGCCCACATCATCATCAGGGTATGAGACAGGATGTAACCTGGGAACTAAACTGTACTTTAGTTTATTTCCAACAGGTGTCGCTGTTTACATTTGACTGCAGAAGCTGTTGACCTGTTCCTCTGCTGTCACTTTGATTTTAACCGAAACAATAAACATATTATAAACTGTACATTTAGCAACCTCGGTCTACGGTCTGGATTACAACTTTTCTCCCAGCTTGTAAAACACGTGTGTTGTTTTAGTTATTTTTATATGATTAACCCACAAATACCGGGACAGCGACAGCCTACCTAAATCATTCTGCTAGTGTGAAATGTTTAATCCACTAATACTATCAATATAATACATTGAAATTATTGATGGAAAATGCATTTCCTTGTGTTTACGTAGTTATATGACAAATGTGTTTGGTGTGGCTTAAACCAAAGCTAATGGAGATCCAAATAAAGAAACTTAACCCATAAAGACACAAACATCCACATCTACCTATATAATCTAATATAGTATATCTATATATCTATACATAAACTGTTTAATCCCTGTCGTTTCATTAATACATGTAAATAACTGATATAAATGAAACTGATGAATCACATGACGGAGGGAGGTCAAATGTTTATTTTTGATAAATAGGTATATGTCAAATAATGAATAATGTAAAAGAATGAGTCAATACGCAGATGTTAAGTTTTTTGACTTTAAAGATTACAGACTTTATGAGTTAGATAATGAAATTGATCCAGAGATCTACTTCTACCAGAACATGGATATGAACTGTGAATATTATTCTGAAAATAAATGTAATTATGGTATGAAGATGGAGGGATTTTCAGTGATTCATTTTAATAGCAGGGGTCGCTACTGTAATTTCACTAAAATTAAAGATTACCTGTAACAGCTTCAACATAAATTTACTATAGTAGCAATTTCATAGACTTGGTTGAGGAATGGAAAAGATCTACAGGATGGATTAGAGGGTTATGAAGTGTTTTGACAAAACTGGTAATAAAAGGGGAGGGGAAGGGGCCCTGTTTGTGATGTCTGCTTTTAAATGTACAGTTATTGGAAATATGACCGTGGTCATTGATAATTTAATGGAATGTATAACTATTGAAGTTGAGGTTAATAGATCCAAAAGCATATTAATTAGTTGCATTTATAGAACACCAGCGTCATGTATTGATCAATTTAAAAAGAAGATTTATGAATGATATGAAAATCATAATGGCAAGATTACCCTGGTTTGTGGTGATTTCAACATTGATTTATTAAAATCTAATGGTCATATGAAAACTGCGCTAAAAATGATTATGTATGGGAAACACTCGGTCAGAGTTATTGTGAATGTGTTTAAAAAAAGTTTGAGTGACTGACTTTTATGACTGTTTTGTTTCGCTTAATGCGCCCCATCGTCCAGTGCACTTCATATATGAAAAAAATGGGGGGAAAAAACCTTCAGTGACAGTGCGCCTTATAATCCAAAGTGTCTTATAGTGGTGAACTGATGCTATAGGTTCTACTCTGGTAGGAGACTATTATGGTCTGTTTGATGTCCATTTACAGACATACATGTGACTTTCATAAAATATAAATTGAGACAGTATTTACCATATTAACACTATTCCATAGTATTTAGGCCTATATCTGTAAATATTAACAGTATTAATAATATTTATGTGTCAGTATTGACAGTAATTATATCTGTGAATATTGACAGTATTTCTATCTGAATATTAACAGTATCTGTATGTTTGAAAGTCTATAAAAATTGTGAATTTGTATCTGAATAAACCTTGAATATTTTTTTTTGTCAGAACAGTGGATTATTTCACACAAGTCAGTTTGCTGGAAGTGATTGTATGACGAATCCTAGAACCGTCGTTGTGCTTCATGGACAAACGTCTGAAAACTATTTCCTGTCTGAGTCCAGGCCGTGTTCAGATGGATCCAGCTGACCTGTGTGTTTTCTCACGGCTTTCATTTAACAGCTCAAACTTTGCTCCAGATGTTTGGCTTAGTTTTCTGCTCACATGCAACAGAAGAGTGTGGAGTTAGTCCAACACACACACACACACACACACACACACACACACACACACTCTTTTACAGGAGCCTTTATCATGAACATTTTGTAGCAATGTTAAAGCTTTAGAAATTTTATTTGTAATTTTTTTTTTAATTAAGTACTTTTTATGTAAATATCTTGTTTTTTATTCTATTTATTTTTACATTTCATTTTGTCAAATACTTTTTATTTAAATATTTAGTTTTTTATTCTATTTATTTTTATTGCTATTAAATTAAATTTAGTTTTATTTATTTTTTTATATATTTTTTAGTTTCTTTTTTTCTTAAGTACTATCTATTCTTTTTTTTTAATTATTTTTAAAATTTTAGCTTCATTTACTTAGTTATTTATTTATTTTTGTTTATTTATTTTTATTTAATTTTTTTTACTTTCACACATGACTGGAGCCCTCTTTTACATACTTCAATCCAAACATTGCTCAACACTGGTGACTCCCAGCCCACTATATTTCCACCCAGAATCCTTTGCAGCTTCAGCCCCTGAGGTAGAGGTTTGGAAGTAATGCAAACCCCACCTGTCCTGCAGACTGGGAGCGTGACACATCTGTTTTACAACAACTGTTCTCAGATCTGCAGCTCTTCTTACCCCTCAGCTGTTGTTGTTCCTCACAGTTTATCCTCTGAATCACAGCCTCGCCCTCCGCCGGGCTTTTCCCCACAGTCCGATAAGCTCCGACTTTCAGCGAGAAGCGCATACCGACACCTCAGCAGTCTGGGTCCGAGGCCGACGTTCTACCGACTCAGACGCTGCAGCACCAGCCTCCCTTCGTATGAAGAATGACTTTGGAACATGTGGAACCTCTGGCGCCTTCCCAGTGTTTCTCCTCCTCACACTCTCTGCTCTTTTCCCAGCAGGCTGAGCTGTGGATGAACTTTTGATCCAACAACAGGAGACATGGGTTTACTTTATTACTGTTGATTTGTACATGTAATGGTTCCAAGGAGCAGAAGTTTGCACAACACAGGGTTCACTTTTCTTTCTGCAGAACGAACAGAAACCATCTGTACAATTACCATATTAATCTGAACATAAAATGATTATTATTATTATTATTATTATTATTATTATTATTATTATTATTATTATCTCATTGACTGCCAAAGACATATAGCTGTATATCTGTCTTTTCGCAGTGTATTCTGAACACAGCTGGCAGTCAATGAGTTAGTTATATACCACATTTTCCACACTATAAGGCTCACTGGATGATAAGGCACACTCTCAATGATTGATTTGTACTATTCTTTATTGTCATTGTGAATACAATGAAATTTCATGAGATGCTGCTAAATGTAATTTCATTTTATTCACAATGACAATAAAGTGCTATTCTATTTTTTTCATATATGAAGCACACTGAACGATCGGGATGGTGAAATTTCAAATAAAAAAATAAAAATCTCGGCCGATCACTGAGCCTCATTAACCGGCTGAAGTCGGTCACCGAGAAAAGAAAACGCTTGCTTTGCCGGCTCTCTCTCACACACACACAACCATTTACACACTGCAGTGCTTTCATGTTGCTTTTTAAACATGAGTCACACTGCGAGATTGAGCGATGTTATGTTAAAAGCTCATTTTAAAGCATCACACACAGAGAAAACATTAGATGTTACAGTAAATTATGCTGCTACATATTATGGACAAAAACCTTAGTGATGTCCCCCAGCCTGCGTCAGTTCTGCACAAACTCTTTTTGCCGTAGCCCACCCATCATGTCATTTTAAGTAGTTCTGTCAGATGGATGACACAACTCATCCACCGCACTTTTGGGTTTCATGATTACAACTTGCTGTCCCAGTCTCTTGCTGCTAGCTCTAGAAGTTCTATTCTTTGTGTTTTCTTTACGTTTTGAGTAAATGTTCTAAACTGGCATGAAATGATCGTACCACATAGATTAATTGAGCTCTGAGTTTACTATTAATAAATTCCATCTTGTATTGCTAATGTTCAAATTAATCATTTTTAAAGTTATGCTATGGAGACATCTTTATAACCTACACTACAATACAAAAGAGTTTATGAAATGTGCTGTTACGTACATTATGAGAAATGCAGCTTTTACACTAACCCACAAATTTCTCAAATTTAACTTGTGCATTAAAATATATGTAATGGAAAATGAAAAACCCATATTTTTCAATTTAAAGTTTTGGCACTGGCAAGAGGTAGTTTTTTAGGTGTAGAGCAAATAGTATATTATACAAAGCTGCAATGGAGAGATTTTTTTTGCAACTTCAGTGAGGTTAATTAAAAAAACTGGATGTTGATGGATGTTATAACAAGAGAAGAAAGTGTCGAACAGAAACACGGTGTGGTATGTGTAGACACTAGAGGTGTAACTGTACAAAAATCAGTTTGGTGCGCACCTCGGTTTTTAAGTCACGGTTCGGTTAATTTTTGGTACAATATGGAAACAAAATGCAAAACTATTTTCTTCCTCAGCACGGTATTTATTAAATAAAAAAAATGTCAATATACAAATGGAAACAGTAAATAAATTCAAAGTTCTGCTTGGTACCAGTGAGTTAAATGATTAAACAAATGATGAAAATAAAAAAATAATGAATTCCTTTTAACCATTAAAAAAAACCCTCATTCCGCTGAAATCCACTTTGTGTGTCATATTTGTGATTTAATGGAAACGTCCATGTTACACAATTCTGTTTTTTTCAACATCTAGTAAATATCGATAAAGTTTTGTGCATATATGTCATAGAAAAGTGACGATAGTAATCGCTCCTTCAGGTGTATTTGTATTGATTCAATAATTACCATTCTCTTTTCTCTTTTCCTGCTAACTGCAGCTCATCCAACATCACCAGACCAACATTTCCATTTTAATGAATGAATCTTGTGTTTCAGACGTAAACACAGGCCTAAAAAACTGACAGAACTGAAGCAGCACTCTGCCATTACGTCTGCTCTCCTTCTTGCAGGACTGTGATTTTGACTTGGCATTTCACCGAGTTGCGAGCCTGGACTTGAATCGGCTTCTGCGACCAGAAGAACCAAACCCGCCCCTTCTCCAAGAGCACGGTGAGAATGACAGGACATGTTTACTGTCCACAGGTCGGCCAGGTTGCTGCGCTTGTCTTCCTTTATTTCTACACAGCAGCTAAATTGATGTAATTGCTTTTGTAGCTGGCAGCCTTACCTGGGCCAGTGGGTGTAAATCAGAGGCTAATTGTTAGTTTTGTCAGACAGTAGACCATCCATAAACAGAGGATTGAGGAAACGGGCGTATAATGAGTGGAATACACCCCTCGGAGTCGCTGATTCAGCTGTTGTGCTCTCCTCTCCCTTTCTACACTCTCACACATGTCATCTGTGAAGTCCTCAAGTGTTTGTTTTGGGAAAATGCGGACTAAATATGCGGGTAGATTGAGGCACTTGACTGCAATCCACCTCTTTGGCATGCATGTGATTTAAGAACTAGCGCTGTCAAATGATTACAGTTTTAATCTGATTAATCACAGGGTGCCTTTAAATGTGTTTAAATTAATCGTGACTAAATATAATTTTTAATTTATATTAGTTGTGTTAGATTTTTCATGAGCAAACTAAAGAAAGATGTGAATACTGTACGTGTGCACTCAACGTGTTTGTCGTAAACTGGGTGACGCATTAGTCTAAAGCTAGCAGAATCCCCGACTAGCGTACGCTTCACGTTAATGTGTATGTTGAGCTGGAAGTGCTTCCGTGAAAAGAAAACTGTCGAAACACTGGATGTCGGTCGTCTCTTCTCTTTTTTTTGTGCATTTTTTTGTGTTCAACTTTCCCATAAAATATAGAAAAAGAAACAAAAAATGTGAAGACAAAAATTTTCAAAACAGGCTAAAATCCACTAAAATTCACAAAAAAACTAATACATAAGTGCTGAAAAATCCAAAACATATTCAAAAACTCTTCTACAATACAGAAAAAAGACCAAAAAAATGTGATAAAATATCCAAAACATATGCAAAAATATGACTATATATGCAATTAACATGTTTATTCAAGTGTTCCAGTGTTATGGATGTGACATTTGAACTCAAAATGACAGCAAATAACCCAGTTCCTTTTTATTCTTTCCCAGTATCTATATGGGCATTAACTATTTTAAGGGCATCCCATAATGGAGTAGTTATGGTGGAAAAAATGATCATAGTACATTTAGAACACAAGAAAATTGCAAAAAAAAAAAGACATGGATGTGACAGGAAAATAACATCTTTTCTTCAGTAACTACACATTTTTTTGGAACTCTGTGAAGTAAAAGTAACCCTGCGATTAATCACATTCAAAATTGTAATCATTTTAAAGTGTTTTTTTGTTTGCTTTTATTTGGTTATTTCATTATTCATGTACAGTCATAAAAAGAACCAATGACATACTGAATGTGGATCCTTCCTGTTTTAATAATCATTCATTAGTACTGAACCTTCCTGCTACAGGCTATCATGGCCGCCTGACTGGGAGGTCCCGGTGTTTCTTTGGAAACAGAACCGCAGGGCCCAGATCAGTCGGCCAAGAATGAAGCCATTCTGTGAGGCTTAGTGCCGGGCCTGGCTGCGCTCCTCATTGGCTCCCTCCAAATTGTTCTGTGAGGTGGAAACCTGCTCACATTCTTCTGCGATGAGCTGTGCTGTCACACACACAGATCTGCTTGTCACTGTGAACACACAACAGTAGTTTTCCATCAGAGCCCAGCGGATTGGAGTAGAGATGTGCTGTTTTAGAAAAGCGGTGTCACCCCCCCTTATCTCACATAGCACCAGTAATTACACAGAACCAGAAACAAACTGGCCTACCAAGGCATGCTGTACTGGATAATCACCACTTTCCTCTCAGGCGTGTGTGGGGGGGGCATGTGACTACATGCTGGACGTCCTGTCATCACTGCACGCTGTTGTCAGAGTTTATATCCAACAGGAGGATCACAGACTTATTTATTATTCACACATGAGGTTCAGTGTTTTTACGCAACAGCAGCATTTCACACAAGGCAAAAATTATGGAATTACAGGATTTACTTACAATACAAAAAAACCTGACAAAAAAAACTGCCTTTAGACGTACTTTCTCAAACCATAAGTGACTTTTACCCCTTTAATGACTACCGTTGTAACATGCCACGTTGATTTCTTTCGGTTGTTTGTGCAATAACAGTATCAGTAAATGTCTTCTTTGCCAATTCTTTTGAAACGTTTTTTTAGGAAGAACTTAACTTTAAATATATGCAAATATTTCAATATATTATGCTAATATTTTTGTTATTATTATTAGAGCCTGTCCGATTATAGGGTCTCACTGATTAATCAGTATTGGCCAATACAGTATATAGCTGATTTATTAGCTTTTTTACTCCTCACTGTGTGTCTGTTTCACTGCCTGGACAGTTAGAGTAAAAGCTGTCAGTTCTGTTTTTACTTCTGCTCTGACAATCAGCCTATCAACCTCACACACACCTGCACCTGAAATCACAGACCGCTAACCCCGCATTCTGACAAGGATGGAGCGAGTCCCCCACGTCGAACCACCCCTGACCCACGCGCCCTCTAAGGAATGAACCACTTACCCTCGTTTCAAAAGCCCCCTCTCATGAACCCCCACTCACACACATCTCCCTCATTCTGCAGATAGTGTTGGGGAGACTGGGGACAGTGGAAACACTGGTCAGTTGTGACAATTTTGGAGTAAACTAATTCACTCTGCACATGCTCAGTTTAGTCCTTACTCCACATGGGAAGCTGTAGCCTCACATCTACACTACTTTGGGTTTAGTAATATTTTTTCTGTATTTTTTTTTGTATTTCCATAGTTTGTAGTTGGACTCATTAAAGGCGGCCTCACTTACATTTAAAATAATTATTTACTCAACTATTTTTATTTTACTACTTATAAAGTATTGACTCACATCTTTTCCATTACTTTGCTTTGTCCAGCATAAAAACTACCACATCTAGAACCTGTGGTTCCACTTAGATCAAATATTAGTCTGATGAGTCAGAATAGCATAGAGGGTTTGAAAGTTGTGTCAATAGTCTTTGTAAGACAAACAAATATTTATACAACTGTTAATCCACATGTCCATAATTACTTAATATAAGATTATTACATCGTGTGTAGATAAATGTTCGTATTTCATATATCTGCTAATATATCAGTTATTGGCCAATAGCATAGGGATTGAGTTGTGATGTATTTTCCAGTCAGCTGACCCTGGTTAGCCTTTTCTATCGCTCCATATTCAGCAGTCGTATGAAAGGAGGCCGGTTCGACACCATTGAAGCTGGAGTCGGGGTAAAGTGTCGCGGCTTAGGGAACCCTCTGGGGAACCCTGGCAGATTCCTCAAAGGCTTGGATGTAAGACCGGCTCCACAGAGGGCCTCTTCAAGGCCAGTCCTCATAACGAGACTCATACTGAATTTTAAAAGTCCAGTTTACCACAACAGAACAGCAGGAGAAATATGAACCCCCCACAAAAACAGAAAGCCAAGTGGGGACAGTTTAGTGTGGGCTCTGAGCAGTCGTACTGCAAAAAGAGTATTAAATGTACCTCAATTAGTTTCTGAAGGGCTGCAGATAGGCTGTCTTGAGTGAAAAATTGGGATTAACCACTAAACACTTATTATAATAATAATAATAATAATAATAATAATATATATATATATATATATATATATATATATATATATACATACATACATACATACATACAGTGACATATACTCACTGCTCACCAGTGAACTAGACCCATAGTTTCACAACACCTTATCATTTTAGTGATACATACAAAGACATCCTTGAAGGATGTCTTTGTATGTATTTATTTATTTATTTTTACTTTTTCATTGTGTTAAAATAGGTTTGTATGAATGTGTTTGTGAAGATGACAATTGAGTTAAAGTTAAACCATAGACTGTTTAGTGGAGAAAGGAAGGGGATTAAATAAGTTTTGTTTCTTCGTATTCCTTTAAAATGTGCAAATGAAGCCAAGTTTTGTTTGGGTTTTTTCATGTACATGTCCATTAGCTTTTTTTTTTTTCTTGATTTCATTATTAGGGACAGAGTGGGATTGTTTTGTTTGTTTCATATTCATAGAGGATTGACCTAAACTGAACTGGTTGTGTAAATCAGATTGTGTGAGGGGACAATGCATTGATAAATGATGATAGATGTTTGTGTTGATGGGGGGGGTGGGTATGAGGTGTGTTGGTGCATAGGAAGCACAATCTATGATGTACTATTAATTGTGTTGTGTTTGTTGTTTTGTACTTTCCTTCATTTCACATCATATATCTAACATTGTTCACAGATCGTATTCAAAACATCTTCCTCAGCCAAAAAGACCTTGGTCTTATCGCAACTGAACAGAACAACAGCACAGAACTAATAATTTAAATTAATTGTGGGCCTGGCGTTCCCACTGCTGTCTATCAGAGCTGAGCCAATTGAAGATGATTTTAACCCACGTCACTGCCGAGACGTTTGATGTGGGTCGGTGCACCTTTCCCACTGACGCCAAAAGCCGATCGTTGGGGGGTTTAAAGGGGGAAGGGGTGATAAAGTACCAAGGTATTCGTATCCAGAAAACAGTAGCGTGGCCTTTGTGGGTAGGAGAAGAGTTGCTGTTTGGTTGAACTACATGACTTGTTTTTCCTCCTTTGTCTAATAAGCTCCAGTGTTCTGGAAGCTGCTCCTGCTCATACCACCGTTACAGCTGCCAAAGTACATTTTTCCAGATGCCCTTTTCCCATCCATCTGAACAGTTTCTGAGCAATGACGTGAAGCTTCATGAGGTGAAATCAGGAGAAAAATACCAGAATGTGAAAATGCCCATCTTCCTTTCGGCAATTGTGATCGACCAATATGCTTTTTTTTTTTTCTTCTCAGTATCAATTTTTTTTTGGTTATTTTTTCAACCTCAGCTTCAGCCGATGATTGATGCAGGTAGTGAATAATTCTAAGGCGATTTTTGGAGCATATGACAACAAATTTAAACCAATTTTTTTAAATGTATTTATTGTTTTTAAAGGAAACCTTTATTGAACTAAAAATTAACTACTGGCAAAAAATAATGCAGAAAGGTAAAATAGAACATTTGACAAAATACAATTTACCTTCCAGGGCTCTGGACTGCGACCAATTAGGTCACACATGCACTTTTAATTTCTCAAAAGTCACTGTGACCTCAAAAAATAGATTTTTGGAAGTAGTTCAAGAATTCACTTGCTAATCCCAACAAAAGTTGCACAACTGTGTGTAAAATGAGATAATAATGACATTATGTTTTACAGTGAGTTCATGTCCTTTCACTTTTCTAAATCCTGTTGCTGTTTGGTGTCCGACATGTTGAATTTATTTTGTTCTTTTGCTGAAGCTCAGATAAAGCATAAATAATAGAGCAGTCAAGTCATAAAAATTTTTAATCAGATTAATCACAAGGTTGTTTTAGATTAATTTTGGTTGAGTATAATCAAAACACTTTGTCGTCGATTGTTCTGTCTTTTTTTTTTTGGTACTCAAATTTTCAACAAAATACACAAAAATACACTAAGAAATACAAAAAATGCAGAGAAAAGCACACAAAACCTGCTAAAATCCACAAAATAAACAAACCAACACAAAAAAGTGATGGAAAATTTGCAACATATTCAAAAATTAAAATCTAAAAAAACCAATGTGATAAAATATCCAAAACAAGCAAAAATATGAATATATATGCAATTAACATGTTTATTTAACATATTCAGTTTCTACAAAAGTGTTCCATTTAATTGCGTTAAAATCTTTAATCAATGAATCATGATGATGGATGAATCTGTGTTAGTGGGTTAATTTTGACAGAGCTAATAAATACATTTCAGTCAGCAGAGCCAGTCATAGGCTTGTACATCCCATCATACAGCAGCACATACTGTAAGAGCGTTAACCTAAATATTTTGTGGCTTATCATGCTTGTAGATGCCAACAGAAACAAACGTATGCATTCAGTTTGGCTCTTATATATCAGCTTTTACTCAAAGTTAGCGCCTATCCGGTTGCCGTCTGCACTGGGTGGTGCTGAGTGTCGGATGGCGCTCTGCCCGAAACCATCCTGTTACAATAACTGACATGAGTAGTGCTAATAAAAAATACTTAAGACCATAAGACTCTTGTAGTGAGGATTTCTCCAGACTTGTTAACCGTACTCCTAATGTATTAAAGCCAAAGCCAAAGCGGCCGCTCTGCCAAGAGCCATTAATCATGTTTTTGTGCCAGAGCTTTCACAGCTGCAGGGTGTGTTGGAGGAGTTACAGCCCCGACACTTGGGTCACTGAGGAAACCAGGGAAAATAGTTGTTGTTTACAGTGTCTTTACATTCATGCCATGTTTGGCCGAACCCTCGCATTCCGTCCGCAGCGCAGCACAAAGCGACGGGTGACATGAAGGAGTGAGCCGGTGACAGGCTTTTTCCTGGAAGCACCAGGGCTCCTTGTCCCGACTTGTGTAAAAAGCTGGAAAAGGCCGAAGCATCGAATGAATGAACACCGTCCGGACACGTCATTCATTCACTGGACGTTGGAGCTTGTGCTTTAGAGGAGGAAGTTTTAGGCCAGGAGGTTCAAGCTCAGGGGCCACGTATAATCGTTAATGTGTATGTATTAAATGTGTGTATGTATATGTATTAAATGTGTGTATGTATATGTGTGTATACATATATGAATGTGATTATAGATATGTGTATATACTATGTATGTGTGTATCTGTGAGGGGTATGTATTTTATGCATGTATAAAATGTGTGTGTTTCTGTATATTTGTTTATATTTTTGCCTTTTTTATTCATATTATTATTATTATTATCTGCCAAGGAGGATATGTTTTTGCCGCCGTTTATCTGTTTGTCTGTTTATCTGTGTTCAAGTTAACTCGAAAAGTTATGGATGGATTTTGATGAAATTTTCAGGATATGTTGGAAATGTGAACAGGAAGAACTGATTTCATTTTGGGGGGGGGGCTACCTTGGCAGAGGTCTGCGCTCTTGGAGTGCTCTTCTAGTTTGAATTTCTATTGATTATGGAAGTCTCACAACCTTCATAGTGTTTATGTATTAGGTGAAGCCTTTTAAACAAGCCTTTCTGTCTCTCCCTACATCTTTATTTTTTTGTTTCATTGTGACTTTGATCAATGTTATTGCATGTGCTAAATGTCAATAAATCAAATCAAACACAGACCTAGGCAGAGTAAGGCCTGGGGGCCACATGCGGCCCAATAGTTAGCCCTGACTGGTCCGTATGATGTCATTCGTCATATATATCATACGGCTTTTTCACAACTATAGAGGGAAACTGCTGAAACTGAAATTTTGGCCCGATATATTGGCTGGACGATATATCTGTCTATCATTCATTGGTACAGGTTGACATCCTTTTATGAAGACATTTTAGGTTCGTATTTGTTTAGGTTCACATTTTTGTGAAAGGCTAGTCCAAATGTAAACTGTTTTGTATAATTTTTCTTTTTTTAAACTTTAAAAGAAAAATTCAGTTTTCACTATTTCTAGATTATTCTGTAGTATTTTACTGGTCTGAACCACTTTAGACTGAATGGACATTAAATGGTTTTAACATCACTATTTTCTATGGGTGGAGTTACAGTGCTGGTCTGTGGTTGTTTGCAGGTCAGTAAGAGAAGCAAATGAATGAAACCAAAATGGACGACAAACATCTGATTAAGGTAAGAAGTGATTTAACACATGGCCAGATATCGAAGGTGGAAGCTGAAATCGATATGGATTAGGTTAATATCATATAATTAGCAGTAGAGAGTGATTTCAAGGCTCTAGCTTTCTATTAATAGGTCACTGTCTTTAAGGGTGGGTGTGGCCATGATGCTCCTCCCACCATGTATAAGTGAGGCCAGTAAATCCTGCAGAAGACCAGTGGTGGCTGCTGGTCTTTCAAATGGGAAGCTCATTGTCATCTTACATAAAAAAAAAAAATCGCTCTGGTGCATTGGACCCGGTACCATGGTACCCAGTACTGTGTTATTGGTATCCCCTCCACTGAAGTTCCAATCAATGCTAAAAGGTGACGTATAAACCCTGGAGACACTGATTGGTCACACAGTTGTCTCTGTGATCCGCCGCTGTACAACATACAGATGTGAAAGTTGACAGTAAATATATCAGTATATTAATCCACATCATGACAGCCCATTATACTACACCAGGGATGGGCAAACTATTCCTAAAGGGCCGGTGTGGCTGCAGGTTTTTGTTCCAACCAAGCAGCAGCACACCAGACTTGATTCAATTAATCAACTGATCTCAGTCTTCAGAGAGTTGATTGGTCAAACTGTGTACTCTTGGTTGGTTGGAACAAAAACCTGCAGCCACACCGGCCCTTCGTGGAATAGTTTGCCCATGCCTGTACTACACCATGGTCGACCCAGGAGATTCAGTCTTTGGTGTCCCACATGAAAATTCAGACGAAACAACATGAAACAACTGAGCTTATCAACAAATGCTAGATCAGATGACATAAACCTATGGTGTCAGTAGTACACTGTAATAGAAATGTCAGATCGATATCGACGTCGGTCAATACTCAAGGCTGCAATAACGATATATTGGAAGTGAAAAAGTTGCATGGGGACATCTGCAGTATCTTCTGTCGGTGATGTGAGTGTGGGTGTCAGAGCCATCGCTGAGCTCCCTCACAGTGTAATGGAGCCCATCTGTGTCATTACTGAGCTCCCCCAGCATCCACACTTTCTATTCATTCATTCTGATTCAATTCGCCCTCGTGCCTTTTCCCCACAGACCAGCCAGGTTCCCCCAGCGGCCACTAAAAACCCCCAGAAGTTGAAAGGTCAATGATGCAGGGAGGACCACCTGCCACTTAGCATTAGCAGATACAACAGTAACCCAGACAGCAAAAAAAAAAACCTGAGCTCTGTCCTTTTGTCCCAGTGTTTTAGGGATGAATATACGTAATAATTTATGTCACTTTTAAATACAACTGATCGAAAATAATTGGCTTACAGCAAAAAGACACTTTTTTTTTATCCTCACAGAACAGAGTAGAATAGCCTTCATGGTCATTGTGTTACGTTAATAACAAAAATAAAACTGTGGAAAATAAGAATACGATTATAAGAATACAAAAAATTACGTGAGAAAATGTGACACTTCAACAAAATAACAAAAGAATTAGGTCGAAGTTTGTTTGTTTTTTAACTTTCAAAGGCGTCGAATAAACATGTTCATTGGATTCATTAACATTAGCATTAACCAAACCTGTTTACTGATGTCATACGGTTAATATCTTTTGATCCACTAATTATATCAATACATGTAATTAATTAGTGTAAAATCTTTTCATGGTTCTCAGATATGATCCATTGAGGCTCCGTAGTTACTGTGTGCATCTTCTACAACATTGACTCCCTAGTAAAACCCATGTAGTTGGATCAATGACAGTGGATAGAAACACTGGGTTTACATTTATTTAATGATATAGTTCCTGAAAAAGTCAGTTTTTCTCTGTTTTTGATATAACCCTCAAATTTAATGTGAACTTTTATGAACATTTTCATTAATAGTGAATTAAATACAGAAAAACACCTGATGTATAACCTGATGTATGAAATGCAAAATACAGGGGATAATATAAAAAATGGGGATAATTCACTTAAGAAAAGTTAGATATAGAGAATATTTAATTTGGGATCTGACACAAAACTCACGCTGGGTTTTTATTGGTTAAATATGAGGAAATACTTGATTTTACCTGACAATTTCCAAAATACAGAGGATATTATTTCGGTCGATGGTCATAAATAATTTGGGAATGGACACAAAAGTCACAGTGAATCTTTATGGGTCAAAGTTGTACCAACAGCAGGACTCAGCAGAACGTTTGGCAGGGAGGTCGATGCATCTGAAGCAATATTTCAGGCATGTTGATTTGTGTTGAGCGTCTCAAATCTTTCCAGTCCGCACCACACAGCCGACAGGATTTATGAGTCTATATCCTTCGTAGCTGCTGTCTGATGAAACAAAAACACCTCTCTGCAGTTTGGGTGTTTTCCTTTCTTTTCCTGGAATGTAAAGTTTCTCTAGTCCTGAGACGCGGTGAGTGGATTTCTGACCCCTGGGCCTTTAAAAGCTTCACAAACCAAACCATTAAGTTTCTAAAATAGCCCAGCACTGATTTGACAATAATCACATTTCACTCCCACCCAAAAGCTGAACCCACTTGCATACATTTTCGGCGTATTTCTCACTTAGATTTTGACCAGATGTTAATTTTTGCTTCTCTAAGCATCCCTGAGGGCAAGTATGGTATTTTGTCCGACTTCATAAAGTGCAGACTCTGCTGGGTTGTCATGGTTTCTGCTAACTGTCCTGTCGAGCCTTTTTGACGGTACACTTACAGTATGTCAGAACTCTGTACAGGGTTTCCACAGGTCAGGAAATTTCTGGAATATCAGGGAGTTTCAGTAACAGCTGTTCTAGACAGGGAAAGTCAAGGAATATCAGGGAAGTTAGTAACTGCGTCCCCAAACCAACTGTGTAGCATATGTCTGTTTAACCTCCTGAGACCTAGCAATGCATTTTTGTCCTCTGTCGTGGACAAGAATTTCACAGCTTTATTTAAAAATAAATAAATGAATAAATAAATAAAAATGTAGACTGAAAAGTACCTTTTATTAAAAAATCTAAAAATGTATCTTAAAAAACTTGCATGTGTTGCTGTTGCTGCCATGCTATTTCCAATTATGGCAATTTAATATAAGATGGCAAAAAACATTTACTTACTGGGTCTCAGGAGGATATGTTGTTTCTCTGTGTTTGTATCTTGTAAAAACTCCCACTCTAAAAATCTCCAACATTCTAGAATGCAATCCTTTGGCTTAGACTTTAAATAGTTGGACAAATAATACTGCAGTGGTTCTCAATCCTTTTCTGTTGGGCCTCCATTTGGGGGACTAAAAATCTCCAGGCCCCCTTCAACAACTAACCAACATTTTACCAATGGTACAATTATAACTTATGTTGATATAAACATCAATATTCTAAAAATAGTTTTTGCTTTTCCTTAAATCATTTGTTGTGCACATGTAGCCTATTTTTACTTGGAACAATTAGCCTGGCAAGCCTGACTATGATATGAATACATAGACTGAACTTAAGCGTGCGGGTGGGATCAACAGCTGTCTTTGAAACTGCTCTGCATGTAATAGGCCAGCGCTAGGGCCAATGTGACATATGCAGAGCAACGAAAACAAGTTTAAACTAGCGTCTATCTCGTGGTTTTAACATCCTATAGGCTAGGCTAATTAACGTTAACACACTGGTAACAATGGAGGAAAAATATCCAACCGGGTCCATTTACATGCTGCTTATCCGACCATAGACTGTATATCAGTTCGTACTTATCCAACCCTGTCGTCATTGTGCTAAGCCCGTCTTACAATCTTGCTACACAAATGGAGCGTTGTGATTGGACTGGAAAAATTTTAACGGTCCTGGCTGAGGCTCTATGGAGCGTCACTAGACCAACGATTCAGTCAAAAAAAAAATTTGCCACTAGAGGCGGGTTAGTTTACTGGATTATTGAACAATATAAATAAACTCAACACAACTGCTCCCTGAGCCAATGTTTTTCAAATCAAAATAGGAAATGTGTTATTATCTTAGAACTATGACAATAAAGTTAAGTTTTTAGAACAAATATTTTTCATAACAAAGATGAACATTTGAACAATATCAGTAGCTGCAGTGAACCTGTGGACAAAGTGCACATTCCGAGCCTCAGTTTGGGAAACACTGCAATAGTGTATCAATTCAAATTAGTGCTGCACGATCAATCAAATTGCAATTGCGATGTCATGCTGTGCAATTACTCAGCATAATTTACTGCGATTTAATATAAATAAATGTGCATGAGTGCCTGTGAACACTCTTCCTCTCTCTTTATCTAACATTTACAAAAACATAAAAATAGTCACACCAGTACAAATATTCCACAGAACAGGATTGTCTCCTGTGTGATGTGGAGCATGTAATCCCACATCCACGTTGTGCAAATATAGTCGTGTAACTTCCCAGCTTTCAGCAGAACAGAATGAACATGCAAAGTCACTACGTCCCACAACAATATGACTAAACTATATCCACCCCACACCCCCAGATGACAGGACAAAACATTCCAAATGTATACATTTAATAATTAAATGAAATCATTGTTAACTTTAAAGCAACCCCCCACCTCCTCCAATCACCAACAAAATGTAATAATTTTTTCCTTGTGTCAGTATCAACAGTTCCTGAAAAGTTGATCTAAATCCATCCATAACTTTTTGAGTTATCTTGCCAACAGACAGACAGATAAATGCCGGTGAAAACAACTTTGCCGGTCCTTAGCAGACTAATTAACATTAAAGTCTAATTCAACAGATTTAATTTTTTAATGTGTTATTCACATCACAGTGGCTGAAATGCAAAACATCCTATCTACAGGAGTTTGATTGGTGGATTTCACTTTGGATGATGAGAATAGGGAAGGATTATCCAAAATATCATAATATAGTTAAAATATATATATATATATATATATATATATATATATATATATATATATATATATATATAATTTATTGTACATCCTTGACAAATGGCATTCAACAAGAAATCAAAAGGTTTTTTTTTCTTAGTTTTCTCAATAAAGTAAATTTTTCAGACTCGGCGTTTTGCATTTTGGCCATCGATGAGCAGAAAATAAACAGATCTGATCAGATGTGTTTACAGATGTTTTGTCAGAATAGAATGTTTTTGTGCAAAGTGGTTGCATTGGCTTTGAAGTGTCTGATCTGCTGGAAATACAACAGAAGAAACACATTCGTGGCTCCTCTAGTTTTAAAATATCTTGAAACAGCTGTTTGGAGCCGAGGTGTTCGACAGTTCTTCAGTCTGGGAAGTTCTCAAACAAAAACATGGCCTCCAGTGTCAGCATCTGTTCCATGTGGATCAGAACCAGTTGAATGTGCGAGGTTCTGTTCTATGTTCCAGTCCTGTGGTCTGGATGCACATCAATGTAACTACAGAAGTGGGCGGGACTTTGACTGGAGACGAACTCAAGTCGTCCAATCACAGTTCATATATGACTGACAGTGATCAATAGGAAGTAGACTGATCTATGGAACCATTTACATGATATAAACCATCACTATATAAACCAATAGAAGGAAAGGAACACTGAAAAGATTTACAAACATGTCTAAAATATAAAACATTATAACGGCTTGAAACTGTGAACAGATGTTATGGACATTGTCCGAAGGAAGGTACATATAAAATTAGAAATGAATCCGACAAATCAGATGAAGAAATTTATAATGAAGACGATGATGACAAAGGCAACATCAGACAGCACCTTCACTGTAACGGCAGCAACGATGACGATGATTAAAGCAACGATGATGGCAAAGACGACATTGGACACAGTGCCTCATGGTGATCAGGATTCTCACCAGGAATTTTGTACAGTGTAACGTTAACCAGGACGGCCTGCCACTATGCCCATGTGCCATAGCCTTCATTAAATCCCAGATATCAGGCAATGAACATCACACAGATGCTCACTATTCCCTAGGGGTGTGAATCCTTCCCTCACAAAATTATCTGATTCAAATCTCGATTCACAGACTACGATCCAATTCAAGGCGATTCATAAAAATTAGTAAATGCTTCGATTCAAACCGATTTCACTCAGTTTGATTCAAGACATAAATGAACCTAGATAGGCACCCAGTCGATAAAAACAAACATACATGGTGTTATATGTCAAAATAACTCTTTCGCTTCAACAACTGCCCCAATAAAGAAGTTTTCTCACATAAATATGGAAATATTACGCAAGCACATGCTCAAAACACAATCCCACAACTTGAAAGGAAGTATAGTGGCCCTAGTCACAGCGTAATATTTTAAGTTAACAGCATAACGTTGCTAATCACAGTGTAACATTTTGAACTAACAACATAACATTGTGTTATGCTGAAATGCGCTGGCGAGAACCCTGGCGATGGCGATGATGATGAAGGCAATGGTGATGATGAAGATGTCGTCAGACACAGTGCCTTCACAGTGGGTCATGGTGAATGCAACGGCAATGACAAAGGAAACCATGATGATGGCAACAATAATGGCGACGGCAAAGACGATGACGAAGGCAACAATGATGACAAGGACACCGACGACAACAAGGCAACCACGATGATGATGATGATGATGATGAAGGCCTATTTTTAGTGTGGACTACTGCTGCTGCTGCTGACCTACAGTTGTGTCATCCTGGGGTTAGGGTTAAACTTTTGTCTGGAGTCTGGACCTTATATTTGCAAATGTGGGGACACAACTAGTTAGAGATTCAACTAATTCGGAATGAATTCAAACAGGTTATAGAAATCCACTGGATTTTTGCCCAAATAAATCTACAGATTGTTTTGCAGCAGCTGGAGGGTTCAAATTCAAACTGTCTGAACTAATGCACAGATAAATGAACCACAGACTCAGAAAAGTGGGTTAGACTAATAAATTGGAGCCTTTTAACTAGAGCTTTTCAAACCACAGCTAATTCCTGGAGTGAGGACCCCCTAAACCCATGACCGACCCCCCACAGAGCAGCCGAGGGCGGCTTAGTTTCTAGATCATATTGATTAGAAGTTATTCATGCTGCTTCCTGTTGATTAATATTTGTGAAAATTTTTTGGTTTTTGGGACGAGTCCTTCCATACAAGTTCAACAGACTAAAACGTATTGTTTATAGTTTATCAACAATTAAATAATTTTTGTTGAAACCTAATGAATTAATCCTAGCCATTCTATTCTTAAAGCCTCTTATCCAGCTCCTACTGTGGTGCAGGTGGCCTGGACTATTCTGGTCTGGGACTATTAAAAGGTTTTCATTTACCGTCCAAAGAATGTCCTGTTAACTCCTGCCAGCACCGACGCTCTACCCAACCGTGGAAAAAATTTCTCGGACACCCTTAAACTTCTACACAATCTCTAAATATTATCATGAAATACTTACAGGAAAATCATTTTTATGCTTCAAAGTATTTGGCTGCTGCCAGTCTTATTTTGTTGATTTATTTATTTTTAAAATTGTCAAACTAAATTCTGTACAGTTTCATAATTTCATTTTAACCCACAAGGACCCAGTGTAACATTTGTAGCAGTTCCCAAATTATTTTTTCGCCATATTTATCAAACCTTAAGTGATTTATCACTATTTGTTTTAATTATATATTCTGTGTTTTGTGTTTTTTTCCAGAGATAACTGATATTTTACATTTAATTTACTAGTTATGTGATATTCATATTAAAGTTGAGTTATTATACAAAAATAAGACAAAAATTATATATATATATATGTATATATATATATATATATATATATATATATATATATATATATATATATATATATATATATATAAAACCTTGAATGAAAAGACGATTTTGATAGCTGGTGGATGGATTATGGGTTAATTTTGTTTATTTGGATCTCCATTAGCTTTTTTTTTTGAAGCCATTGCTTTTCTTCCTGGAGTCCACACCCAAAACCGTTGTTTTTACAATACAGTTACTTCTATTACAGAAACAAAACAAAAACATACCATCACAAACAAACCAGTCATATTTATAAAATGAAAACAACATCCATATAATACAAGTCTTAGCTCAAAGTAGGTTGTTGCATACTTTATAAATGCTCAGATATATTTTCCAGTTATATATCAATATAATACTAATCAATTAGACATTACCAGGTACAGGGCATTGTTTTGCCAGTAAATACTCTTTCAATAATTCTTTAAATGTATATTTGCCATTTCCTGGATGTTTCATGATCTGCTGAAACATCCAGTTTTAATCTAGGTGGCCAACTGGTATCAGCTTGGTATCAGCTGGGCAATATATCGGGCTGATATTCCAGTTTTTTTCTTGTATGGCTATCGGCAGGTTGCATTGGCTGGTATGCTCTTCTGTTATTTACTGACAGGTGAAGGAAAAAGAGCAGAATAAGAAGAGAAAAAGGGGAAAAAAAAGAAAGTAAAGGGGGGCAAAAGAAGAAAATGAGACAAAATGGAAAAAAGAAGGAACATTTTTAAAAAAGAGAAAAAAGAGGAGAGAAAAAAAGAGCGTAAAGAAAGAGGGGGTAAGTAACAGAAGGGGGAAAAAAGAAGAAAGAATGGGTAAAAGAAAGAAAAAAGCATATGTTCATAGTTATTAGTGTAACTGTGACCATTTCTATTTTTCTAATTGTAACTGAAGAACATTTTCTGACATTTGTTTTCATCTGGCAGCCTGTATCTGTCATTGGCTAAGGCTGATGGGAAAAAAATAAGAAGAAATTTGGTATCAGCCCCAAAAAAATCATATTGGTAGATCACTAGCAGGAAGGAACATGTGGGTTTGGAGAATAGAACATTATTTACAGAGTTAAATATTTAAGACAGATTCTTTGTGTGTGTGTGTGTGTGTGTGTGTGTGTGTGTCTGTGTGTCTGTGTGTGTGTGTGTCTGTCCAGCTGTTGGCCGCTATGTGAATCTGATCATGTTTCAATGTTTCAATGGATGAGACAGACAGACAAATGGGGAGAGAAAGAGAGAGAGAGCGGGGCGAGTGGGTAGTGGGTGGAGCCTGTGGAGCCTGGGGGCTGACATTTGGTCAGGGAGCTTCTCTGTGAACACATGAGGGGTTTGAGTCGGGGTAAAGTCACAGCTCCAGTCTGCACACAGTCTGCATGTGTCGGGAGCCTTTCCATTCGCCCGTTGCTGTTTCATTTTGGATTTTACTCCACTTTATTTGCCCAGAGTAGCTCAACTGGAGTCCCTTCAAAGTAAGAGCTTTGTCTGTTCATTGTGCAGCCTCCTTCTCTCTGTTGGTGATGGGTTTGTTGTTTACTTTTATGCTTGTGTTTTTGCCGTTTTGCTCCTGCAGAAAAATGTACAAACCATTGTTTCAGTTTAAATAATCATCTATTTCTCAACTTCTTTGACAGACTACATTTTTTTATCCTGTCTTTTTATGTGATTTATGTCTTTTTATGAGAACTGTCAAATGGTTACAATTTTAAATCTGATTAATCACAGGGTTGTTTTACATTAATTTCGATTAATTCTGGTTAAAAAAAAAAAACTGTCGGTCGACTGTTCTTTCTCGAGGGGGGGTTGTACTCAAATTTCCCATGAAATACCCAAAAAATACAGTAAAAGGAAAAAAAGTATACAAAACATGGTAAAATCAATTTAAATTCAACAATATTAAAGTAACACAAAAAAGTGATGAAAAAAAAAGTATGCAAACACCAAGACATTTGCAAAAGTCTTCTAAAGTGCAGAGAAAAAACACCAAAAAATGTGACAAAATAACTAAAACATATTCCAAAACCCTTCTAAAATGCAGAAAAAACAACATATGCAAAAATATGAATGTAGGTGCAATTAATATTTATTCAATAAGTTCAACTGTTTCAACAAAGCAACTTGAAACAAAACAACTGTTAAATTTAATTGCATTCAAATTTTTGATCACATTAATCGTGATACAGGGTTAATCTGCGTAAATTTTGACAGTCCTACTTTTTACATGTTTTATTTTTAACAACACTGAGACAATAAGAGCAACAACAGACCAACAAACAAACCATTCTGTTCGAGATGAGACCAGATCCAAATTACATAACAAATGACTCCAACTGCCACTGGGAGTAGAAAAGGAATGCACCCAGCACATACTGTAAACTCTGCTTCAGGGATAGTGTCCAGTTTTTACAAGATCTTTGACATTTTTTCTGTAGAACGTCTCAAATAAATAGTTGTACTGTCTCTAACGTAACACTTTGATGTGCAGTGGTCAGCTGTTCAAAGGAGTTCTGTGATATATATTAATGGGTTTTGTTGTTTTACTTCCATATCAGCTGACACAGTGGACACTCATGCATCGTCCCATACACTGGTCACTTTTACACTGAATATATGTGCAAAACTTTACCCATATTTATTAAATGTCAAAAAAACACAAATGCATAATGTTGATTTGTCCATTAATTCACAAAAGCAATGATTTGTTTATTTATTATCACGAGATGACGCAAGACGTTACTGCATAAACATAGAGACAAACATAATATGTGATTTATTATTATTTTTATTACATTCTCCCTCTATCTCCTACTAAATTGAAAATGTTGTTTCCTCGTGCGTCCACACATACCACACAATGTTTCTGTTCAAATTTCTTCTCTTGTTGTAACGTTCATCAACAGATTTTTATTTTTAATTCACCTGACTGTAAATGCAAAAAATATAGTTCCATCGTATTTTTGTGAAATATACCATTTGTGCTACACCCCAAAAAACATCCTCTTCCCACTGCAAAAAACTTTACATTGAGAAACAAGGGTTTTACGTAAATTGTCGTTTTTTCCATGAGGCAAATTTTTAATGCGGAAGTTATATTTACGCTTTAACGAGAGAGAGAGAGAGAGAGAGAGAGAGAGATATGCAAATGAAGAAATAAATCAATTATTGGTCTAAACTGTGTTGGGGGGGTCTCTCAGTTTTTAGTGATATAGCATTTGCGCAATGCCTGAAAAACCAAAAAAAAAAGCTAATTATAAGACAATAGTTTTTTGTTGGTTTTTTTAAACAAAAACATTTTGTTTGTTGTTTTTGCATCGTATCTCCATGCAGGTTTGTTCAAATGTGAGAAAACATCACATTTGCAGCATTAGAACAGTTTTTAATCCCATAATTTTCACACATTAAATCATCAGTATCAGTAAAGACTTATTTCTTTGCTTCTAAAATTAAACACATGGTGTCCTGGCCTGACTGAACATTTTTCTAATTCCATGAACTACAAAAGAGCACAGAGAGCGCAGACTTCCGCCAAAGGAGATCACCCCCCCCCCCCCCCCCCCCCCCTCCCAAATTTAATCATGTGTTCCTTCTGCCAGTTTCAACATTTAATTTAATCAAAATCCTTCCACAACGTTTTCAGTTATCCTGCTAACGGACAGACAACAAACGAACAAACAAACCCACATGAAAACTGGGTAAAAAAAAAAAGGTTCATAATTTTTTTATTGCATTGTTTGTTTTTTGTTTGTTTTTTG
>CM035785.1:5498466-5645966 GCA_020466265.1 Siphamia tubifer | reverse complement strand
GTGGGTTCAACCGCTATGCTAAAGGTAGAAATACTGTGGGTTCAACCGCTATGCTAAAGGTAGAAATACTGTGGGTTCAACCGCTATGCTCAAGGTAGAAATACTGTATACTATATATATATATATATATATATATATATATATATATATATGAAGATAAACACTTTTGATGAGAGATATGAAAACAAAATCAAAAGTATTCAAAATGGCTAAAATGCACTCAGATGCTGAAGGGTTAAACATGGATTAGTGACTCATCCACATACTTACACACCATAAAACATTTAATTACATACTGTACATTGTACAATAAAAGTGGTGTTTCTATAGTTACTTATTGTACAATAACATGAAAGATGTACAAATGGAAATAGTGATGCAACAGTGGGACAAAGTGATAGTCAGTGTCAGTGTCTATGTTAACAGATTTATATCCTTATAATGTAAGTAATCCATGTAGACGCACACGCACACGCACACACACACACACACACATTAGTTTTACAGTGGTGTGTGAAAAAATGTGAGTGCAGTCATTACCCAGAGGGTGAATAGCTGCTGCATGTAAGTGCATGCCTGTGTGTGTGTGTGTGTGTGTGTGTGTGTGTGTGTGTGTGTGTGTCGTGATTAGTTAGGTGGTAAATTGATGGACCCTCACCCCCCACCCCCTCCTCCTGTTGTCCAGGTTTATCAGATCCTGTTTCTGTTTCAGTAGTATTTATTAGTAATAATTAACTAATTATTGTCTTACTCTATTTAAGGACTTAATGTTCTAGGGTTAATGCACTTATCAACTTAAAGACAAACTGTGGGTGGGGCCTTTAAAGTGGGGGTTAATTTATTTTTTTCTTTTTTCTTTTTTTTGCTTCAATATTTTTTTCTTAATCCAAGTTTTTTTTTTTTTGCGTAATTCAAGATTTAATTCCTTAATGATTTTTTTTCTTAATTACATTTTTTTTTGCTTAATTAAAGATGTTTTTGCTTAGTTCAAGTTTTTTTTAGTAATTCAAAATTGTTTGTTTTTAAATCTTTTTGGTTTTGCTTAATTCACAATTTTATGTGTGTGATTCAATGTATTTTGGATTAAATGAACAATTTTTTTTCTCAAATCAGGAATTAGTTTTTGCTCAATTCAATGTTTGTTTTTATATTCAAGATTTTTAGGTTTAATTCAAGATTCTGCTCTTTCCTTATCAGATATTTGGACTAGAAATGAGACAATTGCACTCAGTCAAAGTTAGATTTGTTCTAATATAGATGGTTAAATGACTAAAGGAAAAGTAATAAGTCATTTACTCTCTGATGCAGACGAGCAGCGCTGTAACAGGTGTTCTTAATGGACTTATCCACTTAAAGACAAACTGTGTGTGTGTGTGTGTGGGAGGGGGTAGTGTGTCTGTGTGGGGGTCCCCATGAGCTCAAAGGTCTGACATGCTCACATGTTTCAACTGTCTGACCCTCTGAACACACACTTTTAGCTTCAGCACATTTCAATAGGGGTCCTGACAGAGTGACACATGGGGACTTTCCCTCATTAGTGCACGCAGGAGGTGAAGCTAAGGTCGTCGGTTAGATTCTGCCTGGTTCCTGCTTCATCAAACCGTGGACGAACGTTCGCGCCACATGCCCACGGCTAATCGAGCGTCAAAAGGAGTCAGTCCATGGTTATTTTATTAATATTACTGTGTTCTCCATTGTTATTGAATTCATTGTGTGTTGGTTCTATTTAAAAAAACGTCCGGATTGTTTTGTTTCCAGCTGTTTTTTCACAGTAGAAAAACGACTTGAGGTTGAACAACAGAGTTTATCGGTACTTTCTCATCCATGTCCACAACGTGGTAATGAGGCGTCTCTGATTGGCTCAGAATGTGTGAAGGAACACTCCCTCCTCCTCCTCCTCACTCTGTGTGTGTTTACCATCCCAGAGTAACATCCAGCTAGGTTTTGTGCTGTTGCTAGTTTTGAAAACGTGCAGGGGAAAAAAATTACACTTTATTTCCACATGAACCAGTTTGCTCCACCATTTTTTCCAAGTTTGTGCAGCAGCTACTGTGGCGCCGTCTTCTTTTGTAGATGCTAATGCTAATGCTACTTCAGATTCACTGCAATGAAGGACGAGCTTAACCCCACGTGTGTGACGCCAATGTCTCCATGACGTATTGAGGACAGGCTTTTTCGAATTTGCTCGTTTCTATGAATGGAAAATGAAGCCAGTGGACGTGACAAACCAGTTTCAAAGACAGCGTGTGTTGGTAACTCGGGGTGATTCCAAAAGGAGCGTGAAAATTTGGTTTTCAGCGGAATGACACCTTTAAGGCACAAAGCGAAATAAACAAACTACAAACCGAACTGATGTTACACCGATATATTAGCCAGCCGATTAGCCAGCCAGCCTGTTTCTGGTTTCAGTTCTTCTGTTTTCTTTGGTTTCTACAGTTAAAGACGATCTGTACATTTTCACTGAGTTCAGGATGTTATTTCCTCTGAAGAAACACGACCATGTTCAACAAGTTCCTGCAGGTTCAAGAGCCCACACACTCACAAGGATCACTGTAACACACACACACACACACACACACACACACACACACAAACACACATGCACACACACACACACATGCACACACAAACACACACACACATCTAATGATAGATCATGATTTTTCACGTCTATTATCTTCTCATTATTCATATATATATATATATATATATATATATATATATATATATATATATATATATATATATATATATATATATATATATATATATATATATATATATATATATATATATATATATATGGGAAAAAAGAAATTCTTAATTTTTAGTTTTAGTTTTTTATGTTATTTAAAAAGTGGTTTTTAATTCATTAATTAGTATTTTTTTATTTTTTTATTTTTTTATCTGCCTCACCATCATATTCAAAGCCCCCCCCCCCAAATAAAATACAGGAAAAGGAAAAAAGAAAAGAAAAAACTGAAATTCTAAATTTAAAAAATAAATAAAAAATTATATATTTTTTTAATTTGGGTTTTTACATTTTTTATTAATTAATTTGTATTTATTTATTAATTAATTCCCTTTTTTTATCTCTCTCGCTGTCATATTCAAAAAATAAATCCCATACAGGAGTTTTTCTGCTGCTTTCTCACAACTTTAGTTACATTATAACAAAGATGGAAATTAAGGACATTTTTTTTTTTCAATTCTAGTTTTCAGACATTTCCTTAGTTTTCTGTTAACAATAAATACTTTGATAGATGCTGTTTTCTCATTCCATCTGTGTAAATAAACCTCTTACAGCCTCAGAGAAAAGGTTGGAACCAAAAACAGAAAACCTTGGGAAATCCCTAAGGAAAAACTAGTTCAGATAACAAATTAAGATCATTCACAGTCACATACACAGGTTTGTTTTGTTGCTACATTGCTCCGCGAACAAAAACAAAAGCAAAAAGAAACGTGAGAATGATGTGCACGGATGTTCAGAAGAACATTTGTAAAATTAGAGTGGGAATGACCTGTGTGACCCCACTGAATACTCAGGTCACTTTAACCCACACACACCCACTACTACCTTTTTATGTCAGCTCTCAAATGATTATTTTTTTCATCAATAGTAATGGATATATGTATAACATGTCTACACATACATGAATGCATATGACTTTTTTATAGCTCCTTAATCCTATACAACCCCAGCCCATAGATCTTTTTCTAAATGTAATGAAATGCTGGCTATTTCAAATAAATGCAATACATTACAAAATATACAACAATGCATAACGATAGCAAATAATAATGAAGTTAAGTTAATAATGAGTTAAATCATAGCTTGGGGCTGCATCAAATTAATTAGAATCTGTATTTAACTTATTTCCCACTAATTACTGTAATATCCTCCTCCCAGGGTTAAATGAATGTGTTGATTGAGAACTGCATAATGCAACAGTTTGTTCATTTGTTTATATATTTATCTATTTTATCATAAAATTTCTTTTGTAATAGAAGTTTTTTAAGTCAAATTGAAAGTTTGGCCCACTATAGAGGACAAAAATGCATTGGTGGGTCTTAGGAGAATAGTATCCTCTGTGTTTTGTATTTTTCACCATAAATCATGTATTTTTCTATATTTAATGTAGGTTTTCATAGAAACAGTAAAAGCAAGTGGTGCCAGGCACAACAAACACTGCCTCTCACAAATGTTTTAGCTTTTAATGGACACACATTCTCAAAATATCAGACTATAGGTTTGACCTTTCAAGGTCACTCAAGATCAAAGTGATGATACCATTTTGGAGTTTTTGAGGTATTAAACCAGTGACCTCTGACCTCTTGGGCCAACAGAAGGTCAGAATCTATGCACACAAGATGCAGAATTGAAAGACCAGCATTTTGGTGTTAATTGGAAGTCTGTGAGATGAATAGTTCAAAAGTTTCATCCAAAGATTGATTTTGACCTTTATTGTGATTTGTCCTTCAAGGTTCTGACGTCAGTGCACATCAACAGTCAGAGCAAAAAGAAGCTACAGTATATGCAAAACTGAGTATATATATGATATACAGGAATGAAAAGGAAATTCCTTATTTGCCCTACCACTGATCATTTCAAAAATAATTTTTGGTGACCTTTGACCTACATTCTCCAAAATTTTATGGGATTTATTCTGGACCACTTTGCAGTTTTCCTGAAAATCTCATGGAAATTAGTCCAGTAGTTTTTGTATAAAGTGAATGACTTTCATAACTTTTTATTTTCTAAGTGCGAGTAAAGAAGATTTGTTTTAATTTGACAGAGAAAAAAAATCAGTATTGGTTCCAAATATCCGCTTACAATACAGATATCAACAGTCTGTATCAATCATCAGCCAAAGGTGATTGTACTCAAATTTCCCACAAAATGCACAAAGAAACACAAAAAATGCAGTGGAAAAAAACATGTAAATGTGCTAAAATCCAGTAAAATTCACAGACAAAAATAAACTAACAAAAAAGTGATGGGGAAAAAAATGTGAAAACACATTCAAAAACGTTTCTAAAATACAGAAAAAAACAAAAATGTGATAAAATATCCAAAATATTTGCAAAAGCATGAATATATATGCAATTAACATGTTTATTCAACACCTTCAAAATTTTCAACCAGTTTATTCATGATTATGGTTATGATATATCTGTGTTCATGCATTCATTTTAACAGACCTAACATAGAGAGTACAGTCGCTGGTGCTGTGACTATAGAGTAGAAGCACTGCAGAGGAAATGAAACCACGTCTGGTTCAGTGACGTGGGCTCCTACCTGAACTGTGATGTTGAACAGGATATTAGTTCCAGTCTCTTCTGTCTCTTTAATTTCCTCCATTGAAGCCTTAGGACATTATTCTGTGTTCTGTAATGGTTTCTTTTCCCTTCAGCTCCATACTGTTCCAATCATCCAAAAACCAAGATACTGTTTTATTCAGATGGCGTCACGGGGCAGGAGGGACGACTGTTGATGTGTTTGTATGAAGATGTTACTGTCTGTACTTTAGGAAACACGACAGGGTTCCCCAAAGACCCAAAATAATCACCAACAGAAGCCTCAGACTCTGAGTTGTACAACAAAAGAGTGTTTGTCCAAAATACAGTTGATGTTCGTAGGTTTTGTTTTGATTAAGCTCAACTAACAGCATTCCTCTGCTTTGACTCACTAGTCACTTTTTTAGTGGATAAACTATATGCACAAAACATAACTATTCATTCATCTACTGAACCCACTTTATCCTCACTAGGGTACCAGGGTCACTGGGGGCCTAACCCAGCTACAGTGGGTGAAGGCGGGGTCAGAGGTCACCCTGTATGAGTCTGCAGTTCATCTCAGGGCTAAACATATATAGACAAACATTCACTGTCACATTCACACCTATGGACAGTTTAGATTAACCTATTAACCTATTAACTTATCAGTGCATGTGTTTGGATGGTGGGAGGAAACTGTAAGGCCACCAGGCCTTACTTGTCCCCCACCAGGCTAAAATAGTCACTGTTTTATTTATTAAAAAAATAATTAAATGCACGTTAAAAGTAGTGACACTAAAGATGGTGTTTATAGTTTCTAACCATTGGTCCGGCTGCAGTTTTTCGGGGTTTATTCTACTTTTGCACCAAAAAACGTGGGTTCAAGTTATCTTTACATGTCGTGGTAACATTAAAGTCACAGCTCCTGCTCGTGTTAACACTAGCTTTAACCACCGAACTGCTGCCTGAATAGAACCTGTCAATTTTGTGCCTTCACTCTGATGAAGCGCTCCCTGACATTCGTGACCTTTGACCTAATGCTACTATACCAGACGGTCAGCCCAAGAACAGATTTTTGCAGTCAAGTGTAGCCCATTGATCACCACCCAGTCAACAGTGAAGGTCAGAGGTCACCTGGGCTTTAGGACTATCCAGAGCCATACTGGTGAATGTGCCACCCAGCTGTGAAGGCTTCGGTTTGTGGGTCTGACAGCAGAGCAGACGACGTTTTTGTCTTTTTCTTTTCTATATCTGACTGTGTGTGGGATGGTGTTATGTCATCTGTTAGCCAGTTGTTTTTGTTTGTTTTTTTTCTCTTTTACCTGAAATTTGAAAATCTATCGATCGATAGATAGATAGACCCACCCACCTACCTACCTACCTACCTACCCACATAATAAATACTGAAGTAAAGTACAGATACCTAAAAAATCTACTTAAGTACAGTACCAAAATACTTACATTTACAGGGTCTGGAATCACACCCAAAAGGGCAACATGACCTCAGAACCCGGTAAAACTTTAGGAAGCCCTGACCTGGAGCCCCTTCTGCGAACGCTGCATTCCAAGTATATGAGCAAACATCAGCTCTGTGAAACGTCTGGGTGTTTGGACATGATGATGGACAGTGGTTCAGTGATGTTGTCAGACTATATGATGCATAAGTGCCTTCTGCGACCTGGAGTTCAGGCAGTGAAAGTTCACTCTGCGGTCTGTTGGATCTGATACACTCCAAAAATTGTTCTCATTTTTAGTCCATCAAGAGAATGCCTAATCTCGCCCCTATTCTGTGTCAAACTCAAGTTTCTATGAATTAGAGCCAATAATGTGATTTTGACCTTTCTGCTAAATGCGACCTTGACCTTTGACCTTTGGCAATATTGATAATTTAGTTATATGTATATATGCATCAGTGTGTGTAATATTATGATAATATATCCAGTATTGATTAAGTTTATGTTTGACACAAACAGTGTTACAGAAGTTAATTTTGCAAAATGTCACCTTTGACCTCCAGAGATCTCAAAAACTATTGGTCGTAGGTGATAACACCAATTATAAGAATTGTAGAAATCATCATTCCCCATCGGTAAGACTTGAGTTTTCTTTTTCAGTAACACACATGTCGGAACATTTCATTAGTTTTATTCCAGAAGCATTTACTTGTCGCCCAATGTTACAGTTCAAAAATAAAAATTCTGACAGTTAAACTAAAAAAATATGATCAAATTCCACCTTCTTTGTGTTTCATTTTTTTATCTTTTTGTGCTTGTTAGGGTTTTTTTTTTGTTTCTTTTGGACTTCTTTGGGATAATTAAACATCCATTCAGTCTAATTGACCCAGTAACAACATTGCTGTTCCTGATAAATAAACATAACACACTCAAATGTGTAAACTGTAGGAGAGTATATGGTCATGAGCTTTATACATTATAATAAGAGTATTAAAGTCCACAATATCATGTAGTTTTAGAGCATTTAATTTATAAATAGGGAATTTGTTGACGCTAAGTTCTATACTTCAGGTCTGTCACTATATTTAACCAATAAACATCGACCATAAAACATGTCTAATGGTCTTATTTAGCCTAAAGGGAACAATAACATGAACTTTATATAAACAAAACAAGATGGATGTTCAGGGATGATGGATGTTGGGCGGCCATGTTGTTGTAAATCTGCAGTTTAATGGTCGTCTGTCTCTGTTTGGTTTGAAATTGGGTCAGATTTGAAAGCAAACAGGATTTGAATCGACATGAAAAGAAAACATAGAAAACCAAAGTGTTTAAGCAGGATTTAAAGGGATCCTCTTTTGTGTGGGCGTGTCCATTTGTCACGGTGGACACATTCATTTGTGGTGTCCAAAGGAAAAACCTCATTATGTGGTAATGGAGCTGTCTGCTATTGTGGACGCAGTCATTTCTCAGCCGTGCTTCAGGGAAGGTCAGGGTCACGCTTCATATGTTTTTGTATTAAAGGAAAACTCCACCCTAATTCTATATTATCTACGCCTAAAGGCTCCAGGCCGTCATTAAAGGGAGTCTATTATGCATTTTCATTTTCATGGATATGTCTGTTGGTTTTTCCTTTATGACACAGTATTTACATGTTTTCATTAGGGCTGTCATTTTTTTTTCTGAATTTTTGATTAATCCATCATCATGATTGATCTGATTATAAAGTTTAATGCAATTGAATGGAACAGTTCTTTACAGTTAACAAGTTAATTGCATATATCGTCATTTTTTGCATATGTTTGGGATATTTTATACATTTTTTAAATGTTTTTTTTCCTGTATTTTAGGAGAGTTTTTGAATGTGTTTTGGAATTCTAGTGCCTTTTTTGTGTACATTTGTTTGTTGAGAACTTTTTGGATTTTAGCATGTTCATATAATTTTTTTTCTACCACATTTTTTGTCTTTCTTAGTCTATTTTTATGTATTTTGTGTGAAATTTACAAAAAACAAACCCTGAGACAGAACAGTTGAAAGAAATAAAGTTATAATGGCACATTAATGTGATGCATGCGTTAGTTGAGGATTCTAACAGCACTTCAGCTAAATGCAGATTTATTCCCTTCTTTCTGTTTCCTCATGCGAAATGAAACACAATTAATATAGATTAAAAATGAATATTTAATCCAGAAGAACCCAGTGATTAATTTGATTAAACCTTTTAATCATTTGACAGCACTAGTTTGTTTATATATTAACCCTTTGTGGGGCATTCATTGAAATACTCTGAAATGTAAAAATGTCAAACTTAGTGTGTTATTGGAGGATCTAAGAAGACTTTATTTCAGCTGCAGAAAGATGGAACTGAAGCAGGTGAAGTGTGTCAACAGTGGCTTCCACCTGTCCACACAAAGAGAGGAAATGGCCAATTTGTTTGACCATTTACATCCTCACCACACAGCTATTGCACACACACACACACACACACACACACACACACACACACGTGTTTCATTGGGTTGGTTGGAGCAGACCACTGCTTTCAGAAGTGAAAGTGAAACCTGTCAGTCATTTTGGTGGGGGCTGATCTACCTTAGAAAAGTCTGCACTCTCTCTGGTCATATCTTCTTTTGTTGTGTTTATGTTCATTTTATTATTTGTCTCTAATTATATGTGAATAAACAAACAAAACCAGATAAATATCAGTAAAGTTTTACACATATATGCAATGGAGAAGAGGTTATAGAGGACATTTCTCTCTTATAATATTTCCCGTATAGACCACACGTCACTCAGTCCTATTTTTAACTCTTGGAGATTTTTTTCCACATCTTCTTCATATGAACTTGTATAAATTGTGGATTTGTCACCATCTTGGAATGTGTTGAATGCCACATAAGGAGTGTCAGTGGGCAGAGCGTTGTTTGTAAAGCTGTGTTTGATCGTCGGCTTATGCTGCGTTTGTCAGAGACATGATGTGACCTCATCTAGTGAAAGCAGAGGACTTCTTTTATTCCAGTGAATCAGCAGCGGTGGAGGGAGCTCCTTTACACTCATTCATACGCTCTTATCCCACTGGGGACAATGTGTTCATGAATCACTGACAGTCTGTGTGTGTTTATGGTGGTTGTATCACTTTTGTCAAACAGGTGTTTTAGGTGTGATCCATGTGTGTCATGGTTCAGTAACACATTTACCCCTGCAGGCCACTTTCTGGACAGTCGGATATTATTGGTTTTCATTCTGAAGAGAAGTAGAATGTAGTACAGGTCTGAAACCAGCCACTTCTGCAGATTCTACAGATTTCACTTAGATCAGTTCTTTGTTTCTTTCTTTCTTTCTTTTGCATAAGCAAGTATACGGAAATATATATGTATATATATATATATATATATATATATATATATATATATATATATATATATATACATATATATATATATATACATATATATATATATATATATATATATATATATATATATACAATTTTCCAAGTTACACTATGTTCCAGGGTGTAGGATACGTAGCATCACAAAATAAGACACCATGTGAAAGTACAGGAATTGACCAAAATTTTGACTTGCAATTTTCACGTACCCCCTCCCTACTTCAAATGGCCAGAACTTTGGAACTATTTACAATTAAGCCTTGAAGTTTTGGATTGTTTCCATCATATATGATGTTCTATAACTGCGTAATAACCCACACGGGAAGAACTTGTATAAAAATATAAGGCCATTTTATATATGCATCATACATAAAGTTGTCTGTTTTCATATATTGTGCACATACGTATGTTTTTATAGATCCTTTCCATGTGGGAATTTGCATTTCAGTCTGTAGCCGTGTGTTTCGATATGTAAGCCCTGGTGTCAGTTTCCATTCTGCTTTTAATACTCTGGAGTAACAGGGGAGTCTGTGTGAAAATGGGAGAAGATGTTAAGAAACATACATGGAAGTGGAAATTTGTTTTGTTTTTGTTATTTTAAAAAAGTAAAAACACAGAAATGTTAAATTATGGGGAAAAATGTTGATAAGAATATACAGATGTAATACTGTATTAAAAATATTTTGAAAACACACAGAAATGTTAAAATGTGTTTAAAAAGATATTTAAGCACATAAAGAGATGAACATAAATATTTTAAAAATATGTTTAAGAAATAATAAATCTCAAAAACTTGATGAAGATGGGGACACAGCTGTTTTTCAGTTCTTTTAGGGGAGTTTTTGAAAACCTCTTGCTGGGCCACGTATTGGCCGATTAATCGGTGCGACCTTTCAGCTCCATTAATCGAGCAGCTGGTTAACGTTTGGGGCTCTACTGTAAAGTCTTGGGAGAACTCAGTCAGACGTAAGGCGTCAGACTGGAGGTTGTGAAGCTGCCGTGGGATCAGAAGGACAGGGTTTATCTTTATTGTAAAAGCCTCACAGGAAGCAGAGGCTGTGGAACCAGCAGGATCCTCCGTGTCCCATTAAAGCCTTGACAGCGTCGCCCCCCAAACGCTGGCAGAACTCGCAACCCTTTAATGTGACATGTCACCTATTCACAGGCCGCACCATTGTGCCTCTGCCAGTTTGTCTCACAGGTTTCCTTGGCTTTTTAAAACATTTTTTGCTCGGTGAGAAGTTGAAATGTGTCGCAGCTTCCTCTGTGGCTCCTGGTAACGAGCGCCCGACGCCCAGCGGAGCTGAGACACCAGGCTGAACCCGACTGAAAGCCCAGGCTCCTCCCACTGGTTAAAAGTTATTTATTTCTTTATTTTTGAGATAAACATTTTATTGGCAGAATTTAGGGAAAAAAATGTAGTTGTTGTTTGTGATGGTTTGTTTTGTAATCTGTGTATTTTTGTAAATAACCCACCTCCCGAAAGATGAGGGATGTTGTTTTTGTTTAGTTTTTCTTTTGTTTGTCCATCCTTCTGTTTGTCAGTAATTTATTCCTGATATATTGTCTCAAAATCTTATATTTCACTGAAAGTCACTGTTTAGTCCAGGGGTCACCAGTCCTCAAGGTCTGGGGTCCTGCATGCTTTAGATCAGGTATGGGTCAGTGCGGCTGCAGGATTTATTCCAACTAAGAGTTGACAGTTCAACTGTGTGAAGACTGAGGGGCCATTTACACCAGGACAATTGCGGCTAAATAAAAGTGTCTTTCATTTACATGAAGCCGACACTGTGAGGGTGTGAATACACACAAATCTGAAGACTCCTTCCAGAGTGGGACATATTGAACACACGCTGGGTCGTGTCTCCGTCTAAATGGCAAGAAACACACATTTTCACGTTGCGTGCGTCTTTACGTCACATATGTTCACGTCACATGCTACTTTCACGTTACAAACATGTAACGTGAAAATGTATATACCTGAACAGAGACGGATTTACAATTAGAGAGAGAGAGAGAGACAGATTATATTATTTATATTATTATTATTATTGTATAGAAATCATCTATATCAAGTGAGAAAAAACACCTCTTCTTTCTTTACATACATAACCAGGCTGACAAGAACCGCTCTAATATGGCGGTCAGATACACACGTTCATGACAACGTTAAGGATAAGACACGTGTCGTCTACCACTTATTACATTTAGGCAGATGACGTCATTATCTTCTGCAGAGGTAGATGACAGTGTTAGAAGAAGGAAACATCTAAAACATACAGGAGAGGGTTCCGGCAGGACCAGGATTGGTGACCCCTGCTTTAGGTGATTGTGTCTTATTACCCTCAGCCCCCTAAAAGGGAGGTGGGAATATCGTTTTGTTTGTTTATCTATTTGTTTGTCAGCAACTACTGGATCAATTTCCATGATTTTTTTTGGGAAAGGTATGAGGTGGTCCAAAATAGATTTCATTCAATGTTGGTGAATGTAGGTCAAAGGTCAAGGTTTGGAAAAATGTTTTTACAATGATAATACATAGGGCAAATGAGGTCAAATGTTTGCAAAGGGGCGGAACCACTTGGTGTAATTGCAGTGTAAAGATGGTTGTGTTGGGTGTTGACTCCAGAAAGAATGGAGATGGATTAAAGCAAAGCTAATGGAGACCCACATACATGAATCCTTAGTGTAACGGTAAAATAATACCAAATTGTTTCCATTGTCAGTGGTGAAGGTTCCTTCCATGGTACAGAGGACTGAACATCTCATTCTATTGTAGAATTTCTGATCCACAGTACACCAACTTTGACCTCGGGTTTTCAGGGGGGGGGGTTTGTTTTGTTTTGTTTTTTTGTTGTTGTTTTTTTAGAAACATCTCCTGTGTACTTTATCCAACTGCTCATAGATTCAAAAACTAGATTTCATAACAAAACAAATGCTTATTTTACATGTCATATCTACACTGTAATCATTGGAAAAATATAAAATCAGCAAAATGTGAGGTTTGTAATATAAGCAGCGTAAAAACTAAAGTATACAGACAAGTTATGGATTTCCAGAGGTCTTATCTTTTAACCCCGGCCGCTTTTACAAACTGACTTAAACATACATTCAGCAAAAAACACTCTTTGCTCTAAGTTAAAGCGACAGTTAGAGCGTGATGTCCAGAACAATCGGCTCATAGTTACAGAACGTGCAGAAGACACATGTGGAATCTATTAGTGCAGTAATGGTTTTAACAGAAGCTTAATGAAGAACGGCAGCTCAGCGCTGCTGTCGAACTGTAGTTTAGCTTCAACGCACAACAAAACAAAACAAAACAGCTCAGTGTGTAGTAATGGAATATTAACTCTGTGAGGAATGGTTTTTAATTATGAATTATTTATACTGAATAAAATAATTTGGAATAAAATCTATTTCCTTCATGGTGACATAATAATGTTAACTCTAAATATAGGTTTCCATGGGTATGTTCTGCTCTAGTTAATTGGGCTTTCAGAGCTGGAGGTACAGAGGGTTCTGATTGGACAGAACGGCCACTTAACATCTGGATGTCTACCGGAAGAAAACCATTATGTCCACTTCCTGTTTTGCTTTTGTTTCAAATAACAACATGGAAGAACAGTTACTACATGTGATTTTTGTGTTTATTTTGTGATAATTACAAAACAGCAGCTTGACTGAATCAACCTACTAATACTAATTATTCAGTTTCCTTGGACCAAGGTTATTAGAGTTAATGAAAATGAACAACATGATGGAAACTAGAATTGGGGAAAAAAATATGGCAGCCACTTAGTTATATGTTCAGATTAATCACAGGGTTGCTTTGGATTAATTTCAATTAATCATGATTAAAACACTATTGGACTGTTCTGTCTTAGTTTTTTTTTTACTCAATTTTCCCACGAAATACACTAAGAAACAATAAAGGGGAGAAAAAAATTTACAGAACATGATAAAATCCACTAAAATTAACCGAAAACCCCCCACCAAATTTAATTGCATTAAAGTTTTAATCAGATTAATCATAATGATGAATTAATCTGAAGTATTGCATTAATTTTGACAGCTCTAACAAAGTTAACTGAAATATTCTTATATATTTAGTTGTTTACTGGCTGCAGCCAAACACTCCAGATGGTGCAGGATTTGAACTTTTATTGCTCAGAAACAAATGCTTTCTTAAACAAATAAAGCTGTTTGTTGTTTGACTGTGAGGGAACGTCCTCCTTCACTGCAGGGAAAGTGAGTGCAGCACAGATAACAAATGTGTCATGAGGTGACAAAAAAAAAACAGCAGACACGTTTCCAGGCTCACAGCCAACTGGCCCTTAACCCAGTCCTCACTGGTGGACCCCTGCCATCCCACTATCTGCAGACCCCCCCCCCCCCAGAGGTGGCTTCAGCTCTGATGACATTATTATTATTATTATTATTTTTTTAAATAAATGTTTTATAATCTTGTCATATCTTTCATCTTCCTTGCGGTCATATTCCAATAAATAAATCTGCTTTTTCTCCCAATTTAAAGATGAAAACAAGAGGAATTTAACTCATATTTTTCATACACTTTGATTAGTTTCATAACCACACAATACGCTTTCAGTTAGTTATCATCTTTTATTATTTAAATTATAGTTTTTATTTATTCCACTTAAGGAAAATGTTTTGTCAATTCTAGTTTTTCCTTCGGGATCAATGAAATATTGTCTTTCTGTCTGTCTTTGTCATTTCGTTAGTTTTGGTTAATGATAATCTTGACTCATGGAACCCGGTGTTGTAGTGAAGAAGCAGCTGTTTGAGTCCGGCCATGACCCGGTTCGGTCACAGAGGAGACGGGAGTGCGTCTGACCCCTTTGTTCCCAGTCACTAACTCACTGGTCCACGGCCACATGTGGGTTCTGTTAAAACTCTAATGGCTTTAACAGAAGCTGCTCCGTTTTAGGTCCATTAGTCAAAACGTTGGCTCAGAGCGTTTGGACCTGAACTCTGCTTCACATTCAGTTTAAATGCACTGTCATTACACTGTAAAAAATCTAAATCTGACAAAGTGTATTTGTTTCATTTCTAGTTCAAATATCTCATCACACTTAAAATCAGACAGAATCACCGACAGAGGGAACGTTTCAGTCTGATGTAAGAACTGAATTATACAGTGGAGAAAAAAATGTCCCTCGAAAAACAAGTAAAAAACTAAAAATTATACAAGGTATTTTCGCTTGAATTAAGCAAAAACAAAGTCTGGAATTAAGGAAAAGATCTTTGAATTCAGCAAAAAATAAATTAGGCAAAAAAATCTTGAATTAATTAAAAAAATTATTAAATAAAATAAATGTTGAATTAAGCAAAAATAAATAAATAAAATTATGAATTAAGGGGAAAAATTAATTCAGCAAAAAATGAATAAATAAATAAATAAACATTTTGAATAACGCCAAAAAGAATCTGCCAATGAAACCAGTGAAAGTTTTTAGCTCAGATTTTCCAGATCTATTGTCTATAGATCAGTTCTTACATCTGCCTGAAAAGTTCCTCTGTAGGTGATTCTGTCTGATTTGAAATGTGATGAGACAGTTGGACTCCAAATGAAACAAATCCATCCAGTTCTATATTTTGCAGTGTGATCAGGCTCCTCCCCTTTAATGGTGGGGGGGCTCAGCCTGGTTCATCAGCAGCAGAAGCGTCTGAAGCCAAAGGATGCTTCCTCTGAACCCTCTGCGTCGCTTTCTTCCAGACCTTTGAAAATCAGTCTGCTGTTGTGATTATTTCAGGGTTTTCCCCTTGGAAACTTTTGGTTTGTCAGGGGGAGGGGGTTGTAACTCCAAAAAGACTGGTGATATTTCATTTATTTATTTATTGGCAGGGACAGTGCAGTCAAATATAGTTACAGACTTACAGTAGATGTGATGCATATAGAGTTTATAGTTTGTGCTAATTCTCAACTCATGTCCCAGGTTGGGTTTTTCTACAGCGCTGCGGCAGATTAAAATGTATTACAACACAATTTATAATATGAGAGGAAAGAAAAACAGCTAAATGGTCTACACAGTATAAAAGTCACATTCACTCACCCACATCAACATGCTTTTTTACAATAAACACTTCTTTACTATTGTTGACAGATAGGAAACTACATGTAGGCTCCAAAATTACATCTTGACCTTTGACCTGCAGCGACCTTCAAAGGTCAAAGTCATAGTCATAGATCTTCATTAAGAGCTAAAAAGTATGCGAGGGGCGTGGGTTTGCTGGGCCTGGAACCACTTGTTATTTATGTTTTTGGTCTAACCGCCACCAGATATCCTTCATGTTAATGTGGTAACTGAAAATATTCTTCACAATTTCTATATTTTCCATATCAATCAATATCATGAAGGGGAAGAACTGATTAAATTTTGCACGATTTACCATTTGTAGTTTATCCACAAGGGGTTGCTTAAAAATTTTGTATCACTAAACACTTTTATTCATATCTATGGACCTGTGTCTGATTGACTTCAGATCAAGTGCCAATGAAAGGTCACAACCTGATTATGAAAGGTTATGGACCTGATTATGAAAGGTGATGACCTGGGGATGCCTCAGTTTTGTCTAGTTTGTGTAATATGTACTAGATAACACAGTATCAATTTGATCATTTAAAAATATATGTAGATATATATGTGCATATATGTAGTATATATGTTTAATTGACAGAATTATTTCTGGTGGTGTTTAGTATATATATATATATATATATATATATATATATATATATATATATATATATATATATATATATATATATATATATATATATAAACTTTATTTAACCAGGAAAAAAGTTCATTAGACTTTTTTTCTAAGAGTGTCCAGACAGCACAAGGTACACATACGACAAAAGTCAATCCTAAAAACAAACTGATAAAAGCATCAGTATAAAGTAAACAAGCCCAGTGAGTCATCAATGAAAATACTCACTGGTACTCAGATACATACTCACTTCCACGGCTGTAAATAGTGCAGATTAAAAGAAAGTGTTGAAACTTTGACTGGGCTTTTGAAAATAGCACGACTTTTATTTTTGCTATTTCCTTTCATAATCCATTCACTGACTTTATTTTTGGTGAGTTTGTGATGAATATATGAAGTGTTTGACAGTGTTCAAACACTGTGTTTACCTGTGGGGACGGTTGAGCCTTTCTTCTTTTTCCAATAGTCTATAATAGTCCTGTGTTGGTGTTAAATTGTCCCCGGAGGGTTTCTACCTGCAGGCTGACGTACAAGGTGCCGCCACCAGAGTGAGGCAGAGGGTGAGGCTGGGAGGGACGGGGGAGGGGTCTGAGAAAAATGAGTGGCAGCTGGTGGGCGGGGCTTAGCATGTGAGAGGTTGAAGTGAGTGTTAGAGGAAAGTCAGAGCTGACGGGACAAGATACACTGATACATCAGAGGGACATGGAGACGGGCGCACAATGGTGTCACTTTGGAATACACAATATTTAACACACTGCAGACAGTATGGTAAGAACAACACACACACACACACACACACACTGAAGAAGGGATGTGCCAGCACTGTGGAATAGAGCACATGTACTGTAGTGTCTGTGTGTCTGTGTGTGTGTGTGTGTGTGTGTGCGCGTGTGTCATGTTTGTTGTGGTGGGGGAGGGGGACAGCAGGGGTGTAGGGTGTAGGGTTTCAACTAAGGTGTGCTCCTCAAACATGTTTAATAAGGTGTGTGTGTGTGTGTGTGTCTCGTCCAGTCTGTTAGTGTCATTACAGTCAGTGTTTGTGTTGTGTGTGACCTGAGTAAAGGCTGACAGGTTGTATTTTGGGTTTGGACCTGCTGTTGACCAACAAACCCAACGTCCACTTCAGCGTACCTTCCTACAGATCTGTTAAACCAATTTCAGACCCACATTCAGCCATGTTTGATCCCATAATTACATCTTCAACAAATCAAATTTCACTTCAGACTGAATTGGTCTGAATGTGGAACCTGAACTCAAATGATTGATAATAATTAAGGCCTGTAATTGACCCCTTGGTGGACCGGGTTTGGTCCCCAGGCCACATGTTTGACCCTCCCAGAGTTAAACTGAGCAGGAGGACAGACATTGGCACAACTTTAACTCTGAACGTGTCTCATGTTGCTCTGTCTTTAATATGTTGTTTTTCCAGTTTTACTCAGACAGTTTGAAAAGTGATTGTGCACAGATCTGTTCAGTCCAGTGTTTCCATACACCTCAAACAAATTCAAAAGTGATGTCACCAAGAGGGAAGTGGGATGGATGGATGGATCTATAGATAGATAGATAGATAGATAGATAGATAGATAGATAGATAGATAGATAGATAGATAGATAGATAGATAGATAGAATTTGTTGTCATTTCACACAAAACATCATAGCACTGCAGAAACGATATATCATTGCACAGTCAACATGAGTGACCAAATACATGTGACGCACTTGGACGAATGTTTGCTTCACTCAATCACAAAGTAAATCTCGACCCTCAAAGCCCTCCTTCACTCTCCTATTGGACCCCAAAGCTGAACAGAAAGTTAATAGTTTGTTCACAGCAGTTTTATTCCACTGAATATAACAGTCTGAAGGTAAAGGCAATATTTCTGCATGTTTTTTCGAAAGCGAGTTGTTGTTTTGGTCTAATTTTATTGTTGGTTCAGTGAATGTTGTTTGAAAAGTGAATGTCAGATGCTGTACAGCTAACGTGTGTTAGCTTTGTTTACAGAGATCGGCTGATAGACCTTTGTCATTTAAACATGTTTCAAAGTTTTTAGAGTTTACGGCAAAAAATTAAATCAATTGTTGTTCGAATTGTGTTTGGTGATCATAACAACGGTTTTGTTTGAGCTTTTAGATGAGTTTATGACCTTTCTGTGGATATGCATCATTAGCATATTCATAAAAAATTATTATTCTGTATATTTGTCGCTCTACAGCCGCTCTGCAGTCACACAACAAGTTAAACAATACCCTGTCTCTTATTATTGTGAAAACACATTTTTTATGACTGTGACCTTTGACCTACATTCATTAACATTTAGTGGGATGTATTCTGGCTCACCTCATACCTTTCCTGAAAATTTAATGGAAATTCATCCAGTAGTTTTTGCGTAAAGCTGCTGAAAAAACAGACACACAAACCGTTTCAAAAACAATACCCCTCTCCCCCTCCCAGGCTAATGAAATTAAAAACTAGAAAAGCCCCCCCCAGAAAGAGAGCAAGAAAGGGGAAAAAAAAAAGGAAGAAATATTGAATGGACTTTTTTTTTTGTATTTTTTTTTTGTCTGTTCATGCAGGGAACACTTGATGCTGTAAATATTTAATTAACTGTAAACAGTCTAATGATATATCGATTTATTGGCCAGTTGATATGTACGTATTTTTCTTGTACTGTATCGATATGGGCCTGTTGCAGTGGCTAATATACTCTTTTTACTGTAGGAAAAAAATAAGAGAAAAGGGTTGGTTGAAAAAGCAGAGAAAATGAAAGGAAATAGAAGATCAAAAAGGAAAGAAGGGAAAATAAAATAAAAAGGGGACGAACATTAAAAAGAGGAGGAATAGAAGGGAAGTAACAAAAAGGGAACAAAGAAAGTAGAAAAAAGTATGTGTTTGATAATATTTATTCAGCTTCACAATTTGTATTTTTTTGTAATTGTAATTAAAGAAGCTTTCTGACATTTACTATCATTTGACAGGAAAAAACACAAAAAAACAAATATATATATCAGCTCCAAATATCAACTTAGAAATATGTGTTGGTCATCATAATTAGTATCAGCGCCAAAAAAATCTAAATCAGTCGATCATTAAAGCAGTGAATCAGGTAAAGAGGAGAGGCACAAAAAGGAAGATTTGGATATGACTGTATTCCTTTTTTTTATGTTTTTGTGTTTATTGGGATTGTTATGAGTACAATGAGTGATGTACAAACAAAAAAATCATTCATTCATTCATTCATTCATTTTTCCCAAACACGTTTTAGCATCAGAGTGAAGTTTCTTCCTTGTTTGAATGTAAATGAAAGAGGCTGGAGTTTCTATTCAATATTTGAGTCCCATGGGATCAGAACACACTGATGATGGAACACATCTGCACACACACACATTTTATACAGTATGTATAAATAGATGTGTGCACTAACACACTAACATCAACATACAAACAGTTTAATGGAGTGATTTATGTTTAACAGATGTAAGGTTCGTTCTTTCAAATTCACACGCTTTATGGCATTTACTTCAGTTTATTTCAAACACAAACATAATGCAAAACATAAGGAGGAAAAATATACAATATAACACATCATAAAACATTCTGTTATGTACAATAAACACAAAATAATGAATCAGGCCTAAAGTGATGTTTGACAAATTACACTCTACAAGTAAAATGCTTCTGGAATAAAACTAATGAAATGTCCCCACATGTGGGTTACTGATAAAAAAAACAAACTCAAGTCTTAAATGCTGGTTTGTTCATATTTCTAAGATAAATCTGAGGTCAAAATGGGAAATTGTTAGAATTAACAAGAGAAAGGGTTTTAGTCCAAAGGAATATTGGTGTCAGATCTACCTGATCTACGTCAAACACTGTCTGTACATTATGATCCATTCACTTTACAGGTTCTTATTTACTAATCCATTTTATACATGTACATAAACCAGCATATATGGAATAACACCATCATATATATTAAAAACATCAACTAACCAGCACTAAAGTCATTTGTTTTCTGATTGATCTGATTAAAGTATGTAAGATTTAGCACATTTAATGTCTGAAGCAGATACTTTCTTAAAAAAGTGTAGAGCAGTGATATTAAAGGAGATTTTCTGATATTTGTTTTAATTTGACAGACAGAAAAAATCACCATTGGTTCCAAATATTGTCATAGAAATATCAGCCTTAGCAAAGTACTTTAATCAGTTTTTCGGCAGTGTTTGCGGCTGCTATGTGCAGGCGCACAGCTGTTAGCAGTGACAATGCGCATTTATCGCTATTGAGAGAAAGTAGCTCAAAGCAATTACGAGCTCACACCTCCTAATTTTTGTTCTGTGACGGTTTTGTAATAAATCGCTCATTCAAACACATATTGTTTTGGGAAGACACACGTTTTAATTTCGTGACCCCAGGGAACTTGCCAGGACTACTTTCACTTTGACCAAAACCGGACCAGAACTCGACTCACAGGACAGTGTCGGGGGTAAGTCACTGTGGGTGCACCAGAGTAAAGACGCTGATTCTATGCAAATTCATGTGAAAAATAGTGAACTATCCCTCTAAGCTTTATTAGGGATTTATTGTCATATTAGCCATGGTTATTTGTGTATTTTCAGTGAAAATCATCTATTTTCCTATATTTCATTTTCTGATCATATTATGTTCCAAAAAACAGTTCACTTTTTCAGCAAAAATGTGTCATTAACTGAACATAAACCCTCTCAGTAAATCATGGCAGTGATTAAAAAGCATATGGTCGAACACAACAGATCAATACAAGGAAACAAAAATGGGGAGTTTGCCTGGACGATATATCTCGTCTGTGAATAATACAGAATGAACTAAAAAAGCACTCAGAGAGCACAGACCTCCGCAAGGTAGACCCTCCCGATCACCCCCAAAATGAATGAAATCAGTTCTTCCTGTTCACATTTACAACATATCCTGAAAATTTCATCAAAATCCGTCCATAAGTTTTCAAGTTGTCTTGAACACAGACAAACAGATAAACGCTGGCAAAAACATAACCTCTTTGGCGGAGGTAATTATTCACTTTATAGTTTCATTCTGTGCTGTGACATCTGCAGCCAGGCCACAGGCTTCCCACAATGCATCAGTCTACCGCTGCTCACAATAGAAATGGCAGTTTATAAGTCGACCAAAAGAATGAATAAAAGGACCAGAGGCTGTTGTTTTTGTTAGTGAGTCACATCCTTATACAGAGGATGACACACACACACACACACACACACACACACACACACACACACCTGAGCAGTGATGAACCTGCATTGTTACCATGGAAACATTGTGATTGTTCCTTGTGTGGGTGTGTTTTCCTGACTTGCCTAACTTTTGACTGTCCGTGGTGGTCTGTGTTCAGACGTGTTTAACAAAAAGATAAGTAATCAGGTGATTCATTGACATATTTGGTGCAGTTCCATCTGTGACATTTGTCGCTTTTCCATCGGAATTTTTATGCTTAAGTTATATTTGTGTAATTTGAGGGTCAATGGAAACATGACCATTTTGTTGCTACATTTTATTTTATTTTTTAAAGTTTCTTGAATAAATGACAGTTTCCAGTTGAATAAGAGGCATTGATGCAATCATACTGTTTGATTTATTTTATTGGGTGTGTATCTTTTCCACGGTTGACGATTGAATGATGAAACGATGAGACACTTTTTTAATTTTCAGATTGTGGATTCTCAGTTAACCCATAAGGACCCAAAATGCCAACCGTGATACAAACCATCTACTGATCTGAACTGTTTAATACCTGTTGATCTATTAATTCTATCAATACATGTAAATAATTGGTATAAAATACAGTTTCATCTGTCCATGGTCATCAGATATGACCCATTTGGACATTCAGAGGCTCTGTAGTTACCGTGGAAACACTGTCATCCTCTCCAACATTGATTCACCAATAAAACCCCTTTAGTCGTATCAGTGACAGTGGACATTGGCACTTGGTTTGTGTTCATTAAATAAGACAATTTGTTGATAAAGTAATGTTTTCTTAATTTTTTTTCCATTTTATAATAACCCTCAACTTTACACTGAGCTTTAATGAACGTGTACATGATCAGTGAATGAAATATAGGAAAATACATGATCATGATAAAAAAAAATAAGCACAAAATTCAGAGTGTAATATTGTAATAAATGGTGATAAATCACTTCAGAAAGGTTAAAATAAAGAGAAAAAATCATCTGGGAACTGACACAGAAGTAGCATTAGGACTTTATTGGTTAAATATGAAAAGGAGGAATTATACAGGGTTTGTGTTTGTTGGTGTGGATGTAACTTCCACCTCAGATGAGCTGTTACTCATTCTGTCAGATGCTCTGTCCTCCTGTTCCTGACATCCGCCTTCATGCCCCTGCCGGCTCTATGTATGTGGATCCTTTATCATCAACCCCATCAATGACCTTCAACCCTGTATTATATGACTATTGATCGTTGCAGATTTGTCGTAAACCTCAGCGTTTTAGTTGATTTGTCTGGGGGGGGGGGACAAACCCTGATCACAGAGCCCTGTCACCTCTGTGGCTGAAGAACTGAATATATTTTACTATTGTTATGTTTTACATTTTTAGAAAAAGGAAATGTCAACAAATGTATCAGGTGACTCAAAGAATGTTCATAATGATGTTGGAGAAAGATCTATTGTGTGTGTTTTGACCTTTTTAACAGTCACAGTCGTTCACAGTTGCATATTTAGAAATTCAAATTAATGCCTTATTCCAATGAAGGACTTAACTGGAGTTTCCCAGAAATCTGCATTTACACACTAGCAAGACCAATTTAAATGACTGTTCCACTCCCAAACACTAGGTGGCGCTATATGCCCTTTCACGCTAGCATGCTTCCTGTTGGCACCATAGAAGAAGAACAATACCTAAACAAAAGCAGTAGATTTGAAGCAGACGTAGTAGAATGAGTACAACACCCAGAGAAGATATGGACCACAGCCATGCAGCAGCTCAGTATATTCCATATATACTATTTACTCTGATTTATTACAGTAATTTACATGTTGTCATGGTGACTGGTCACTTCCTGAAGGGGGCGTGTCCAGGCCAGTTGTAATTCAACTGAGGTTGGTTGGTGTTTACATGCACAGAAATGTGCTTACATTGACATTATTGGCCTTGGTTATTCCAACATCTAAAACTCCAGTTTGATTCAATTATACCCCAATTAAAATGTTTACATGACTTTTAAAACTTTGATATTAATTGGAGTAAGGCAGTAACTTCATTTTCTCTGTAAACATACTGACTGTCTCTGCGACACTTGATCTGTGTAGTTGTGTTTCTTAAAATTAAAGGGGGTGCACACTTAAAGGTCTGACATGTGTTAGAGTGAATGTGTCCCGATAATCGGCCCTGAAATTAGTCATGCCCAGCAATCGTAAATATTAAACATGTTCAATTCCACCATAATAATAATAATAGTAATAATAATAATAATAATAATAATAATAGTAATAATAATAGTAGTAATAATAATAATAATAATTGTGGATTAGGTTTCTGTCGCACTTTTAAAGGCACCCAAAGCACGTTACCCTATTGATCCATTATTCATTCACTCTCACATTGTCACTCAAGTGGGAGTCCTACATTCATATCCACAGCTGCTCTGGTGCAGACTAATGGATGTGTGGCCATTTGTATGTTTTTCAGCAACTTTACACAAAAAACTACTTGACCAATTTCCATAAAATTTTCAGGACAAGTGTGGCTGAATTTTGTGAATGATGAATGTAGGTCAAAGGTCAAGGTCACCAAAAATGGGTTTTCACAATGATCAGAGATAAATCAATTCAGGAATTTCCTTTTCATTCTTGTATACTCAGTTTTACATATAGCTTCTTTTTGCTCTCACTGTTAACGTGCATTGACACCAGAACCTTGAAGGACAAATTAATTAAGTCAAAATAGAGGTCAACATTTAATTTTGAATATAACTTTTGAACTATTCATCTTATAAACTTACAATGAGCATCAAAATTCCTGTCATTCCACTCTGCATCTTGTGTGTATAGATTCTCACCCAAGAGGTCAGGGGTCACTACCTAAAAAAAACTAAAATTGACTCTCTCTCTTGGGTCAGGTGGTTCGTGAAGGAACTGCTGTGACTACAATTGACTATAATGGGAAAAACGAATGGATATGACACCTGTTATGGGCTTTAAAATGGCATCATGACCTTTGACTGAGTGACCTTGAAAGGTCAAACCCATAGTCTGGCACTTTGAGAAGAAATACATTAAGAGCTAAAACATTTGTGAGTGGTGGGGTTTGTTGTACCTTTCAGCACTTGTTTTTTTTTTCTTTTTTTAAGATATTCTCCTGCCTCGTATCAGTATATAGCTCTGTGGGATGTTTTGACATCTGTGAATTTCAGACTCTTGGATCTGTACCTCCAAAGTTGACTCACTGGATGCCATCCCTTGGCTTTTATCAGTCGTAGCATGCCCACACTGAAGCAGATCAGAACAGATTTGTTTAAATTTACTGTAAACACCTCCTTTTTGCATTCCTAACACCATATAGTCTGCGTTCCAGATCAGGAATAGTTCTACTAATGTTGCTAAAAACATAACACCATCTAGAATCAATTCCTTTAAAAGTTGTGAGTAAAGGGCCGAGGCAGCTGACGAAGGACAACAGACAGGGCTTTGTCCTCGTAAAGGACCAGGAGGACAGAGTGGACAAAAAAAGACTTTATCTGAGTGCGTAATTGTATCTAAAGTCACTCAGCTGAGTTTTAAATGCACCGACGGAGATAAGACGAGCGCCGAGGACAAAAAAGGACACGTTGATGGAAGCAGGGACATGTTCGGGCTCTTCCACACCGACTGTAAATCTGCGATGTTTGGGCTTGTCGAGGGGCTGCTGGGTAAAAAAAAACACTGCAGCAGTGGGAGGGCATTTGCAGGAATGTTCAGAGCGTGGAGGTAATGTAGATGTACTGATGGATGGAGGTTCACAGCAATAGCATGTGTAGGAGTGAGCAAGAGATGGAAAAGTCAGTCTGGAGACATTTTTAAAGTTGCTACAGATCAACCTGCTGACATCCTGGAACCTCTACCTCTTTACTTTTGTTTAGAACAGAATTCTCCCAGGCTTTGGTAGTTTTTTTTTTTTTTTTTTTTAACTAAGATGGAATCGACAGATTTGAAAGAGGAAGGTCGTCGTTTGTGTTCAGTTCAGTTTGATAGGAATGCGGAAAACATCTGCGCTCTCAGACTGACCTTCTCGTTTTAGCATTTTTGACATTTTCATTTAGAGAATCAGAGAAGGTCAAGTCTGAGGGACACAAACAGGCTTTACGAAGAGTAAGGATGTCTTTATCTGATCACGTGATCAGAAATCGGAGCCGATCATATAATTTCATACTTGATCGGAATTGGTTATTACATCCCGAACAGTGATTGGAAATAATATATGGGTCATTCCATGTCATTTAATCCAGTGGTCCCCACCTGCGTAGCAAAACATCTTCATACATGTTAAAAAAATTAGCTAACCACCACTTTGTCATTCGTTTTCTGATTCATCTTATTAAACTATGTAAGATTTAGCATGTCTGTAGTGTCTGTCAATGTCTGAAGTAGATACTTTCAAAAAAATATTGTAGAGCAGTGATATTGATTTTAATTGCCACCCAACTACAAATGCTGTTGAAGGTGTTGAATACATTTTTTGTGATTTTATTTGTTTGTATTTTACAAGAGTATTTGAATATGTTTTGATTTTTCAATGCTTTTTTTATGTCAGTTTATTTTCATGGATTTTAGCATGCTTTTACAGTGGTGCCTCAATTTGCAAAATTAATTCGTTACAGAAGTGTTTTCATAACGTGATTCGTCGCATTTTACAAGATTTATTCCAGGGGCCCCAAAACTACCCATTAAAAATTCTAAAAATATACACATTTTGTATGAAATATGTGTTAAAAGTAAAATCAAATTAGTTATTAAACCATTAAAATGAACAAGACATGCAAATCATTTACATACCATTGTGGTTGTTTCAGTGTTTCCGCTACATTCATTTAGTAGCGGCGGCTTTATCAGTAACAGACACGTGGGAACATTTCATTAGTTTTATTCCAGAAGCATTTTACTTGTCGACCAGTGAAACTGATGGAGTGAAGCTTCAGGTCTAGACTTTATGACTGGATGGATAAAGATGTTTCTGCTTCCAGTGTCTGCAGACCCATCGTCTCTATGACATGTAGCCCACTGACCCACTGGGCAAAGCCCCGCGTCCTGATGGAAGCTGTTTTTCACAGTGTATGAACACTTAACACAGGTGTTAATTAAAGGAACTCAGCCTTTTGTCCCTGAATGCTGCAGCTCACCCACAAAAACCTCCACTTCCCTCCAAAGCAGAGCTACCAAAGTCACTTTAGTTCAGGGCCACATTCAGACCTAATATGATAAGTTTGTCAAATAATATGAATAATACGATAAGAATAGTGTTGTCAAAATTAACACAGATTAATCCATCATCATGATTAATCTGATTAAAAATGTTAACACGATTCGATGGAACAGTTGTGTTTTGTTGAAACTGTTGAAGGTATTGAATAAATATGTTAATTACATATATATTCATATTTTTGCATGTTTTGGATATTTTGTCACAATTTTTTTTTCCTGTATTTTTTTATGCTTTGAATTTTCCATAGCTTTTTTGTTATTTTTAGTTAGTTATAAGACAGAACACTTGACCGTCATAAAGTGTTTTGTTAATGATTAATCGTGTCTTTCAATAGGTAGGTCACTGTGAACTCGCAGTCACAGAAGTGACAGTGAAATCTCACATCCATTTAGTGCATTTGGGGACGTGGGGGGGGTCTGCCTTGGTGGAACCCACACTCTTTTTTCAAGTTTGTTTTGTGATTATTTTTATATTAGATTTTAAAATCCAGGAGTGTTTTCCCTCAATGTTGCATATTTAATATAAAACAAGTGAATCACAACATTTATATATATTTTTTTTATTTTAAAAAATTACAAAATAATGTTAAATTGGAGTGTGATGTTACCTTACAACACTAAATGATCCCAGCCTCTTCCACACAGTGAGGAAAACTGTCTGGTATTTCTCAGCTGTTTTTCCCTTTTTTCTGTATCAGTATGGGATTAGTATCAACAGATAATAAAACATCAATTCAATCAAGGGGAGAATATGTTTAAAAAATACAGAAATATAAATTGAAAATAAAAAAAAATAGGCATGTTTAAACCTGGAATTTACGATTTAATTCAATTTAAATGGTTTAAGTGGCCTAAAAAGGTGGCTCGGTGCTTCCCTACTTTAACTAACACACTGTGGAGCATCGTAAGGATGAAAAGGCATCAGCCAGAGTCAGTAATAAAATTAAATAAGATTTTTTTCCCACACTGTGCCTCCCCTGAAGTTCTGTAGCACCCCCTAGGGGAGGCCCGCCTCACACTTTGAAAACTGCTGCTCTAAAGGCTGCGGTTCCAGACTTTTTCCCATTGTGTGCTGCGTTAAAGTAACAGGATGAACCCTGACAACAAAGTCATGTCTGGCACAAAGAGGCGAGTGTCAGTCGCAGATCCAGAGGGTTCCTGTCATCTTCTCCCAGCTTGTCTCTAACGCTCTGTCATCCTTTTGGTCCAACCCGCCTGAAACCCGACGCTTGAAACCCCCTCGGGCCGTCTGGGAAACAGCCCTCCACGAAAACCGACACACCTCGACTCCTGAATTTAACACTCGTTAAAAGAACATTCCCCGGGGATCATTAAATTGTCTGACCTACTTTAACGGGAGATGAAACCTTTACATCAGCACAGATGCCCTCATGGATTAATCAGATTGTTTCTATTCATGCGAACTGCTTTTATGGACAATATTTTTAATTAATGTTAGACCGATATATCGGTCAGCCGATATTTCCATTTTTTTCTTGTATCGGCATCGGCATCGGCTGATATGTTATTTTTTCCCTACCATGATTTTACTGACGGGTGAAGAAAAAAGAGGAGGAAAGCAGGGGAGAAAACCAAAAAAAATTGAGAAATAGGAAAAAAGAAGGAATAAAGGGAAAAAGAAAACAAAAAAGGAAAAGGAAGAGAAAAGGGAGGGGGAGAAAAAACTGAAACGGAAGAAAAAAGCAAGAAAAGCAATTTTCTTTATGTAGCACTTTTCACAGATGAAGTCTGTTTCACAGTTCAACATAAAATGTCAGTAAAAGCTGAATATAAAATACATTTAAAAAATGGGACAGATAAAAACACAATACAAACAGAAAAAGGAAAAAGAAGATAAAAGAAGGGAACCAAAAAGGAGAGAAAAGCAAAAAGCTAAGCTGTGTTTGCTTATATTTATGAGGTGAAGTGTCACAATTTTTATTTTAAATGTAATTCAAGAAGATTTTCTGACATTTGTTTTCATTTGACAGAGAAAAAAATCCGTCAACTGAACTCAAATGGGAGATCGGTGCTGATCAGAGAAGGGGGGGTGGGTGGCGACAGGTGTTTGGTGCATGTATTGACCTATAATACTCTAGCGTTTCACAAAAATGGCTGAGACTGGGCTTGTGTGGAACGCCAGGGTCCTCGTCAGAGCGTTTCAGCGTAACATAATGTTACGCTGTCAGTTTGAAATGTTACACTGTGATTAAGGCTGCTACACTGCCTTTCAAGTTATTCAAGTTATTGTAAAGAAATGTGTACACGTTAAAACTAGCTTCTAACTGCTGTTTTTGGAGGCACGGGCAGAGGTACGGTCAAAGGTAATGCTGGCGGGTCGTGGACGCAGAAGTGACAAAATAAGAACATATTCATGGATCATGGATCATGGATCCGTGGTTGATCCACACAGCCCAATCATTTTAGTTTGAAGGAAGCTTTATATCCGCTGACAAATTTCCAAAACACAGGACGTGACTTAACACACATGAACACACACCGTATGTGTGAACATGTGCAGTGTGTGCTTTAAGAGAAAATAAAGATCAACAGAGAGCTCCTGGGTCGAGAAAATGTCCGTTTACGGGTCTAATGTATGTGGGTACAGGTTCCTAAAGTGGAATGTGTGATCCTGTAACAGCGGTACTTCTGTCACATGACTCCCAGTCAGAATATTAATCACTAATTAAACCCAGTTTGGTTGTTCAGTTGACCTGAAAATAGAGGATTCCTTAACCCCTGACCCCTAACCCGCCCCAGTGGTGGAAGAGACAGTCACACCTCCCTGTCATATCTTTAAAATACACCTTTAAACCAGACACCAGTGCAGCATCAGGAAGAGTTTTTATCAAATCAGTGGATATAGTTTCAGTGACATTAATGTTCTTAGACATGATCATGTTTTTCATTTGATTTTCCTCAAAAAGAGGAAAAAAACATTTTATGTCTAACTTCAGTGTATTTTCACATTTGCAGGAATAATTCAACTTTGACATTTTTATATTTTATTGTGTTCTTGAGGGAAAGTAAGTTTTGTATTTTAAAATGAGCTTTACAAATCTGTTAAATTAGTCACACCAGATTATCAGTTTCATATTTCATTAATATCAGTTATCTACAGCTAATGTTAAAATAATAACACGTACTGTATAGAACTGTGTCAGTCATGTGTCTTAACTCATGGTTTATTGACGCCTGGAGCCGTTAAGACGCTTCCTATTATTGTACCATTAACTGAGAAATAACTGATCTAATTATTTGGTCCATGTTACATTTCATCCTATAAATATCTGATGTACAAATACCAAAAGTCAAAGCTGTTTTTGAATCCAGAAGCAAACCTAGTCATGGAAACCGAAGCTGACCTATCAGCTGACGACTCCTGTTGATTTGACCCACTGTAAAAAACTGCCAAATAACATGAGCACTTCCTGTGCTGACATCTAAGATGACGCTGTGTTGACGTTCCTCTGGGTTATTTACTGCTCTGATGCGTACGAGACGAGTTCAGCTGTGGTTGAAGTAAACGAGCTAGTCTTCTAAGAAATGTCTGTTTAGAACATTTAGGAATAACTGCTACTGATGCATTTATTAACAGTTCCTGGAATTAATCTACTGTAAAAAAAAAAAAATCTAATTTATTTTCTGGTCAAAGTTCGATTACAGGAGATGTTTGACCTATTTACAGCATGAAAATGTGTAATATGTGCTCAGTGGTTTACAGTATTGATGGACTGATATTATGGGCCGATATTTTAGCTTTTTTCTTGTATCGGTAACGACTTGTGTTTTTAGTGCATTTTACTCAATTTGGAATAATTCACAGCTGTATTTAGAATACCTTACAGCTGTATTTGGAATAATTCCCAGCTTCATTTATAATAATTCACAGCTGTATTTGGAATCCTTCAAAGGCTTCAGCCTCTGTATGAGGCAGTGTCCTGACAAACCCTCTTATCTAATCTACTGTTTGAAACACTGGCTGCACGTCAAGGTCATCCTTATCGGCCTCAGCACTCCTTTGGCTCCGCTCTGCTGGGTTTGGATGTCTTTGTCTCCCTCCTCTTGGTGAAAGTGTAGTATTTGTGTGGTACTGGAGAACCCCCCCCATGGGCTTCAGCTGCTGCACGTTCACATGAAGGTGTGAACTCCTGTGAAAACACACAAGAGGCAGAAACAAAGGGAAGGGGCCGGAAGAGGGTGATAAAGGACGTTTGGTGAAGGAGAAAATGGACTCAGCTCCAGCTGGGGATCACAAGAACACACTAGTCATTTTTACAATCCACTCTTGAATGAAGCAAAAATATACTACAACAACAACATTGAATAAAGCAGCAAAAAAAAATAAAAAAAAAAAAAAAAAAAAAAAAAAATATATATATATATATATATATATATATATATATATACTGTATACCAATGGAGACATCATTGCATTTTTGAATTAATTGAAATATCGAAATTAGGCACTTCTAGTTTTTGGGGGGGTTTGCATTTAGTTACTAAATATAAAAGAGTGTAAGTATTGACAAAGGTTTGGGCCTATAGTGACTAGTGTTGGGTTTGCTGTGGGAGTGGGCGCTGTGTTGGTTCACGCTCAATGACTTCCATGTGATGTGGAGTTGACGGCAGAGCTGTGGAGGTGGATGTGTTGTGACCTCCTGGTCTCCTCTCAACCTGTTCCACCATTAGATCCTGGTATGTGTTCTCATCTCACACCTCGCGTTGGGCCCTCAGGAGCTTCCAACGCTCAGGTCCATGACGCTGGAAGAGGCGCTCGCACTGCATCCTTTCATTGCGACTCATCGTTCATCGTGTTCCATCATAGAAGACAGATGAAACTTTGAATCCCTGTGGGCGACAGATTGACTGTTTGTCTTTTATTCAAGCAGCAGCAGAGACATTCATATTAAAAAATAGACGACTTCAAATGAGAACAAAGCCAATAGTTCATTAGAGGAAATGCAGCTCAAAGTAATAAAAGTATGGATTACATCATTACAGGCAGATGTAAATGAACACCAGTGGAATTTACTGAGACAAGAGTCCTGTTCACACGGGACTACCATGACATGGGAACGCAGTCGATTTGTAATAATTAAGAAAACAGAGCTCGTTTGTATTCCTAATCCTGATCGTAATCCTTAACTCAGAATTCCTCTGCAAATTGGATCCATATTTCATCAGAGATCATCTGATAACGTTAACACCATGGAAGTCAATGCTCAGGACCTTGTCTTAGTGTTTGAAGGATTTCCTGGAGGTTCTGAACTCCGTCTTAAAGTCACAGAATTCCTTCAGGCTCAAAAATACTCCGATAATTTCTTCACCAACAGCAGTTTTTTTTTTCTTCCTGGTACTTTGTTTTTCATTCCAGCTTCATGTTCCTTTTGCTCTGTAGTCACGTTTATTGATGTGGATCCAAACAGCAGAACGTATCCTTCATCTAGCTTCATTTATTTTTTAATGTAACCTTTATTTAATCAGGAAATATCCCATTAAGATTAACAACCTCTTTTACAAGGGAATCCTGGCCAATATAGACAGAAGTGTTGTTAAAGTGCATTTAACATGTTTAATACAAATGCAAATTAATTGACAAATAAGTGGTAATGATTCCAAAATATCAATATTGAAGTAGATCTGTCACCTGCTTCTGGTCTGCAGAGAGAAAGTAGTTATTACGTATGTTACTTATGTTTTTGTCAGTGTTTACACTGATCTACAAGTAAAATGCTTCCAGAATAAAACTAATTAAGTGTTCCCACATGTGTGTTACTGATAAAGAAAACTCAAGTCTTAAATGCTGGTTGACTCAAGTTTCCAAGATAAGTCTGGGGTTAAAATGTGATTTTTTTTAGAATGGACAAGAGAATAGGTTTTAGTCCAAAGGAATATTGGTGTCAGATCTACCTGATCTACTTCAAAACACTGCCTGCACATTATGATCCATTCACTTTACAGGTTCTTTCGAGTGTAATATTTACTAATCCATTGTATCACTTCTACATAAACCACATTATTTTAGAAAGACATTTCAGGTAGATAAGACACAAGATGAATCTCATCTCATTTTCTGAACCCACTTTATCCTCACTAGGGTCACAGGGGTCACTGGGGGCCGAATCCAGCTACAATGGGTGAAGGTGGGGTACACCCTGTATGAGTCGCCAGTTCATCAAATGGCTGAACATATATAGACAAAAATATTCACTCTCACACCTGTGGGCAATTTAGATTAACCAGTTAACCTACCAGTGCATGTGTTTGGATGGTGGGAGGAAACCAGAGTACCTGAAGAAAACCCACACAGACACAAGGAGAACATGTAAACTCCACACAGAAAGGTCCCACTGAACAGTGTTGGAATTTAACCCAGGACCTTTTTGCTGTGTGGCACAAGTGCTAAACATGCCCCAGATGGATCAATTGTAACAGAACGGGTGATAGATGGACCCAAGATGCAAAACTCTGAGGCTTCAGATGCGTTTTACAGTCTTTATTAAATAATGAGTGAGCACGGATGAGGCTCCTCCCGGACCGTCCGTACGGGACACCGCGAGCCGCAGTGAAACCGGGAAGAAGGATGGTCAGACAGACAGGGTTCGTAGACAGATAATTGAAGACACAATAAGGGAGATCCAACACACCGTTATCCAGGTCCGTAGCAGGGTCACGCCGAGGGTCCGAGGTCCAATGAGGCATCGAGGGGGGGCAAGGCAAAACTCCGGGTCCAAAAACAAGCTTACGTCAATACACAAAAAATCCACACAATGACAGACAAGGGGCAGGCAGAGATCAGAATCCAAAAACCAGAACGAGAAGTCAAAAGCCAAGAAACCAGAGGTAAATGTACACTTGCTCATAAGTCGTATAACGCAGACAGATTCGCACCAGACAAACACACAGATTGCTTATTTATACCCTACTGACAGATGTCACAAATGATGTGACAATTAATGGAGGCGGGGAAACACCGGTGACAGGAAGTAAAGCAGGAAAGGTGAACATGAACCCACATAACAAAATAAAGAGCCCAAGACACCAACAACGACAGAAACGGTAGAAAGACGTACAAAAACTAGACAAACATGACACCAGATGCAGGATCCATGACATCAATAAAGAAAAGGATAAAGGGGAACAGTGAAACACCAGCACATATCATCCAACCACAACAAAAACAGCACAATCCATCTGTACATAAACACACACACATGTAAAGAGACATCACATATGGACAGAACATCTGTGATGAGAACACAGTAAAACACAGCCATAGATGAATAGATAGATAGATGACAAGGACAGACAGACAGACCCTGTAGGATGATACAATGATGTGAACTGTTTAGTTTCTGCTGTAAAACTTTGAGCGTTTGTTTATTTGGAGTTTCCAGTGGTTTCAGTGTCGAGCTGTTGGTTTGTTTGAGGTTAGTATGTTAGATGTGACATGATCATGGCATTTCCATAGTTTCCGGCCACATTAAACATGGTGTTTCACAGATACAGGTATAAACTGGCAAAACTAAACCAAACTCTTTAAGTGACCCACCCAGCTCGTGGTCCAGACCAATTATCTGAAGCAGTTATTTCAGCGTGTCTAGTTTTCTCCTGGAAGAACAGCTGGCCTGTCCTGTCACTTGTTGAAGGTCAAAGGTCACATCCCATGTGGGCCTTCCGCCCTGCCTCCCCCCCTCCTCTCGGTCATGTCACCATGATTGGTTGCTAACAAGTTCATGACCTGTGCTTTGTGAGAACCCTCATCCTCTTATGGCCTGGGTGGTTCAGCATGTGGTCCATGCACTGGAAAAAGTGACCCTCTGAAAACAGGCAAACAAATTAATACAAGATATTTTTACTTGAATTAAGCACCAAAAAATATCAAGAAAAAACATAAAATAATAATCTTCAATTAAGAACAAAAAATCTTGAGTTAAGCAGAAAAAAACTTGAATCAAGCAAAAATATCTGCCAGTGGAACAAATGAAAATGATCCTGGTAAGATATATATATATATATATATATATATATATATATATATATATAAGATATATAGATTTTTCTGCTTAATTCTATATTTCTTTTTGCTGTAATTAAGCAGAAAAATATTGCATTAAACAATCATTTTTGGCGCACCAGTGACACCAGTGCAAAAGGTTAGTCTCGAGCCCTGTGTAGTTTTTTGCAGTGAGGGTTTGTTCCAACAGCTGTTTGATAATCCCATGGGACTGGACCGCTGCTGCTGCTGGTGTGGGTATTGACAGTATCTGAGGCTGATGTGCGGTCAGGCGGTTCGTCTGAAGCCTCATCTCTATATCTGGGCTGGTTATTTACCTCATCCTCCACACCCAACAGGAACTGGTTTTCCCATCAGCCGTCAGCCCGGCCGGCTCAGCAGATGAATCATGGTCCTCCAGGGACAGAGACGCTGCCACCGACCGACTATTCATTAGAACCAGCACAACCTGAGAGATTGGATTAGTTGTGGCTAACAGACTCCATCTGGCTCATCTGCCTTTTTTACCTTCCGCCGAGGCCGTCACATCAAACACAAACACTGATTGTTTCTCCAGACGCTCGAACTCACCCTGAACCAAACTGTCACAAAACCTTTTACTGCAACAACATGGGCTCAACTGGAGGAGGACATGTGGAAAATCAGGTTTTACATTCAGATCTACCTATTTTCAACCTTTTCATTTACTACATGATTACTAGCCGTGTTGAGCTACATTTAGTAAATACAGTAACAGAGCATTTTGTAACATCCAACATGTAACAGCTTTGTCATTTCAATTTGTAATAAAGCCGCATTTTTTATTTTGTGGCGCGCTGTTAATGAATGACTTTCAGTTTTTTTTCATAAATAAGTGCACTGGACTATAGGGTGCATTAAGCGAAACTAAATGCTCAGATAAGTCAGTCAAACTTTATTAAACACATTTACAATAACTCTCAACTTTGTTCAAAGGTCACTGAGTGTATCCACAATAACTGTTATAACACCTAAAATACAACACAATACACTGACCTTTTCAGTACACTCCTTATACACACTGTAGTATTATAGTATATATTTGTGTACGACACAACACAAAGTCACTTCTGAAGGCTAGTTTTTTCTAGTTTAAAATGAAAGTTCAATTAACCACTAGTTAATTTATTTCATTTCATTCAAAAGTCACATCATTGGCTCTGTGCGATTATCTCCAGATAATCAGGAACTGCAGTGGTAACAGGACTTATTAAACCTTCTTGAGTGCTTTCGGGTTGGTTATTTAAAAAGTTATCACCTACGACCAATAGTTTTTTAGATCTTTCATTCTTTTGTTATCTTTCATTTCATTTTTTAAATTTATTTCTGAAAAGAAAATCTAATTTGCAGCAGGTCCACTGACACTAAAACAGGAAAATATCAGGTTTATCTTCAGTAAATTATAAACTTTGCTTTAATCGTAACTTTTCCTTCAATTTTCAGTTTTTGAATTTATTAACCCTCACTCTTAATCTGAGTTTTGAAATAAAAAAAATTAAATACAGGAAAATGCCAGGTTTTCACACAGAAAAAAGCAAAACACAGAAGGTAATGTTACAACTAGGGGTGTAACGGTACAAAAACCACAGTTTGGTACAGTACGCACCTCTGTTTTGAAGTAACAGTTCGGTTAATTTACAGAATGGAAACAACATGCAAAACAATTTTCTTCCTGAGAACGGTATTTATTAAACCAAAAAAATGTCAATATAAAAATGGAAATAGTAAATAAATTCAAAGTCTCTTTTTTCCTTCACGTATCAATAAATCATGGCAGGAAAAAAAACATTGGTCAACGCAACAGGCTGATACAAGAAAAAAACAAAAGCAAACCAGGTAAATATGGGCCTGGTATGTGTGTCATTAGCTTGTACGGTCACTGCTCTGGTAAAATAAAGTTTTATCTGCTCGTCTTCTTCACATGTGCTGGAGACAAATACAAACTGTAAACTCCAAACAGAAACAAAGTTGAATAAGTGTTGTGTTTTTTTTTGTGTTTTTAATCTGGTCTTGGAAGGATAATGACTGTATTGTGGGATACGTCCTCAGAGTGGGTGGCCTTGCTGGTTCTCCCATGGGAACCTCCGTCAGCCGGCTTTGAAGTGGCTCCGGGCCCAGTCTTAATACTCTAATCCACACTTTTAGACCCTCCAAATGCATTTCCATTTACTACAGTTGACCTTCACTTCCACTGACGCTCCGAACAGATTCTTTTTTCGAGTTCATGGACGATACAAACGCTGCAGTTGGTTTAGATACCAGACAGTTCAAAGTGTTTTACAGGAAACATTCCAAGCATTACACACAGGACAGCAATAAAAAGTATAGACAAGAAAGAGAAAACTAAACAAAAACATAGATAAAGCAGATACAAAGCTTCAAAGAAAGTGCAGATCTGAACGGATGATTAAAAACTATCCAGATGCAGCTCACAACTACTGATCGATCAATATTGATTTTATATTTATATATGAATAACTTTTTCTTTCTTTTCTTTTTTTTTTTACATCAGCCTTGGCCAATAACTAATACAGGTTGTCAATATTTCTAAGCCGATATTTGAAGCTGATACAGTTTTTTTTCTTCTTCATCAAAAGAAAACAAATATTAGGCAATCTTTTTGTGGGGGGGGTTAAAGAAACTTTTTAAAAAAAATCTGAATCAACCAAAAAAACTGCTAATGCAACAAGTAAAAAAAAATGTTGTGCTTAATTAACCAATTTAAAGTTATTGGACATGTTTTTGCTTTTCGTTTAATTCCAGGTGTTTTTTTTTTTGCTTAATTCAAGATTTAATTTAGATTTGTAGATTATTTTAATGTTTTTATTATTTTGCTTAATAGGTAGGTTACAGTCATGTGACGATGATGATGTTGTGGTTTCAGCTGGAGGGCAGGAAGTAACCGTGGAGAATGCAGCTATGGAGGAAACCATTGAAGAGTGTTTATTATATGAATTTAGATCCAGTGTCAAAACAGAGATACATACAGTTAGTTAAAAATGTATCGTACGTGACTCGTAACTTATGAAAATTCACAAGTTTTTGACAGAACCCAAAGATTTGCCAACAATCGAGGCTGTGGATATGACTAACTCCTGCTCCTGCAGACGTCCTACTACACCAGCAGCAGATGAAAATGTATAAAAGTTTGGAGAATTATAACTAAACTGACCCCAAGCAATCCATGTCTGCTGATTTTTTTGTTGTTGTTGTCTGAACTCATGATCTTGGATGCCCATGGGTGGGTGGTCAAATGTTTTTCATGCCCCCCACCCCCCGGCTCGCTGTCATCTGATATGGTGCTGCTAATATTGGCCACAGTGCCACATTTGGCTGCCAGTTGTTGTGTGTGAATCCTTGTTGAGTCACATCCAGAATATTCACTGAAGGAAGCACAGATTCAGCTGTTGCCAGGGGCAACAGGCCACACCCTCTGACTTTTACTACTCTGTCCGATGTTTGATGTCTCTCTCTCTCTCTTGGGGTGATACAATGTTTTTTATTTTACATCAACCTCAGCTGATTCATTTCTTTCTTTCTTTCTTTTTCTTTCCATCTGTCTGTCTTATTTTCTTTCATTCTGTCGGTCTTTCTCATTCTCTCTTTCCTTTTTCTTTTTCTCCTTTCTGATTTTCTTTTCTTCTTTCTTATTTTCTTTCTTTTCCTCTCTCTTTCTTTCTCTGCCTTTTTCTCTCTTTCTTTCTGTCTTTCTTTCTTTGACTGATACTGATTTTTTTTTTGTTTGTTTGTACATCAGACTTAGCCAATGACTGATACTGGCTGCTAATATTTGGAGCCAATCCAGATTTTTTTTCCCCCTTCTGTCATATAAAAATAAATGTCAAAAAATGTTAAGGAAACATTTATTGAACTAAAAATAATATTAAACTACTGGTTAAAAGAAAAAAAGACAGGAAAAATGTAGCACAAGTGATTTCTTTGTAAAATAATCATCCAGGTGAAGTAGAACAGGTAACAGTATCTGTAAGAACACTCCACCTGTCAGTAAATCATGGAATCAGGGGAAAAACAGCATATCATCCAACGCAACAGGCCAATACTGATACAAGAAAAAAACAGAAATATTGGCCCAATATGTTGGTTTATCATTAGATAAAAGTCAAACTAAACAGCTTATGGTGGGTGTGCTGTTCAGTGCATGTGGCATCCTGTCTATCCTGTAGTCAGCTGGGTTTAGTTTACAGTAGAGTTTAAGCTCAGCCTAAAGCTATTTTCACACCCAGTCTAAATTTACCTGCAATAATATCCACACAAACTAAGCAGATCTGCAACTGGTGATGAGGACATAATCTGCCTGTTATGCTGATTAATTCAATGTCAAAACTAATGATAGACCTGAAATGAAGAAAATAAAGAAATGTATCAGAAACAGAAAAGTAAAGTCCTGTGTAAACCCCCTCTCCCACCTAACTATTCTACTACATAATGAAAGTGCCCACTAAACACTGGACGCTGTATGGATGTGCAGATAGAATAGAATCGAATACAAATAATTTTATTGAATTGATGTTCATTTGCCCTTTGTGCAGGACACAGAATCAAATGAAATAAAGAACACAAGACAAATGTAGAACTATATAAAAACAACTACTATATAAAAAAAACAGCTAGAAATATGTACCTGTAAAATATCTATAAGTACAAAGGTACGTCTAAATCACACCCATCAGCCTGGACCACTGTGTAACATACAACATAGGTCATTTGTACGTCTGAAAGTTACCTCATTTTGATACATTATTATTACTATTATTATTATTAGTAGTAGTAGTAGTAGTAGTAGTATTATTAGTATTATTATTATTATTATTATTATTATTATTATTATTATTATTATTATTATTATTATTATTATTATATCATCAACAAACATTTCAACCTTAACAGGTCATATTTTGCACGTCTAAAAAAGGTGCAGGAATTGGGCATTTTTTTATGTATTTAATTTTCAATAAGCAACAAAAATTATTATGTTACTGTTAGAAATGTTTAAAATATATATATATATATATATATATATATATATATATATATATATATATATATATTTATTATTATTAAACAAGCTAATGCTTAAATAAGACTATCAATTTCTGAATATATTTATTTTTAAATGCACTGCATATGCGTCATGAACACGGGACACAGCAGCTGTGGTTCAGTTGGTAGAGCGGTCGGCGGTTTGAATCCTGCCTCTGACTGCCCACATGTCAAAGTGTCCTTGGGCAAAGACACTGAACCTTAAGTTGGTCCCAGTAGATCAGTCAGCACCGTGTATGGAAACAGCACCTACTGGTGGGTGCATGGGTGAATGTGAGTCAATAAAATGCACTGTATAATTTGAGTCCATTTACATGTTGATTTTGGACGTTCAAAAGACGTCACAAAAAAGAAGTCGTCTGGACATTCTGCACCTCCCAGGGACGAAAAATATATGAACAAAAATAATGATGTGGTAAAGATGCCATTTCCATGTGTCTTTGCACAGTGGATGGTTCTAACAATACACTAATATATCAGTCTGATTTTTTTTTTCTTGTATCAGTTGTGTTCAGTAACACGCTCTTTTTTCCCTGTCGTGATTTACTGACAAGCAAAGTTCACGTCACCTCCGTGTTCTTGCAGATACTGCTGTCCACACAGAGGAAAATTATTTCTGGTGTATTATTGTTTAAGTTAACTGTATTTTGTAATTATAAATATAGAACATTTGACAGAGAAAAAAAAGAATTGACTGGGGCTGATGTAAAAAAAATATTTATTAGCCCCAAAAACTCTATATCGGTCGATCGCTTGGTTGGATCATACTTTTTAAAGACTATATTTTGATCCAAATTTTTACTTTGAAATATTAAAATTAACTGATATTTGACCTTTTTCCCTGGTTCTTTTTGTTGTTATACCTATATTTACCTATCATATCCTATAAACCTATAGATGTATAACAGCTGTATATCAACAAAATAATAACATGAACAAAATAAGCCACAAACAGAAAAAAAAAGTTTTTAGTGTAGTAATATTTATTAGTTTAACTGTCAGAATTTTTATTTTCTAATTGTGAATAAAGAAGATTTTATGACATTAATTTTCATTCGACAGAAAAAAAAAATCAGTATCGGCTTGAAATATTTGCTTAGAAATATCAGCGGCCTGTATCGGTCATGGGCTAAGGCTGATGAAAAAAAACAAGAAAATGGTATTGGCGCCAAAAAATCCATATTGGTGTATCTTCTTTCATTCTTCTTCTTTTTCACGTTCATCAGTCTGGCAGGTGGTGGAAACCTAAGAGGAAAAAAAAACTGTAAGACGCCATGTTTTCAACAGGCCTTAAGTACAGACAACGCCTGCAGCTGGAATTAAACATGTATGTCAGTTAGAAGTGAAGACTTAGAAATGAGTTAGACAACAAGAACGTTCCAGGTATGATGATCAGTTATTAGAAGCAAAGTTTGAACCCGTTTAAAAAAAAATAATAGGAAATGCAAATGAAGACGTTCAACTGGTTTTGATCAAAAAGAAAGAAAGAAAATCTAGGCTTGATATTAATTTCTTATACCTCTATTGGACCACTATGAGGCCCCTATCTGACCTCAACTAGACCCCTATTGGACCACTATTATTTATATGTATATATATATATATATATATATATATATATATATATACAGAGAGAGAGAGAGAAGGGCTCCTTGAGTTTGTTTCCATATAGGACGTTTCCTACCTATCTGACCCCTTTCAAACCTCTATCCAAACCTTATCATATTCTTGTTGAATCCTCATCAGATCCCTGTAGGACCCGTATCTAGCCTATATTAGATCCTATCAGACCCCTATCCCACCCCTATCAAACCCTTATACTGTAGGACGCCTGTCAAACCCCTGCGGGACCCCTTCAGATCTCTATTGGACCACTATCAGACCCCATCCCTGGTCACACATGGATTAGTTTAAAACCTGGTTTTTCCAGTAGATCCTTTGGCTCAGAGCGAATGTGGGTCAGGTGGTGAACCCGTTTTACTGCGGACCGTTCTTGTGCCAACAGAAATAAAACACAAATACATTAAGAGTCTGATCCAGTTAGATCAGCATTTAAATGTGTGTAACCGCACGCGCTCAGAGCCGCCTGGAGCCAGACAGTGTGTGTAGGGGGGGGTTCATGTATTTATACCGGACCGTGTCCACACCAGCAGCTTTAGTTACAGTCCTGGTCTTGGTCTCACTGCGGCAGACGGGGTCTCCCAGCCACGCCTCCAGGGCCGGCCGGGCGTGCCCTTGTGGTTAGCCCCAAACACTGAACTTGTTTTTGACTGAAGCCAAAGGAGAAACACGTGCTGATAAGAAGAGTGTTGATCCACCGTGAGAAAAAGAGCAGAGCACGACCAGCAACGGAATGATTTATGAAAAGACATATGTATGAAAGATGGAGAAGAACAAGCACGTCCTGTTTATTTGACTAGAAAAAGAAGAACCCATGTCCTGGGTTAAACTGAACCGGTCTGGTTCTGGTCCAAGACAGTCTGGTTCTGGTCACACACGAGTGTGGTTCTGGTTGTGGTCCAGGACAGTTAGGTTCTGCTCCAGGTTCTGGTTCAGGACAGTGTGTTCTGGGTCCAGGTTCTGGTGTAGATGCTGCTGGGTGCCTGTTGGTTAGATGTTATGCATGCAGAGGCGTGCTGGTGTTTTCTGGACGTGCTTTAAGTAGAAACAAGAACAGCTGTAAACTCATCACACCCAGTGGTTTTTGTTTTTCACAGTTTTTCTTTCCATCCCATAAAACAAATGGTAGACAAAACTGGAGCTCATTTGATCTTATTTTTCCCAAAACAGAACCAACAGTAAGTAGATTTTAAAAAAGAATATTACGTTAGTCAGAAAAATTTCACAGTATTTTGTGCTTTCACATCATTTGTCAGTAAAGTTATGGTCATGAAGAAGTTGTTGTGTAAAGATCTGTTTGTGCTGCTCTGATTCTGAAACTGCATAATAGGAAGGTTTGAAATTCAGATCACACTGATGTTGCCCCCCCCCCCCCCCCAGAGGAAGGCAGGTTTCATGTATGATTCGCGTTCGCACATTTGCACAGAAAATAGCCTTTTAAATGTTTGAAACTAATAAGTTGAGGGAAGTTATGAGAGTTCACTAGCACGACACTGGAGGTTTGAAATACAGCTTGGAGGCGCTGCGCATCTGTTAGCATCTGCAGCGATCCCACCTCATCCTACTGTTCCATACTTTACTATAATATATCATATCATATCCTAGTGTACAGTACTTTAACGTATTGTCTTGTACTATACTGAATCTTATCGTACCATACCATACTTTACCAAACTGTATCGTACCATGCTTTATTGTAACACATTGTACTGTACCATACCAAATTTTACCCTACGGTACCATACTGTATTGTACCATTTCGTACCTTACCGTATCTTTCCAGATCCTTCCATATCCTACACTATCCTATACTGTACAGTACAGTACCTGACCTGACCTTACCATCCCTGATGATGATGTTGATATTTCCAACATGGTTCCTGATGGTGTTGGAAATAAGTGTTTTTGCTTTTACATGTTATCCCTTGGATATCCCTTGTCTTGCTATATCCATAAATAAACCAAACCAAAACCTTACCTTACTCTACCTTATCTTACTTTATCTTACCTTACCATTTAATGGATGCTGATCTTTGTCTGTGGCAGGACTCTGAATCCTTGGACCGGTGCATCCAGACGGCCCTGTCAGCCCTCTACCCACCCTTCCAGGCCACGTCCCCCACTGTCCTCTGTCAGGTCCTCAACGTGGTGGAGCACTGTTACCGTGGAGACGGTCTCCGCTACCTGATCCACTTCCTGCTGCCAGCAAAGCAGTTCTTACAGAACCTCCAGCAGGATGCCTGTGTGAGTCCTGTGTCTATCAGTCTGAGACTGTCTTATCCTTTATAACGCTCTAGCTAACAGGGCCTGTTAGCTAGAGTGCCTTTGGTGTGACCATTATTTTTGGATTGATTATGCTTCAGTAATTTATTTTTCTTTTCCCTGCAAATAAAAGCAAGGCATACTCAGCATTTGTGACTCTAGCCATCCTTTTTTCTTTTTGGACTGAACAGTGGACCCACATTTTTGTCTGTATAATTACAGACCCACCCATTATTTCACCCAAAAATAGGTTTGTTAGGGTAAAATCCTCCAGCCAGGTGATTCTGACCATGAGGCTGGCTCTACAGCTGGAGATGGGTCCCCGGGCGCCACACATGCCTGGCACCTGCTCCTTACAGGTGACCAATGGCATGAAGGATGGGTTAAATGCAGAGGACAAATTTCATTGTACAATGTATAATGACAAATAAAATACTTTACCTTTATAATGTATATTATTCTGGATGAATAAAAAGCCAGATGTAGATTTACACCACAAAGGGATATCTACAGTCTGTCCAGTTTATAATTTGAATCAATACTGAACAAACTAGAACTACAACTATGATTAATGATAGAGCTGCAACATATGCAACCCTCCACAGGGAACATTTGACATATAAACAGTACCACAGTGCTTCAGTTTGAACATTTACAATATATACATATAGCTAATGCACATCAGATGCAATGATCCATTTCAGTAGAGGTCAAGGGTCAGGGTCACAATTAACTAAAAGGTCAAAATCACATTGTTGGTTATAACTCAGGAACAGATGGTCAGAGAACTTTCAGATTGGTATCAAACAAAGATTTCTACAATTCTTATAATTGGTGTCATCACCTGGAGACATGTGACATAAACTTCTGTTTGTGTGTGTCAAACATAGACATGTCACGCTATAACTTAATCAATACTGGATATATTATCATAATATTACACACATTGACTCATATATACTTACAGTATGACAACATTATCAATACTGCAAAAGGTCAAATTTCAAGGTTGTATTTAGCAGAAACAAAAACAGGTTGTCATAGAAACTTGAAATTGGCACAAAATAGGGGCGGGATTATGCATTCTCTGTATACTTGTTTGTTTGACCCCAGGCTTGAAAAACTCTGTCCTACATGTTGATCTGTCTTTTTTTTAATCTTCATGAGCACAAGCTTTAGTTTATTTCCTGTGTAGTTGTCATTTTGTTCTATTTGATACCACATGTTTTACCACAGGTTCAGTCTGTGACTCAGTGACTCTCGCTGAACCATGTCCCCACCCCACCCCCATCCCATGCCTTCTTCTGCTCATGTCTGTTCTTGCCTGTGAAACACCTGCATGGTTCTCTGATGTGTCATGTTTGGTTAAGGTGACTCTGCTGCATTGTCAGTCACCTGAGGGGGCGGGGCCTCACCACACACCTTTATCAATCACAAGCTGTGGAGTCAAAGGCACAGTGACAGGACGCCTGTGACTCACACAGTGGTGCTGAGATGAGTGCACTTTGAACAACTATTACATGTAACACTTTTTCTTTCATAACTTTTATATTGTTTTTGGTTTGGTGTGTTTGTCCACCCTTCTGTCTGTTGATCTGTTTTTCAACAATTTTATGCAAAAACTACTGGACCAATTTACATGACATTTTCAGGAAAGGTGTAGGCTGGTCCAGAATAGATCCCATTAAATTTTGGTAAATGTAGCTCAAAGGTCAAGGTCACTAAAATGTCTTTTCCCAATGATCAGGGTTTGGGTAAATCAGGAATGTCCTTTTCATTCCGGTATACTCAGTTTTACAAATAGCTTCTTCTTGCTCTCACTGTTGTTGTGCATTCACATCAGAACCTTGAGGGATAAATTGTTGACGTCAAAGGTCAAGGTCACAATAAAGGTCAAAATTTTAATTTCGAATATAACTTTTGAACTATTGATCTTTCAGACTTTCAATGAACATCACAATGCTGGTCTTTCAATTCTGCATCTTGTGTGTATAGATTTTGACTTATTGTTGACACAAGAGGTCAGGGGTCACTGGGTCAATACCTAAAAAAAATTAAAAGGACTGCAATGGAAAAAGCAGTGGGGATAGAGTCCCAGTAACTATTATTGACAGATAAGAAACCTTCAAAATGACATAATGAGCTTTGGCTGTGAGTGACCACGAAAGGTCAAAATTAAAGTCAAATGATTTGAAATGGTTGTAACTCCAAAAAGAGTGGTGGTAAGTATTCAGTATTGTTGATGCATAGAAAACTTCATGTAGGCTTCAAGAAGGTGTCATGACCCTTGACCTTGAGTGTCCTTGAAAGGTCAAACTCACAGTTTCAGGTTTTGAGAGAGAGATGTCCATTAAGAGGTCAAATGTTTGTGAGGGTAGAGTTCGTTGTGCTTGGCACCACTTCTTTATTTTTTTTGTGTTTATTGTGGTTTGAACTCTACAAACCAATAATGAAATATTCATTCATTCATTCATTCCTTCTGTCCTCCTGTCTTCCCTCCAGTCTCCCTACTGTGGACTGCTGTTTCGTCATGAAGGCTGGCCTCTGTGCATCCATGACAGAGTAGTCATCCAGCTCTGTCACCTGGACCAGCGTCTCCTCCGTCCAAGAGACTTCTACCTGCTCATATCTCCTCCTCCACCTCCTCCTCCAAAGCCTCGAGGTCACAGCGCCTCCTACAGGGGCAGCGTCAGCTCCTCCCCTCGCCTACTGGTGTGCAGCCTGTCCGCCGGCGGCCGCCATGTGGAGGAGCAGGAGGTGTCGGACGTAGCCCTGCGCTCACTCTTCACTATGTCCTGGCTGGACACAGTCAACAGGGACAGGGAGCGGCGAGGAGCGTCCCGGATGGAGCGCTGTCTCCTGTCCTCCCACGGGGATGTATTCAGGGTCCCCTGGGAGGACCTGGTCTACCCACAGTTCATGACCCGGCCCAGGGCAGCGCTGAAAGACCACAAAGAGACCGCCACAAAGGACGGGAACATGCTGATCCATACGTCACATGACCGTTCCGTAAAGCAGGACAATAAGCTCCTCCCATCATCTGTGAAAGCCAATCAAACCAGCAGCGAGGAGTCTGATTCAGAGGGGGAGTATGTGGAGCTGACAGAGCTGCCACTGCCCCGGTTCTCCCCCCAAAAAGGCTCCTTAACACAGTCCATCAGCCAGCAGCACCGAGCCAGAACCAGCGCACACATAACTGACACACACACAACACGCACAACTGATATACACACAACACGCACAACTGATACATACACAACACGCACAACTGATACACACACACTACAGATACCTGACAGACACACACCTCAAACCACACACACAACACGCACAACTGATATACACACAACACGCACAACTGATATACACACAACACGCACAACTGATACACACACACTACAGATACCTGACAGACACACACCTCAAACCACACACACACACCTAGAGCACATAACTGACAAACACACACCTCAGACCACAAACACGCACACAATGCACATAACTGACAAACACACACCTCAGACCACAAACACACACACAATGCACATAACTGACACACACACACCTCAGACTGCTAACACTCACACCAGTTTAAACACACACGCATACTCTGCTGCTGCCTTGAGACCATCTTCCAACATTAGCTCCCACACCAGTTTGTGCTCCAGGCTCCTGGAGGAAAACCTGGGCCTCGACCTGGACCTGGACCCTGACAGAGCCGTTGTCCTCACCCCCATCACCCCTGTCTCCTCACCCTCCTCCTCCTCCTCTGCATCTCCACCTAGAGATGGAAACACTCAGCAGACAGAAGGTACGGAGTCAGGGAGGAGTATGGATGTAGAAACTGAAATGTGCACAGAACAGGGAGGGGAGGAGGAGGAGGAGGAGAAGGAAGAAAAAACAGTAGAACTAAAGAATGAAGGTGTAGACCAGGAGGTGGAGGTGAAAGACTTAGACCACACACAAGGCAAGATGAATGTAGATGTTGGAAAGACAGGAACAGTGAAAGATGAAGTTTTATGTTCTGAGGAAGAGGGGGAGGGAGAAGATAGAGAGGAGCTGAATGGGGATGAAGAAGTGGAGGAGGAGGTGGAAGTGGAAGAGGAGGTTCAGGTCATAGTTGTACAACAGAGTCAAGAAAACAGAGAAGAAGAACATGTGATAGAAATAAGAGAAGAAGAAGAAAGAGGAGGAGGCCCAAACACTGATACAAACGTACACTGTGAGGACACACACTCTGGAAGAACACACACACAACGCACACACACTGAGACACACACACAACATACACACCATGAAGAGGCACAGATGACATCTACACACTATGTGAAAGAAAATACACAACACATGAACTATGGTATGGCAGACACACAACATACACACACTGAGGCAGACACACAACATACACACACTAAGGCAGACACACAACAAAGACACACTGAGGCAGACACACAACATACACACCATGAAGAGGCACAGATGACATCTACACACTATGTGAAAGAAAATACACAACACATGAACTGTGGTATGGCAAACATAAAACATACACACACTGAGGCAGACACACAACATACACACACTGAGGCAGACACACAACATACACACACTGAGGCACACACACAACATACACACACTGAGGCAGACACACAACATACACACACTGAGGCAGACACACAACATACACACACTGAGGCAAAACTGCAACAACCAAACTCAGCAGAGACAGAAATGCTACATACACACCCTGAAGAGACAGAACGGCAACAGACACTGTCTGAGGACACACAAACACAACACACACACTCTGAGGACACACAAATGCAACACACACACGCTGAGGACACACATCACACACTGTCTGAGGACATGCAAACACAACACATACACTCTGAGGACACACAAACGCAACACACACTGTCTGAGGACACACAAATGCAACACACACTGTCTGAGGACACACAAACGCAACACACAGTGTCTGAGGACACACAAATGCAACACACGCAGTCTGAGGACACACAAATGCAACACACACTGTCTGAGGACACACAAACGCAACACACACTGTCTGAGGACACACAAATGCAACACACACAGTCTGAGGACACACAAACGCAACACACACTGTCTGAGGACACACAAATGCAACACACACTGTCTGAGGACACACAAATGCAACACACAGTGTCTGAGGACACACAAATGCAACACACACAGTCTGAGGACACACAAATGCAACACACAGTGTCTGCGGACACACAACACACACAATCAGAGGACACACAAACCGAACACACACAATCTGAGGACACACAAATGCAACACACAGTGTCTGAGGACACACAAATGCAACACACACAGTCTGAGGACACACAAATGCAACACACACAATCAGAGGAGACACAAACGCAACACACAGTGTCTGCGGACACACAACACACACAATCAGAGGACACACAAACCCAACACACACAATCTGAGGACACACAAACGCAACACACACTGTCTGAGGACACACAAATGCAACACACACAGTCTGAGGACACACAAACGCAACACACACTGTCTGAGGACACACAAATGCAACACACACTGTCTGAGGACACACAAATGCAACACACAGTGTCTGAGGACACACAAATGCAACACACACAATCAGAGGACACACAAACGCAACACACAGTGTCTGCGGACACACAACACACACAATCAGAGGACACACAAACCGAACACACACAATCTGAGGACACACAAATGCAACACACACTGTCTGAGGACACACAAATACAACACACACAATCAGAGGACACACAAATGCAACACACAGTGTCTGAGGACACACAAATGCAACACACACTGTCTGAGGACACACAAATGCAACACACACTGTCTGAGGACACACAAATGCAACACACACAGTCAGAGGACACACAAATGCAATACACACTGTCTCAGGACACACAAATGCAACACACGCAGTCTGAGGACACACAAACGCAGCACACACTGTCTGAGGACACACAAACGCAACACACACTGTCTGAGGACACACAAATGCAACACACACAATCAGAGGACACACAAATGCAACACACACTTTCTGAGGACACACAAATGCAACACACACAGACTGAGGACACACAAATGCAACACACACAATCAGAGGACACACAAACGCAACACACACTGTCTGAGGACACACAAACGCAACACACACAGTCTGAGGACACACAAATGCAACACACACTGTCTGAGGACACACAAACGCAACACACACAGTCTGAGGACACACAAATGCAACACACACTGTCTGAGGACACACAAACGCAGCACACACTCTCTGAGGACACACAAACGAAACACACACAATCAGAGGACACACAAACACAACACACACTGTCTGAGGACACACAAACGCAACACACACTGTCTGAGGACACACAAACGCAACACACACAATCAGAGGACACACAAACACAACGCACACTGTCTGAGGACACACAAATGCAACACACACAATCAGAGGACACACAAACGCAACACACACTGTCTGAGGACACACAAATGCAACGCACACTGTCTGAGGACACACAAATGCAACATACACAATCAGAGGACACACAAACACAACGCACACTGTCTGAGGACACACAAATGCAACACACACAATCAGAGGACACACAAACACAACACACACTGTCTGAGGACACACAAACGCAACACACACAATCAGAGGACACACAAATGCAACACACACAATCAGAGGACACACAAATGCAACACACACAGTCTGAGGACACACAAATGCAACACACACAATCAGAGGACACACAAACGCAACACACACAGTCTGAGGACACTCAAATGCAACACACACAATCAGAGGACACACAAATGCAACACACACAATCAGAGGACACACAAACGCAACACACACAGTCAGAGGACACACAAATGCAACACACACAGTCTGAGGAAGACACCCTGCACTCAGATCCACATGAGGAGTCAGACCACGCCCACAAAAACCATGGCGTGAAGGAGGAGAAGAGGAGGAGGAACAGGCGGAGGAGGAGGAGAAGTGGCCCAGAGGAAGTGGAGGAGGAGCATCAGAGCTGTGAGGAGGTTGGGGGGGGGACACCTGCAGAGCTCCAGACTGAAGGTACACACACCTGTTTGTCCTCACTCCCCTTCCCCCTCCTGCTCCTCATGCATCACCTCCTCCTCCACCTCCTTTTTCACTACTTCACCTGTAATAACCTGTTGACTTTTCCATTTCCTGACTCTAACTCTAAAACACCTGATTGGATGTGGAGTATAGCCCCGCCTCCTCCTTCCACGCCTCCATAATCTCTCTGTCTCTTCTTTTTTCCTTGGATCGTTGCTTTTCTGTGAATATGAACTGAATCTGCTTCAAGATTAATGATCAAGTGATATTGATTTTTTTTGTGTGTGTGGGGGGGGGCAAAGTAATTTTTTGTTGTTATTGTTTTTTTACATCATTCTTTGTCAGTGACAGATATTTCTAAGCCAATTTTTGGAGCCGATACTGATGTTTAGCTCATCTGGACGAAGTCGCGATGAGCTATTACCATCATCCACAATTACAACTAAAATCACTTCCCCCTCAATTCTCAATGGATTTCTTTTGTGATTGATTCATTAGATAGATCTAAGCATTGGGCACAAAACTTATCACTTTGTCGAAATTTACCTTTGTAAACAATTTGTTTACGACTTTCTTTATTTTTTCAGTCTGTCACTAAAATCACTTCTCCCCCAATTCTCATCAGATTTTAATTCTGATTTCATCATCTATTAAATGACTCCATTTTGTTGATAGCAAGACATCACAGCTGTGAGGTCTGGATGAGCACACGGCAATTGGCACTATGTTTTTTTCTCTGTCAAAATGTGTATAAACAAACAATTGTCAGAAAAATCTTTTTTCTAAAGGAAACATGTATTGAACTAAAATAATACTAAAGGTTTCATATCTATTGAGAAAATGAACAACAACAAAACTTGAAATGCAGCATAAAAGTGAGCAGATACAAATGAGAATAAATAAAATATTTTAAAATGAAAAAGTGAGTTAAAAAAACTAGGAGAGTTTGTCATTTCATAAAATCCACAACCTTTCACTATTATGGCAGGGGAAAGTAAAACAACAGGCTGATACCGATACAAGAAAAAAACAACATAAATATTGGTTCCATATATGGACCATATCTGTCTACCATTATTCCAGACTCACCTTCTGTTTTTGCTTTAGAACAGTACACTTTGATGTATATTTTCTAGAGCGCTGTGTCTGAGTCTGTTTTGTGTTTTCAGGTCCTAGCTCCGCCCACTCAGAAATCAGCCCACCCACTGGTCCCGGTCCAACAGAACCATCAGCACCCTCTGTACAGCCGGTCCAATCGGCTCGAGCGCCTCGCACCTACTCTGTTCAATTGGGTTTCTACAAAATGCTGCTGAGATCTGGAGTTCTGTGTCTGCCCGGTGAGAACCCACACCCCCTGGTCTGGTCTGACAGGAGACCCTTTCCCATTAACATTCAGTGGAACTTTTATTACCAGGAATTTATTTAGGTCCATTTAGGGCTGGGTGATATGGCCTAAAAATTAAATTGTGAAAAAAAAAATTCACAAGTTTTTTCAGGGATCGTTTTGGTTTGAGGGAAGGTTTTTGACCCGGATAGTTTCAGTGGAAAGGTGTCAAAGGTCAGATAAGTCAAATGTTCCAGGTAAAGTTGTGCTGATGCAGGAACATGTCCTCCATTGTGTCGTCATAGGAACCAGGGACAGAAGTGGCCGAGCACTGCTGACAGCCTACACCCGAAGCGCCGTGTGGTCCGACCCGGACTGTGACAGCGCTGAGCTCCTGCGCCTGCTGCTCTACTACACCTCCACCCTCAGGTACCAGCCTCCACCAGAACCCCAACACCTCACCCCCACCTCCCCCTTATGTAGATGTAATGGTTCTGACAGCATCTCCTCTGTGGAACAGGAAGGATGTGGCTGCTCTCGGTTTGACGGTTCTGGTTGATGCCCGCCAAGCCCCCCCCACCCCCGCACTGTTTGCTGCCTTCAGGTCACTGCAGGTCAGTTCACAGGAAAAAAATGTTCAATAATACACAGTGCTCCCAGGCACAACAAACCCCGCGCCTCGCAAATGTTTTAGCTTTTAATGGTCATCTTCCTCTCAAAACCTGAGACTATGGATTTGACCTTTCAAGAACACTCAAGGTCACAGATCATGACGTTATTGTGGAGCCTACATGTAGTTTCCTATTAGACAACAATAGTAACTGAGTTCTTATCATCACTTATTTTGGAATTACAACCATTTAAAATCATTTGACCTGGATTTTGACCTTTCAAAGTCACTCAAGGTCAAAGGTCATGACACCATTTTGAAACCCATGCCAGGTTTCCTGCAGGTTAATGATAGTAACTAAGTCTCTGTCTCCACTGCTTTTTCCATTATAGTCCATTTTAGTTTTTAGGTATTGAGAGCAAAAAGAAGTTATGCATGACCTTTGCGTGACCTTTAACTTATATTCACCAACAACTATTGGCTTGGAAATATTAGTGGCTTATATCAGTCACTAACTAAATATGATATATAAAAAAAAAAAAGAAAAAGTATCGGCCCCAAAAAATCGATATGGATCGATCACTAGGTTGTTGTTTATGTTGTGTATGAAAGAATTATAATTAATTACAAAAAACTGTCCAAAGAAAAACAGTTTGTCCCATGAGCGTTGACCTACTTTTAGTCCCAAAACTGGAGCTGAAATGAATCTTGTAATAGCACTCACCACTATCGGATGAACACCCAGATATGGAGTCGGATCGTTTGTGGAAAAGTCAGACTGGTTTTTTTTTTTCTTTTAATTTGTTTTTGTCTCGTGTGTGTCTTTTCGTTCTGACTCGACCTGTTTTACTGACACACTTTCCTTGGATGAACCCGACTCCAACGTTTAAAACAAACTCCACCTTTAATCATTTTAAAAAGGTGTGTCCTCTATGTTTACATCCAGCCTCTGCTTTATGGAGGTGCTGATATTTATGGAATATTGATTTTGTATTTTACCCCATAAAGACCCAGTGCTAATTTTGTTGCAATTCATAAAGTATTTTTTATTTACCATTTCTTCAGCCATTTATCACCATTTATTTGAACATAATCCTCTTTATTTAGCCTTTTTCACTATAAATCACGTAGTTTCCTATATATAATGTTTATACTTAATTGTGTTGTTCATGAAAACTGAAGAAATTCAAGAGGTATTATATCAAAACTGGCAAAATTGAAGAAAGTGAAAGAAGGAACTTTATCAGTAAAATATATAATTAACTAAACATAAAACAAGTTTCTATGGTAACTACAGAGCCTCTGAAGGTCTAAATTTGTCATGTCTGATGACCATGAAAAGACAGCAAATTCCATTTTATTCAAGTTATAAACATGAATTGATAGGATGAATGGATGAACAGGTATTAAGTACATGGTTTTGGATACTGGCGACTCTTTAAAGGTTAAAGGCTCATATTTCTTTTACTCCATTTTCTTGGTCTATGGTTCATTTATGTGTGTATTTGGATTCTAATAGTTCAGACAGTTTGAATTTGAATCCTCCAGGTGCTGCAAAACTATCTGGGTGCTTCTATGAAATTCCGTACATTTTGGTATCTGGCAGTTTTCCAGCTTTTTAGACCCCGCCCCAACAAAAAAAAGAAAGAGAGAGAGAAATTTAGACATATTTGGGATACAATGTGTCTCCAGCTGGACGGTGTCCTTTCCATGAGGATCAGACACAGAAACACCAGTACTTCACTGGTCTAATGGTAGATGTTTCTTCCTCAGATGTGATGAAAGTAGATGGAAATAATTGTTTACAGTGTATATATATATATATATATATATATATATATATATATATATATATATATATATATATATATATATATGTATGTATAAGCGTTGCTTTGGATTAATTTTGATTAATCATGATCAAAACATTTAATGTCAGTTAAGTGTCCTGTCTGTTGGGGTTTTTCAAAAACACACAAAGAAACAAAATATGCAAAACATGATAAAAATCTACTAATATTCACAAAAAATGAACTAACAAAAATTATGGAAATCTCTAAACATTTAAAAACTCTTCTAAAGTATAAGGGAAACACCTTCAACAGTTTCTACAAAACAACGAGAAACAAAACAACTGTTCAATTAAATTGAGTTAAAATTTTTAATCAGATTAGTCATGAGCATGATTCATCTGCATTAATGCATTAATTTTGACAGCTGTAATAAATAAATAAATATATATTGTGAATGAGAAGCTGTTCTGAATTGATTTTACCTTGTTGAATTAAGTACTACTGATAAAAAATCGTATGTGGAAAAATTAAAAGTATAGTTTTTTTCACCTCGATTTCAATAAAAAGAACATTGAAAAAAAGACAACAATTTCACTTAAACTAAGCGAGACACTGATATCTAAACTCACTCACTCACTCGTCATCTGAACCCGCTTTATCATTACTAGGGCCGCGGGGGTCACCAGGGGCCTAATCCAGCTACAATGGATGAAGGCAGGGTCAGAGGTCACCCTGTATGAGCCTCCAGTTCATCTCAGGACTGAACATATATAGACAAACAATCACTGTCACATTCACACCTATGGACAATTTAGATTAACCAGAGCAGCATGTGTTTGGATGGTGGGAGGAAACTGGAGTACCTGGAGAAAACTCCACACAGAAAGGTCTGGTGTGGGATTTGAACCAGGGACCTTCTTGCTGTGAAGAACGAGTGCTACCCACTTCACCACCATCCTGCCCTTATATAAACTCATAATATAATAATATAAACTATAATAATAATATAAATTCTATGCTGACATTAGTCTTTATTGTTTTTTATCCTGGACCCTGTTAGAACAAACACCTGGATCCAACATTATCTGCATTTATCTATATTTATCTTGTTTTGTGTGTGGTTTGTGTTCTGCTGTATGTTTAGGAGAACATCCCTGGTTCCATCCACACTGTGTTCCTCCTGATGAACAAGGATTCCTCTGTACGCATGGACAAACTCTCAGCTGTTCAGGTAAAACCCACACCTGCTCACTCTGCCCTCAGCTGTTTAAACGCTGTGTTAACCCTCTGTGTTTCGTGCAGGTGGAGGTTCTGAGTTCCTTGAAGTCGGTGCAGAAGCACGTGGAGCTCCGTCATCTTCCAGTCGAGTACGGAGGCTCCTTCAGATTCAGCCAGAGCAGCTGGCTCTGCTACCGTTTGGTCAGTTTCATCAGCTTAACTGACTTTGGTTCAGGCTCCACCTCTAGCCTCAGATAATCAGTCACATGTTCATTCTAACGTACAGAAACAGTGGGTCTACAAACACACACAACATTTAATAACCAGAAAAACTGAAAAATCAAGTATTTAATTTTAGGATCAAACATTTGGTCAGTAACACCTTTGACTGTGTTCAGTGTCATTTTAAACCTTCGGGCCAGAGTGGACCCTTAGGCCACAGGTCATATGTTTAATAATAATTATAACAATGGATTATATTTACATAATGCTTTTTCTATTAACACATTCTCAAGCCATGAACAGTGGATCCATTATTCATTCACTCTCACAGTCTCTTTTTGGTGGTGCCTTAGGGCAGAATGACAGAAGTTTGGTGCTTACAGCCCATTCATAGAACTAAGCTCTGCACAATTAGTGACCGGACCTTCACCTCTGCAGCCCCAAGGCTGTGGAACGCCCTCCCTGACCACCAAGCAAGGATTAAAAACCCACCTTTATAGAATTGCCTTTTATTGAACTCTGTTTTCATTTCTTTTATATGTCAATGTAGCACTTTGATATTATACATTTAAAGTGCATTATAAATTAAATGTATTATTATACACATTCATACACCAGTGTGAGTGAAACTGGAGGCAGGAGGGTGAAGTGTCTTCTTATGGACACAACAGCAGATGACAAGGACAGAGCGGGTTTCAAACTGCCAACCCTTCGTTTATCAGACAACCTGCTGTACCTCCTGAGCCATGTTCAACATATGTCTTAGTGAGACAGAGACAACTGCAGTTTGAACTATAACTATTTAGCAAGTGTATGAAACATAGGACCCATGCACCTCAACCAGCCACACAGTGGGTCTCATCCAGCCCAGGCCGGACCCCATAAGACCCCTTCCAGCCCACAGGATAAATTTGTACAAATTACACACAACATTAAATCAGACATAAATGTAATTCTCACAATATTCTGTCTTTTACTGAATGTTTGTGTATTTGTAGATCCACTGTGTCATATAAAACAGAACACAATTACAAGCTTTATACAAAAATACAGAATAAACTAAAAGCAGCACCAGTGGAAGTGTTACTGGTGGTTGTTAGTGGTGTTGAGTAGATGTTTATTTGTGTTGTTCAGAGAGTGGAACATCTGACCAATCAGTGTGAAGACGTCATTAACCTGCTGCAGAAAACCATCAATGTCCTGGAGTCCACACCTCTGCCTCCTGCTGTGGAGGTAACACACACCCACACAGATGCACACATACACACACACAAACACACACAGTATATACAGTAGTACCTCTACTTACGAAAGCCCCAGCTAATGAAAAATCCAAGTTAAGAAAAAAATGTTGTCTCTGAATACGAAAGAAAATTCTATTTACGAAAGGAAACTGAAACCTGCGAGACATAAACACAGTACAGTATATTACTATACATAACTACATGATGTACGTAAATACATCGCGTACGTACTATACATAGCATCCCAGTGGCTATGAGGGAGCTACCCATGATGCTTTTCTGCTGGCTGCTGTGGCTCCCAGTAATTTCTCCACCTAGACCAGCGCTTTTAGTATCAAAAGTTCAGCCAAACGGTGCAAGAAGAGTATGTGACTGACCAACTATCATCAGCTTAAGAAAGGTTGGTAAAAACTTGGACTCCGCAAGCCCGGAGACACGGACTGTTCTACAGAACCTGGTTCTGCTACGCCGACCTCTGTGGGAGGAAGCAGAAGCACGGCTGTCGCGGTAGATTTGCAGCTAAGCTAAGAGCTAACCTGTTCCGACCACCACTTCCATCAGTCCTGCTCGCAAACATACACTCACTGGAAAACAAACTGGACTACCTGAAGCTGGATTTAAATGCCTAACATGATCCACCAGACTGCTGCATCCTCATTCTCACCCAGACCTGAATCAACTCTTCTGTCCCGGACACCGCTATTAGCCTGAACGGGCTAACAGAGTCAATGCTCTCACAGGTGAAACCCAGGGGAGTTGTATCTACACTAACAACAGCTGGTGTTAGCCTTTTCTTTTCACAAATATTTCATACAAAATCAGTAAATTTTTAAAGGGTTTGAGGGCTAGTATTAGGGGCCTGTAAAAGGGGCTTTTTACATGTTAAATGCGACTCTATTTAGGACAAATTCATGGTACAAAAAGACTTCTGGAACAAATTAATGTCATAAGTAGAGGTACCACTGTACATATAAATGTATACACATACACACATAGAGACACAGTTTCTACCCAGTTTACGTCTTACAAACAAATACTGTATCTGTTTTTATTCATATTTAATTCACTGACTCTAGAACTTTAAATAGACACTAAATAAAGTCATTGAATAAAACCCGTGTTTTTGTCTATAACACTGAATCTGATTAAAATGTCTCCAATATGTACTCGTTGGTTCCAAATCTTGCCAAAATTCTCATCTGCTTCAAACGCAACACAAGGTTTGATATTTTCCAAATTAAAACATTTTTGGAAAATTCAATCAGCTAATTACGTCAGATGGATTCCAGGTTCTATTTTAAATGTTTTTGTTTGAATCACTCATTGTTTTAAGCGTCATAAAACAGTTCTGTTTGTTCATTGGTCTTCCACCACATGGACCAAACATCCATCACATTAGTTTTAATGAGTTAAATCCATTAACTCTTTAACCCCTCAGTGTTCTGAATGTGTGATTTATTTAAATATTTATATGAATTCAATTGTTTGTTCAATAGTTACATTTGCAGTCGTGTTGATAGAATAGAGCTTGTTCTTTCCATCAACAACTGAGCAAGTTTACGGAGAAAGATACAAATGACTAAAAAAAAATGGTGGATTATGGAGCAGAACGACTGTTGTCTCTTCTGTAAAAAGACTAAAGATTGCTAATGTTTTCTCACATTCTTCACTCACCTTTGATAAAAGGAAATCACCACCCAGTCTGCAGCCATCTGTCGTCATTATTGTTCTTCTTTTATGGATGTTGCTGGTTGTTTCTCTCTGAATCATCACAGCGTCACCTCTGACTTTATACTTTACTGTGATTGGTCGACCAGTTTCAGGGAAATATACATTGAAAAAGTTACATTGAGCGTAATTAGACTACTACTGTAGAAAATATTTGCTACTGCTAGGGGCGTCTGTGAGGCTATGTGAACGACTCACTATAAAAATGGATGCTTTGGGTTTTTGTTTTGCTTTTTTACACCTTTTTCTTTGTGATTTTTTCTTTGTTTTCCTGTTGTTTCCAGGGTTACAGTGATTTTGTTTTGTCCGTGGAACTGCTGTATGAAGTTAAACAGGTGTCAAAAAGCATCTGTCTCCAACCTTCTCCACTGAAGCCTTAATATTTAATTGAACTCTTTGTCTCGTACCCAGGATGCTGAACTCCTGTTGTCGAAATACAAGACAGTGATGCGCAGTATTCTTGAAGACAGCCGATTGGTTCAATTACAGCAGGAGGCTGGAGCCTCACTGTCACGTCTCCGCAGAGAGGAGAGCAGCATTAGTGTAACTGAAGATTACAGGTAACACACACACAAGTAATACACACACACAGACACAGATAACACACACACACACACAGACAGTGTGCCAGCCAGACATTGGATGCATCCTCCCATGATGCACTGTGTGACGTTGTGTGTGTCCTCCCACACTAAACTGTGTCTTCCTGGCGGCAGGGCGGCACTGGAGGATGTGTCGGCGCTGTACGAGCAGGTGGACGAGCTGCTGCACCGCCTCGTCACTCGCTCCAACTCCAGAACTCAGGAGCTGCAGTTCATCATCGAGTTCAGCAGCCTGGAGGAGGGCTTCAGCCAGGTGGGTCTGAGCATGCTCAGTACAGTCTGAAGGAATGAATGAAGGCATAAGGTCCAGGCAGGCTCCACCTTAAAGACTCCTTTATTTCGTCTGTATTTCTGAGCTCTAGCTAATGTCCATACGCAGACGACAGTATATACAAATATAGAGTTGAATGGAACTTTAAATTCAACAAACCGATTATATTGAGTTTATCAATTAATTCCAGTTTTTGGTTGCAGGTAATTTAAAAAATAAAAAAGTAGATTTTTTTTTTCCTCTTCTTACTGTACTTGTTAACTTCCAGAGCACCCCTCCATTCTCCTCCTCCCTCCTCTCCTCCTCACACTTCCAGAATACTGGCCTGCACAACGCTTGTTCCTGAGGATTCACAGAAGCTGTACGGCAACATTTAGAACATTTGCCGTTTCAAGCTCTGCTCCAATTTGGGCACAGGATTCGATACTGACCCGAGCTCGTACCTTAGCTCCAGTACACACATAGTTCAAACCTATCGCACTAACGTTTGTTTTTTTTTTAATTTATGTCACTGACTAAACAGTTTTCTGGTGAACTTTACATCCTGATATTGTTATGAATATGAAATTAAACTAAAGCTAGGCTTGTTATAACTAGCCTAGCTTTAGCTTCATTTCCTGTACCAGAGAGAAAGAAAAAAAAAAGAAAAAATCATAAATCGAATTTTGGAAAAAGTCAGATATTTTATTTTGCAGGCCATATCGCCCAGCCCTAGCATGTGCATTCATAGTGTGTGTCCTTCAGGTGAAAACGTGGATGGAACAGGTGGGAGAGGCTCGTCTAAAGAGTCTGGAGGAGCCGGAGGACTCCCTGGATCTGATGAACAGAAAACAGCAGGACTTCAAGGAGTTCCACAACACCGCCTACGTACGTACGGCCCAGGGCCATCAGACCGTCTTTTTCAAACATTCTTCAGCTCTAGTTTGACAGAGTTACGAATGCAAATATAAAACTGAATGTTACCATTATCAATGTGCTTGTGCACATCTTGAAATTCTTTAAAATGTATGTAATTCTGAAACTGTTTTCCCGACTTTGAAAAGTGTTGAATTTTGGGTGAAATGATGTGCAGAGTGAACATGGTTGTGTGTTGTTGTTGAATCATCTTTGTGGTGACTGTGTGTGCATGATGTCCTGTGTTGACGTCTGGTTGAATGTGGATAAATATTTATTTTTAAATCATTTGTAATTGATTTTTAGTCATTTTACGTCTGTTTAAAAATGGGAAAATGTTTTTATAAATGGGGCGCTGACTGGAGAGCACTTTGAATTTCGTTGTACCTTTGAGAATGACAATTAAAGATCTATCTATATATCTGAACGTCTTAATAAACTGTGTGGGGGGGTCCTTATAGTACATATATAGTGTCACTACATTTTTTTTTTTATGTCAACTGATTTCTGCCTTAATGTCTTATGGGTCAAAAACAGTGGTTATAATGGAAGTAATAGTGCATTTTTGGCACACTTGGGAAACAGATGCTAGTCTGGTCATTTTCTTTTATTTACAAGGTGCAAATTTTAGTTGGAGACCAGAATGTTAAAGATCCTGCAAAAATGAACAACTTTTGAATTCTGACCTTATTTAAATTCTGAAAAATGACATGGAGTTTTTTAACATGAAGTACAAATTGTGCATAAAAAGCGCAACTGGATACCGGAGGGTTAATAAATGTGATCATATTTGTTATTGATGACAGTCTGCATTAATTCATTAACTCGACTTTATTTGTTCTTCTGTTTTCTTCCATCTGTGCAGGACTGGTGTCGACGCGGTGAAACCCTCCTGGCTCGTCTGGATCGCTGGGACCACATCTCCTCATCAGACCTCCAGGTCTATGAGGTCAAAGTTCACTCTTTCTGGGCTCAGGTTCAGGACTTCTCCCAGCGGGTCAACACCACGGGCCAGAACATCGACCGAGCCGTCCGACTCTACCGCTTCTTCGACCAGGTACCGCCCACATGATACCACCCATATGATACCGCCCACATGATACCACCCATATGATACCACCCATATGATACCACCCATATGTCATCGCTCACATGGTACTGTCCACATGGTACTGCATACATGGTACCACCCACATGGTATCGTCGATATAGTGTTATCAACATGGTACCGCCCACATGTCTGTACAAAGGTGACGTCACTGCAGAAACCGCCTGAGGCTGAAAGAAACGTCACATTTGTCTCATTGAACAATTTAGTTTTACTAATTTTTTATGGGTTTTCCATTAATCATGAACACTTTGCTCCCAGTGTGCATTGCAGATGGATACACACAACACATTTAACTGACACTGCAGTTTCTTGCCTGTAAAAATCTAAGTTGATGTTCCCCTCTCTCTTCCCATCCCCTCCCCAACCCTCGAATACAGATTGTAAAACATGTTACAAATATACGGAAACAGACCAAGACACCAAACAAGAAGATTAAAAATTGAGATAACATTACATTGAAGAGTTTTGATCCAAATCATCAAACCTTTTTGTGCTAAAACCACATCAGACAGAAACTTGTTTAAAAACTCTGGAAGCATTTTTTAGTATCTTGTGGAATTTTGTTCTTTTCCATGGTCTAAGATGTGCAGACTCTAGTAAATAATTTAGAAATAATAATAATAATAAATATGTTCACATCAAGAGTTTAACATTTAACTGTTGGAGTTCAGAATTTAATATCAAAACAAAAATCAAATACCTTAGTTAGTCTGAACTCAAACTCACCACCAGAGGGCGATAAACATTTAAATCTGACCCAACATTGAACATTATTCCTGTATATTTGTGCTCATATTGTCTTTAATTACTGCTGTAATCCCACCAAAAAAAAACATTTTCAATCAAAGATAAACTTCACTTCAATAAAAAAAACATTAAATTGAAGAAAATAAGTGTTATAATGCAAAAAACATATTTGAGATAGGGGGGTTTGATAGACATGGATTTGCTTAAATTGAAAAAGTATATATTTATTTATTTACATTTTTAGGGAGGAGGGTTAAAACTATGAAGAAACAAATGTACCTTTAGTGTACTCAGTCTGAATTGATGTCAGCCTTTTCTTCTGTCACTCACTCTGTGTCCTGGACCCCCCACCCCCCCGTGTCATCGTCTTGGGGTGAATCTGACAGCTTGTATTGAGGACAGGAGGGAGATGGTGTCTGTGGGGGGGGTCAACTGTCAATATTCTTTTATACTGAGGTTTGTGTGTCATGAAGGGGGTGTCACGGCTGATTGTCTGTGACCACACGACCCTGTACTGTAGGTGAGGGGGGGGGTCAGCCCTCTCCAGTTTTGTCCAGCCTCCACTCACATTCTAAATAAATAAATAAAGCCAAACCGTCATCAGTTGTGGATTAGTCTGTGACACATGTAGGAGATAAATTAAACTTATTCTATGTATTTTTAATTGTATTTAGTGCTGTCAAGAAATTATTTTTTAAATTGTAGATTAATTATGATCCATAAGGAATTGATCTAATTCATCTCTTTCTAATTTCACCTAAAAATTGTTGACAAAAGTCCACAACTTAAGGTATTTTAATTTCATTTCATTACATAATTGTGGCAAATCAAAAGACTGATATATAACCAAAAATGTCTTTATAAAGTCATTTATAGTTTTGAACAGATCCATTCATATCTATTTCCATTCCACTGTATTTCACACTAGTCCCAGTTCTGCCTGTAACCTTTAATTTCCACCACCGGGGGAATATTCACCTGTTCCTCAAATAATTAAAAAAAGAAAATAAAACCACAAATTACAGAAATTTGCTTCATACTGGGAACACTGGGCCAATTATGTCACACCCTATAGGTCTGATTTTAGTTTCACAGATTAATAAATGTGTTGTTGTTGAAGATCACTTCCCTTCTGGATTTGTTTTTCTCTTTTTCTTCTTTCTTTGTTTTTTATTGAATTATAATTAACCAGTACTACTAAAGCTCAACTAACCAGTACTACTACAACTCAAATAACCAGTACAACTACAACTCAAATAACCAGTACTACTACAGCTGAACTAACCAGTACTACTACAGCTGAACTAACCAGTACTACTACAGTTCAACTAACCAGTACTACTACAGTTCAACTAACCAGTACTACTACAGCTGAACTAACCAGTACTACTACAGCTCAAATAACCAGTACTACTACAGCTGAACTAACCAGTACTACTACAGTTCAAATAACCAGTACTACTACAGTTCAACTAACCAGTACTACTACAGCTGAACTAACCAGTACTACTACAGCTCAAATAACCAGTACTACTACAGCTGAACTAACCAGTACTTCTACAGTTCAACGAACCAGTACTACTACAGTTCAACTAACCAGTACTACTACAGCTGAACTAACCAGTACTTCTACAGTTCAACTGACCAGTACTACTACAACTCAAATAAGCATTACTACGAGTATAAAGCTCAATTATTACAGCTGACCATTGTTATAGTTTCAGTTAGTTATGTTTTTTTTTTTATTATTTGAATTAACATAAATGTTTTTTCAGTTGTAGTTTTCAGTCATTTTGTTAGTTTTTATTAACCATAATAACCTTGGTCCAGTCTCGGGTATGTTATGTGAAAGCGGTTAAACCAGTGGATATAAATATACTGTTTGGGTCTAAACTCAGCAGCTGTCTGTGACGGTGGTGGACACACAAGCTTCATCGGTGCATTTTAAATGTCACCACAGCTCATCACGCAGCTGTCGTTAATGTGTAATTATGCTAATGTTGTCAAATGGCCTTAAAACAATGACAGTCGCCTCTGACTTTATTGACAAGAGAAAGGATTTATCCACTTCACTGATGTCATAGAGAAACTGTCACAGACGCATTATAGATATGGAGATTAATGTCTCATTCATATGACGCCATATTAAGCCTTGGCGGAGGTCTGCTGTCTCTGACCGCCTTGTTTATTTATTTGTTGTAATTTTTGTTAATTTGTATGTGTAGGGTAAAAGGAAAAGCAGCTATTGTTTGTTTGTTCATTTAGTACGTTTACATGCTCTGAGAGAAACTTTAATTATTGCCTTACTCTGATTAAAATCAAAATTTTCAAAGCCATGTAAACACCTTAATTGGAGTATAATCGAAACGAGTTCGAGAAGTCAAAGTAACAAAGTTAGATAATGCAGTTGTAATCACAAATGTCTCTATGTAAACACCATCCAACCTTAGCTCAATTCAGACTGGCCTGGACACGCCCTCTTCAGGAAGTGACCAGAGTCACCATGACAACATGTATCTTACTGTAATAAATCAGAGTTTTTACAGCATGTACTAAATATTCTTAAGCTGCTGCATGGTTGTGGTCCATATCTTCTCTGGGTGTTGTCCTCCTCCTACTACGACTGCTTCAAATCTTCCTCTTTTGTTTAGTTATAGTTCTTCCTCTATGGTGCCAATAGGAAGAATGCTAATGTGAAAGAGCGCATAGCACCACCTACAGTCTGGAAGTGGAACAGTAATTTGAATTTCTCTTGCTGGCATGTAATCTCAGACTCCAGTTAAATCCTTAATCAGTGAACATACTCAATGACAGTCGCCTCTGACTTTGACAAGAGAACAGATTTGTCCACTTCACTGATGTCATAGAGAAGTCATCACAGAAGCCCTGTAGATATGTAGGTTAATGTCCCATTAATTTCAGATCAATATCCATTTGATACATTTGTGTGCACAAGTTATATTTGTGTAATTTGAAGGTAAAAGGAAAAGCGACTATTGTCGACAAAGTTTGTTCACTCAGTATGTTTACATGCATGTTTTCAATGTCATCCCACAAATGTAATAAATTGGTAGGCAACTGCTTTTACATTTGTGGGAAAATTATTATATTTGTGGGGTTAAAACAATGCCCCCTTCAGGAAGTGACCAGAGACACGGCATGACAACATGTATGTTACTGTAAAAAAATCGGAGTCAATAGTACGTACAAAATGCTCTGAGCTGCTGCATGGTTGTGGTCCATATCTTAATGGTTGTGGTCCATATCTTCATGGTTGTGGTCCATATTTTCATGGTTGTGGTCCATATCTTCATGCTTGTGGTCCATATCTTCATGGTTGTGGTCCATATTTTCATGGTTGTGGTCCATATCTTCATGCTTGTGGTCCATATCTTCATGCTTGTGGTCCATATCTTCATGGTTGTGGTCCATATTTTCATGGTTGTGGTCCATATCTTCATGGTTGTGGTCCATATGTTCATGCTTGTGGTCCATATTTTCATGGTTGTGGTCCATATCTTTATGCTTGTGGTCCATGCCTGTAGCACCACCTATTGTCTGGGGGTGGTACTATAATTCGAATGTCTCTTGCTGGCATGTAAACATGGACTTCTGGGAAACTCCAGTTAAGTCTTGAATTGAAGTAAGACAATAATTTTAATTTCTCAGTGCATGTAAACTTACTGAGTCACTCACAGTTGGGGAACATTGTCAGTAGGTATTTTTGAATTCATATTACTTTCACCGTACTAATAGAATTGTTTTTGCCTATTGTAAAAGGATAGTGGTGGATTATTCTTCCGCTTCTTAAATAAAACATGGGTCAGATGGTTATTAACCCTTTCATGCATGAATTATGAGAACCTCAATCAAGATTTTTTTTCCGCTAGCTATTTTTATTCCTTTTTAGGCATGAAAAAAACAGTGAGTGAAGAATGAATCGTTTGGTATCATGGTTTTGGTGTGAATCATATTGTATTGCATCGTGAGGGGACAGTAGATGCTGCATGGAGAATCACATTGGCCTTACAGCTAAAATTCCCAACCCTAGTATCCACAGTTACCCTGGGGCAGACTGACAGGAGTGTGGCTGCCCTTGGTGCCTACGGCCCCTCTGACCACCCCCACACCTTCATACACCAGTGTGAGTGACAATAGACGTAAGTGTCTTTGCCCAAGGACACAGGGGACTGACTAGGACAGAGCGGGATTCCAACCACCAACCCTTCAGTTATTGGATGATCCACTAGACCTCCTCCCTTTATGACAAAGGGAGGATATAGAACAATAATGAATATATCTGTAAAACAACAGGAGCTTCACATTTGTCTCTTTGTTCATGGAGTGACTTTTCATCTCATGATCATTTAATGACGGAAAAACTGACGTGATGCACTTTTGTGTTTTTTAACACACGGAGGAAATACTGTTAAAGTTCTGCACAGATGAAGGATGGAAAACTGATGGACCAACTGTTTTGAACCCACACACTCACAAAACACACACTTGTCTGCCTGTCACTGCACGGAGACACAGTCACAGCATGACACCGGCCGTCCACTGGAAACCTCGTATCTACACATGGACGGACGGCGCTCAAACATGAAACTTTCCTGTGAAACCACAGCAGTGTTTACACACTTAAGAGGGTGTGTGTATGTGTGTGTGTGTGTGTATGTGTGTCTGTGTGTATGTGTATGTGTATGTGTGTGTGTATGTGTGTCTGTGTGTGTGTGTTTGTGTGTGTATGTGTATGTGTGTGTGTGTGTGTGTCTGTGTGTGTGTCTGTGTGTGTGTCTGTGTGTGTGTGTGTCTGTGTGTGTGTGTGTGTAGTCCAGGTATCACTCCAGTGCCAAGTTTTCCCTCCTTCCTCCTTTCACTCCTTTCTTAAAGTCTTTGTTGCTGTGGCGACCTCGGCACCTCCCCACCCCCCTCTCCTGGGACCGCCCATCTGCCCATTCAGCCTGAATGAAAAAGGAGCTTTGGGGGGGGGGCTCTGTGTGTGTGTGTGTGTGTGGTCAGGATGCAGCTCTTCTGGCTTCAGTTGAGCTTCAGCGCTGCATCGGAACACAGCGAGGTACAGCACTGGCTACACACACACACACGCACACACACACACACATTCTTGTCGGTGTTCTCGTGCACTTCCAGGTGTTTTCCTCAGTCTTTTATTATTGCTTTTCTTTTTCTTTACAGTTTTAGTTTGGTGTAACTTGTCCTTTTCCTCGATAAAATGTCTGTTCGCTCCCAGTTTGGATCTTGTTCCGTATCTGTGTGTGTGTGTGTGTGTGTGTGTGTGTGTGTGCACGCGCTTTGTGTGGAATTTAACCCTTTGAATGCAGAAAATACTTCAAAAACACTTCAGTCATAACATTTGGGACATTTTTCGTGTACATTTTGTAGAAGCTGCTGACCAGTTTAAATGCATTTTTGTTTTTTTTTGTCATTATTCAGAAGCTTCATTTCCAATAAGTCAGTTGAAACTATTGATTTTTCACGGGGAAAAAAATCATTCTTGCACTTTACTGAAGCTTTTACTGTTTTTATAACTAAAATGGTTTTTATGTTCCTCTTTTTCACTCATAAATGCAGATTTCTTTGAACTTCTTGACCATCTAAATGTTTTATTTGTTTCAAACTATCATCAAAAGACATTTACTCTGAAAAACAGTCGTACCATCCTCACTGCTGTGATTAACTACCATCGTATTTATTTCCTTTATTCATTATCAGATTTTACCTGTGTTTGTGCAATAGAAATACTTTTGTGTCCATTTGTGACATTTTTCACACAGATTTTGTTGTTGCTGATCAGTTTAAATGCATTTTGGGTTTTTTCTAAATTAATCACCAGCTTCATTTTCACTAAATCAGTGCAAACTGTTGATCTTCACTTGAAATGTGTCTGCTTCTTTCACTTTATTGAATCTTTTACTGTTTCTGACTAAAACAACAGCTTAAATTTGCACTTTTCATTCAATCTCAGTGAAGATTTTCCCATTTCTCACTTATAGAAGCAGATTTTCATGAACTGCTTGAGCATCTAAATACCATATGAGCATAAAAACCACCAGTACCCAATGGGGCTGTTTACACGAGGACGATTGTGCCTAAACATGACAAAATATTTTATTGGAAGTGCCTTTCGTTTACATCGCAACCGCACCATCTGGGTCTAAAAACGCTAAAATCTGAAGACCCCTTCCAGAGTGGGGAGTTTTGTAGATGAACTGGGTCATGTCTGTGTCTAAACAGCAAGAAACGCGTAATATGTTCACGTCGTATACACCTTTACGTCACACTCAATGTGCCGAGCCGCTAAAACAACAAACATGTCAGACCACCTGGATCCCACAGATTTTCAAGCTGCTCCAGTAAACGTACACTAGTCATTTCATCAATTGTACAGAATTTATAGTCATACCATAGCCAAACAGAGGTGTACAATTACCTATATCGGCCTGGCGTGTGTATCCAATTGAATTTCACCCATTGTTGCGTCTTCATATAAACAGATTTCCTCCTGAAATTTGTCTAAACGTGGATGTAAAGTTGAAGATGAGACGCTACTTTTGCGTCTTCTGTTTTCACCATCACCGTATAAACGTAACCTAATATTTGTGCCGTGACGTCATGTCGTTAAGTCTTTAAAGGCTGTTTTCACTTTTCTAACTTTAACCTTGAAAACATTGAATACACTTCAACATTTTAAAACAGGTTCAGAAAATGGATGGATTTTTCAAGCATTCTGTAAGATGGTTTTATTTTCTGTTTTTTTTTTCCCCTTAAATATTCAAAACCTTCAGTCTCCTAAATCACTTTAACTAAATGTCTTCATTTATTTAAACCTTTGAAGTTTATTTTACACTTTTCAGTTTAAGTCAAAGATTTCACACTTTTAGTTTTTCGTCTCATCTACACGATGTGTAGGTGAGATTATTGAACCAGTTTAGAAGTTTTTATTTGGTTTATTCTTTCACTCAGTCACACTTTTCTCTGTTTCAGTTGTTTGTCATCTTTTACGTTTTATGTCTATGCTTTATTTTTAACACTGAGGACTCCATGGACACGCCTGGGTGTCCTGGTGACATGGCTGACTCTTCTTTTTTCCTTTTTTTCCCTTCATTTTTCTCTCCTCTTCTTTTTTCCTTGTTTTCTTTCTTCCTTTTTCCTTTGTTTTTTCTCTCCATTTGTTTTCTTAACCTTTTCTATTCTTTTTTCATTTTTTTTCTTCCCTTCTTCATCTTTCTCTTTTGTTTTCTTTTCTGTCCTTTTTTTTCCTTCATTTTTCTCTCCTTTTTTGTCCCCCCCCCCTCTTCTTTTTCCTGTACTTGTCAGTAAATCATGGCAAAGCATATCGGCCGATACCGATATAACCAATATATTTGTCTATCATTAGTTTTCTCCACCACATTGTGACACCAGATTGTTTTTTTCCAGTACTTGAATATAGTTTTCCCAAATATATATATTTTTCTTCATATAATATTTATATTATATTATTCTTTAATTTTTTTATTTCATGTTTTGTGTTTCATTTTACCTTCAGAGTGTTAAAACAACATGTCAAAAAATAACTGCACATTCACACAGGTCAGGTTGTGCAGAAAAAAAAAAGTAAATCAAGACTTTTTAGCTCATCTGGATGAAGTCACGATGAGCTATTGCCATCATGAGATAGATCTAAGCACTGGGCACAAAACGTATCACATTGTTTGTCGAAATTTGCCTTTGTAAAAAAAATGTTTGTTTATTTTTCCAGTCTGTCACTAAAATACTCCTCCCTCAGTTCTCAACAGATGTCATTTCACATTGATTCACTGAGTTCAGTTTCAATCCAGATCAAAGAAAGTAATTGATCCAGTATTAGTTTCCACCAACAACCTCCTGCGTATCATTGAACATCTTTAACCACAGTAACATGTCATTAACCAGTTACCTATTTTAGTTCAGTCACATGTTTCCCCAGAAGAGCTTTGGAAGCTTCCTATACCATTCAGTTTTTGACATTTGTTGATAAAAACACACGGTGGTATTGATTTTATGGTCTATTGAATGACTCCCTTTTGTTGATATCAAGGCATCAGGGCTGTGAGGTCCACAGGAGCACAGGGACATTGGCGCCATGTTTTGATAAAAGATATGAAGAGGAGGCAAAATCAAAAGTTTTCACTCACGGCCCCTAAAGGTTAATGAAATGTCCTCAGATGTTTCATTGTTGTTTGTAATGTATTTATTTGTCCTTTCAATGTGCTTTTACTTTCATTATTTGGTCTGTTGTGAGCTGCTTGAACATGTTGGATCCGTGTGTGTATGAAGTGCAAACATTTCCATGTGATGTTGTGCTGCTGTTTCTGTTTCTTATCTCCATGAACCTTCACTGTTCTGTTGCTTCACAAACACACCCTGGGTTTTTCACTGAGGTGACGGAGCTACAAGATAAATATTGAGATGAGATGTGGTCCGTTTGCTCAGGGGTGACTCAGAAAGCACCAGCTTTTTATTCCACTTCAGATTTGTTGTGTGGTCATCCTTATCAGTGGGAGTGGAGGTCACATGACTGGTATGTAGATTAGATGCACAGTAAAAAATTAATACCTGATATTTTTGAACAAATCTTAAGCAAAAAAAAGATCTGCCAATGGTAAAAGTGAAAATGATCTTGGTCAGATTTCTTCACTCAGATTTTCCGTGTATATTGTCTATAAATCAGTTCTTTTTTCTGACAGAAAAGTTCCTCTTTCTGTGATTCTGTATATAATTACCTGCCAGTGTTTATCTGTCTGTCTGTCTGTCTGTCTGTCTGTCTGTGGACAACATATATCAATTTCCATATAATATATGAATGTTGATATTTGAAATGTTTATTATTTTTGTTGTTTTGTTCAGATGGCCCCACTTTCAAAGAACTGACATTTTTAAATATGATACAGAATATAAATTCATATTAGGATTTTCATTTCTGTATCATATTTGACCCACTGGGTCTCAATGCTTGAATATTATTATTTTTGAACAAATAAAAACATAATATAACACAAACATCTCTATAAATAATTTCTTTTCAAAACTGTCAAAATGCATCACTAGGAAAAAGATTTCACTCAGTATGTTTACATGCACTTAGATAAACTCCGTCTGGCTAAAATCAAAGTTTTTAATTAAAAGTCATGTATACGCCTTAGTCCAGGGGTACCCAATCCTGGTCCTGACACCCATTATCAGTCTTCTGCAGAGCTTGATGAGAGGTTTATCATTTGAATCAGGTGTGTTGGAAGTGGAATACATCTAAACCATGCAGGATAGTAGCTCTCGATGACCAGAATTGGGCACCCCTGCCTTAGTTGGACTATCATCGAAGAGAACTGGATTTCTAGAAATTGGACTATTGGTGCCAGATAATGCGTTTCTAAATCGAGTCATTTACAGCATGTATATGGAACCAAAGGTTAGCTTGACTAAAGACTATCCTGGACACACCCCCTTCAGGAAGGAACCAAAGGCATGTGATGATAGCATGTCCCTACATTACTATAATAAATCTGAACGTATGGTACAAATGAAATGTCCTGTCATGGTTGTGGTCCAAATCTTCTCTGGGTGTTGTTGTCCTCCTGCTACGTCTGCTTCAAATCTGACACCTTTGTTTAGTAAGTTCATCTATGGCACCAACTTTGTGACAAATGGCAACGCAAAGGTGCATGTAGCGCCACCTAGTGTCTGGGAGTTGAATGTACCTCACTCAATAATTAGATTCTCTTCCTGTTCATGTAAACTTCAGTTAAATCCTTAGTTCAGTTACTGACAATAGCTCTGCTTCAACATTCATATAAACGTACTGAGTGATCAAACATAGAACTTCAGAACTCATGTATCAAATAGGATACATTTAGTGTTATAGAGTTAAATGTGACGTGTTTGATAATTTGACTAGAAATTAGAAAAATACACTTGGTAAGATATGGATTTTTTCCATCATGGACGTGTTGTCAGATCGGAGCTTTAGCCACAGCTTTATGTATAAGACTGAAACATCAACAGCGCCAAGTTTTTGACGAGTGTGTTTACGGCCTTTAAAGTGTCTGAGCCAAACCAAACCAAAGCAAGGGGGAAGTGCTCTGCTGTGGTTGGGTTCTTTTAATGTGGGGGCGACTGCGGTGTAACTGTGGGACCCACTGGTTCTGCAGAATTCTGCTGTAAAAAGCAGAACTGGCATGAAAAACAGGAGCAGATGAATGGAAGTGCCTTTATAGAGATAAATCTGTAAAAATTAGTTACAACTATAAAAGCCTTAAGATAACCCCCCCCCCCACCCCTATGACCTAAATGAGTGATAGGTTTCACTTTCACTTCTGCGCGTGGCACCCCCCGACCAAACGAATGAAAGATGCCCCCCCACTCACCCATCAGTACCAAATTTTAATCAGTTGTTCCTTGTACCAGTACCAACATTTGCTGAAAATTTCATCCAAATCCATCCATAATATTTGAGTAATCCTGCTAACAGACTGACCCTGGTGAAAACATAACCTTAGCCGTTCCTTGGCTGCATAAACAAGTGATTTTATTCATAAAATGTTTGAAATGTCTCTGGAAAAAACAGTCCATATCGATACACTGCAAAAATATAAATGTGACCAAGTGTGTTTTTCTCATTTCTAGTTCAAATATCTCATCATACTTAAAATAAGGAACTTTTTAGTGAGATATAAGAAATGATTTATGGACAGTAGATCTGGAAAATCTAATTTAAAAAATCTGAACAAGATCATTTTCACACATTCCATTGACAGGTTTTTATTTTGTTATTTTTAGCTTGAATTAAGAAAAAAACTTGAATTAAGCAAAGAATAAATAAATACATCTTGAATTAAGCCAAATAAATGTTTAAGTCACAAAAAAAAAGAACTGGAGGGTGTAAGGAGCAGGGGTGGGGGGTGGGGGGGTTCCTCTGCTCTCGACTCAGCCTTCATTTATTCCACTTAAACACGCTGGAAAACTAAGTCAACAGTTGAAATTGTCGCCATAGAAACGTCAATTGAATTTCCATGAAAGAATCAATAACTTTGATTTGAAAAAAGCAAAGGGACAAAACAGACAAAGCAGACGGACATCTGTCACAGGTGTTTGGATCTGAAAGATGAGTCAAAGCTGCTAAATGTCAACAGGACTCTCATAGGAATCACACCGACATGTGTTGAGCAGCAGGGTGAGCTGTACCATCTGAAGCTGAACAATTAATCTCATTTCTAGTCCAAATATCTCATCACAGTTCAAATCAGGCAGAATAAACTAAAGAGGAACTTTTTAGTCAGATGTAAGAACTGATTTATAGACAGTAGATCTGGAAAATCTGATTTAAGAAATCTGAACAAACTTGTTTTCACTGGTTCTATTGGTTGAATTAAGCAAAAAAAAAAAATGACGCTAATGTCACATTTATGGTTCAGTTCAGAAATTATTTTTTCAGAATTTTGGAAATCTGACGCTTAGACATTTGATTTACTGCCTTACTCTAATTAAAGACTTAACTGAAGTTTCCCAGAAATCAGAGTTTACATGCCTCAAAGAGATTCAAATTATTGAGTGAGGTACGTTGGACTCCCACACATTAGGCGGTGCTACATGCGCTTTCATGCTAGCATACCCCCGGTTGGCACCATAGAAAAAGGACAGTAACTAAACAAAAGTGTCAGATTTGAAGCAGACGTAGAAGGACAACACCACCCTGACACCCCCACACCACCCTGACACCCCCACAACCACGCAGCAGCTCAGAATATTTGGTAGAAACTCTTTCACTCTTATTACCGTAACATACATATTGTCATGGTGACTCTGGTCACTTCCTGAAGGGGGCGTGTCCAGGCCAGTCTTAATCGAGCTAAGGTTGACATTGTTTACATGCACATAGAAATTCAATTATAATCTCATTATCTGATTTGGTTACTCTGCCTTCTCAAACTCTAGCTCTATTCGATTATCCTCCAATTAAGGTGTTTATGTGGCTTCGAAAACTTCAATTTTAATCGGAGTAAAGCAATAAGTCGAATTGGTCTAAGTGCTGCAGAATAAACAGTGTCAAGTCAAAAAGCAACATAAACAGGATGAACCAACCAGAGCAAAGCCCGGGGTGATGACCCCCCCCCCCCCCCCCCCCTCCACCCATATGTGTGGATTTCATAACTTTACATGAACAGGACGTAGAGGTGTTTTTTTTTGTCTTTGTCCCACTCTGAGCTTTTCCCAGCGTAGACGTTTCCAGTTTCAGGTCACACACACTTATATAAGGTGTCCTGGCTCGGGGCGTCTGCAGGTGTGATGCGGTTCAGAGGCTGCGTTTGTTGTGGTTGTAGGTCAGATGTGTTCCCCAGAGGAACGGAACACAAACAGCTGTAATCTGAACAAAAGCTTCACTCCGCCCTGACCTGCAGGAAAGTGACGCCCAGTCAGTTTGGAGAACCAGGTGTGATCCTGTTCACTAAAGTACCCAACAGGGATTCATCCATCGCTTAAAGTAGTCCCAGACCAAAGCACAAATTGCTCTTTTTTTGTTTTTAGTGCAGTTGAATGATTTAAATTTGTGATCAGATTAACAACAGGTTTACTGTGGGTTCATTTTCATTTATCACAATTAAATACTTTTTAATCAAAAAAATCTAATCTTATTTAAAGAATGAAATATGCATTTTTTTGTTTTTCTTTTCTCTACCTGTTTGATATCATGAATTTTATTTTTCAGGAGCAAATAGACTGAAGAAAGAAATGAATATATAGTTGATGCACTTAATGTTTTTGTTGCAAGATAGACAACGTGTTAGCCACAGTGCTATACATAATCTTTGACTCACATACACTCTTTTGCTTCTTCTTCTTCTTCTTAAACACTCCACTGAAGGAGCTGAGAGAAGCCCCGCCCCCCCAGAACCCCCCTCTTTATTTCATGTGTTTTTGGACCCCCTCCTCTTCCTCCTCCTCCTCCTCCTCTTCCTCGGTTGACTGACTCCAGGAGTCCCGCAGGGCCACTGTCCCCAAAACCCAGAGCCTGTCTGCCTGGTCAGCCCTCCTCAGACCCCCCCCTCGTTTCTGTTCTCTCCTGTCTTTGGAACACAATAACTACCACATGTTCTGTTAATTAAAGCCAACCAGTGGCTCCTCCTGCCGTCCTCAGTGCTGTGTGTTTACAGTCGTCAGGTTAATGAAGGCTTGGTAAACTATGTGTTGGTGAAAAGGACAGAAACGTCTTTACCTCCGCAACCCCATCTTCTTCTTCTTCTTTACTCTATAGCAGATTTAACCCTTAAATAGCCAGTGTCACATCTGTGTCACTTCTAAAATATTGGGCTCTCTATATTTCACTTTACTTAAGTGCTTTATTATGACATAATCATGTGTGTTTTTCTTTTTCAACATCAGGTATTTCTCTGTATTCACTGATCATGTACAGGTACTTCTCTGAAAATTATAATATGGTGTCAAAGTTGTTTTATTCAGGTAATTCAATATAAAAGGTGCAAATACATGCAAAGTGGGACATCTACAGCATTTCTTTGTTGTAATTTTGCTGATTGTGATTCATAGTTTATTAAAACCTCAAACCCCAAAACTCAGAAAATTGGAATATTGTTTGAACGTGAGTCCTAATCAGCAAAATCAAAAGAAATACACCGTTAGAAAGCTGAGAATGTCCAGAATCATTTAAGACTAGTCGCAAATCAAATTGGTGCTCACAGACAGAAACGTAACAGCTGTTAGCTCAGTTAGCTGCTCTGCTAACGTGAGGCTAACATGTCAACATTACCTGAGTTCTGCTCCAGTAGCAGCAAGACTGGACAATATGACCAACCTGTTGGTTCACCTCAAACACCAACATGAAGAACAAGACCCCTGAAAATGCATGTCCAAAAAAACAGACATCTATAACGGACGGACACTAAACACAACCGAGCTCCAGCAAGCAAAAAGGAAAAAACTGCAGCAACTGCTTATCACGTCACTAAAGACACTATGGACACATTTATTTCACGGTAGAACATGTCGGATTTACAAAAAAAAGGATCAAAACATTCGATAAACAAACAATACTCGATGGCATTTTGCAGTTATTATATAGCCAAACAACAATAATTATCAATTAAGCTTACTATTAATAATAATCTATCTATTTATCAATATGTAATGATATTACACTTAATGAAAGGCTAAATTAATAGTTTAACAATAGTTCAATTATAGTTCAATAGTTAAATATTTTCTTATGCAAATTGCAAGTATGCAAATATTTGGGTTCGAGTTGAATAAAAATGTAATTTTTTAAAAAATCGTGCAGAGAATCATGATCTAATTTTTTTAAAAGAAAATTGTGATACATATTTTTTCCAGAATCGTGCAGCCCTAGTTCCTGGTCATGTTTTCTTCATCATTGTACCTCTTCATTGGTCTTTTTTTTGTCATTGTTCCTTTTCTTCGTTCTTCTTCGTTGTTCCTCTTTGTTCTTTTTCTTCGTTATTGTCATCTTCTTTGTTTTTCTTCTTTGTTTTTCTTCTTTGTTCTTCACTGTTGTTATCTTCTTTCATCTTCTTTGTTCATCATTGCTCCTCGTCTTCTTCGTTGTTCCTCGTCTTCTTCTGTTGTTGTCATGCCGTGACTGGTCACTTCCTGGAGGGGGCGTGTCCAGGTCAGTCAATAGCCAGTCTAACTGTGGTTTACATATACATGCTGGACTTGGAACCACATCATCTGGAACCAATAGTCCGATTACAAAAACTCCATATGGGCTCAACTACAGTCCGACTAAAGTGAATATGTGTCTTTGAAAATGTTTATATTAGCTGAACCAAGGCAATAAGTTGAATTTCTCTAAGTGCGTGTACTGACGGATTCATCCAGGTGTTTTAATCCGATTCTTTATAATCAGATCTGCGCTGTTATCGGATAAAGCCGATCAGATTATCCTGTTTACATGATCAGTGGGATAATCAGATGTGCGATATCAGACATTAATGGGAGTGTTGGCGTGGATGTAAATGGACTCGCTGAATTCATAAGTGAACTCGCACATTTAAAGGTAAACAGACGTGGTTTTAACACTGTTTCCATGGGAACAACAGTGGACGAGGCCTGGACTGATTCACTTTGCCTTTGTGTCGGTCAGCTGAGTGCTTTCTAAACTGATTAGCGTGCTGATGTGTCGTGATCAGCACAGCCGCTATGTTCCCACACACACACACACACACACTCAGCTGACCCACTGGCCTACTGTAGGAGTGTGTGATGGTCCATATGGTTCCTTTGTTGGGACAGCTGACCTCACAAACCCAATCTGACAAGACAGTGATTAGAGCTTTTATTGGTTCTGCGTCACTTCGACACACCAGGGTGCTTAAAAAGTATGGAATTTTGAAATGCTCTTTTTCTCCTTAAAAAGTCTTCCTTTAGTAAAGGAAAATAGTTTCTCTTATAGTCGAATTTTAGAGTATCCTCAAAAATATGAAACGGACGAGGAAAACATAAAAAACTGGATATGATTTCACTCACCGGTCGACACTGGAATGATTGTGGAGACATTTGTTTGTGTGATATCTATGCACTTTTGTGGTTTCCATATGTTTTGAAAATATTTCTGTCAGTAAAACATAATTTAATGTGAATGTTATGCCTTCGTTACCTCTGCCAGCGGAGGTTATGTAATCATCAGGCTTTGGTTGTCTGTCTGTCTGTTGGCAGATCAACGGATTTCAACAAAATTTTCTCAGAATGTCCAGGATGACAAAAGCAACAAGCGATTAGATTTTGACGGTGATCTGGATCACTGTGCTGATCCATGATTTTTTTAAGGATTCTTAACTATTAGGAGATAGGGTCAGTTTGGACAGAAATGGTTCTAACTCAATATATAATACTGGTGGAGGTCTGCGCTCTTCTAGTGCTTTTGTAGTTCATCATAAAATGAATTTTTCTACAACACAAAACAGGTACAATCTCAGCCAAAAAAGTAGGTACACAAATATAGTACATAAGGTTAAGGTCTGGGGTGGGGGGTGTTCACCCCAACGCTTACCTTTAGTGGTGCTTTAGCTGCATTCGCCCTAACTGCTGTGCTAAGGGCAGAAATACTGTGGGTTCTGCAGACGATGTGCTTTGAACTTAACCTAGAGTGTCCTTTTTTTATTTATTTTTTTCACTGTACATATTTGTTCCGCCGTAGTGGTCTTATTTTTATACTCAAAGGTCTTCAAATGGTCTTAAAAAGCATTAGATTTATTTGTCAGAAATGTGCAGAGACCCTGTTTTACTCCGTCTATGAAGTCCTGAACTTTCTATAGGGTGGACTCATCCAGACCCGTTCTTTGGGGGGTGTTTAAGCTTACGTCAATGTTTTCCACATGAATATTACCCGTACTTTTCTTTGAATGACCATAATCATTTCTCCGCCTTCATGTAGCTCACAGTATAAATCAGACTGACTGCTCTTTAACATTCCTGCGTCTCCCTCTAACAATCTGATTTTCTCCAGGCCCCAAAAAGTAAGGAATGACCCGGTGTGGCCCGACACATCCATGACCTCACATGTGTGCGTGTGCGTGTGCATGTGCATGTGAGTCCTGCTGTTTTAGTGGTGAGGTAATGTGTACGTTGTCAGTCAGGAGGGTAAAGGCTCATTCAGTCCATCAGCTCACTGGATAAAAGCAGGAGGCCTCCTCTCTTGTATTTATACACACAGACGTTCCATTCTGTCCATATGAGGAGCCTCATTAACCCTTTAACCCTTTAACGTGTCTGTACTCAGCACTCTGTATCATTTATTTTACACATTCAGATAAACTCAACTGTTTGTTGATTTTTGTTCATTTTGTGGATTATTCTGTTAATTTTTGGGACTTTTTTGGTTAATTATGGACTTATTTTATTCATTTCATTGATTATTTTCTTTATTTTTATCAGAATTTCTTTAACTTTGTGCATTATTTAGTTCATTTCTGTTCATTTTCTTGATTATCACTTTGAATATACCAAACTGTCACATTCTGCTGTTTCCAATCAAAACCATTATTCATAGGGGGGTGTATTGGCAAAAACCCGGTGAAACAATGCAAATCACAATACGAGGATCACGATTGATATGTCACAACACTGTTAACAAAGGCAGTTTTTGTTTTGTTTTTTTGTTTGTTTCTAAAGGGGTTAATTGTCAATCATTTTATCTGCTTTAGACAGTAATGTGCTAAATCTTACATAGTTTAATCAGATGAATCATAAAACAAATGACAAAAATGCTGGTTAGCTCATGTTTTTAATATATATGATGGCGTGTTATTCCACATATATGCTGGTTTATGTTCATGTATATAATGGATTAGTAAATATTCCACTAGAAAGAAACGGTAAAGTGAATGGATCATAATGTGCAGACAGTGTTTGAAGTAGATCAGGTAGATCTGACACTAATATTCCGTTGGACTAAAACCTATTCTCTTGTTCATTTTAAGAATTTCACATTTTGACCACAGACTGATCTTAGAAACTTCAGCCAACAAGCATTTAAGACTTGAGTTTTCTTTCTCAGTAACACACATAATATTTCATTAGTTTTATTCCAGAAAGATTTTACTGGCACTTAAATGGTACAAGGTTTTTAATTCCTACTAACTGACATCATTGCACAACATAATATTGAAATAAAAATTCAAGGAAGCAAAAAATAATATACATAAAAACAATTTAATTAACTTGAACCATAATCTTCAAAAAGAAATATGTGTCTTTTCAATCAGACTTCTATGGGTTTGAATGATTGTCGTCCAGATATAGAAAAATACTACACACACACACACACACACACACACACTCACAGACATTCCAATCCCTTCACGACTGGACAAAAGGAGGTCGTTGCTCGCCCTCCCTCCCTCTCTCCCTCCCTCTCTGTGACACAAACACACACTTCAAAGCCTCCTCCCTCTGACCCGTGTGCCTGATGTCACTTTGGTCCAGGCCTCCTCTTGTTTCCCATGTTTTCAGTTTTGTCGACGGCGGTGGTGACGCACCAAACCACACACACATATACACACACACACACACACACACTCCTCAGGATACCGTTTCATGTTCGCTGAACCGCACATCAACAAAAAGACACTTAGATCTGCACCAGGAATGAGTTTTCCATCCTCAGGTGTTGGAGGAAACTACAGCCTGATTGATTAATCAGTCAATTAATTGACATCAGAATAATAATAAGAAGAAGAATTAATGGATGAGCTGGAGGTGGAGGTAATAAAAGAATGAATAAAACAAACAGACACCCTGGTTCTCTTTAGTCACTCTACTTTTTTATGTATTGTAGATATTTGCGTATCTATTTCAAACGCTTCCTCTTTTCTTTCTCAGGCCTATGGATGGGCGTTGGAAGGTATGCGTCACTTAGCTGGGATCAGTATGGAGGAGTGCACGCTGCCCGAAAAATGCCAGGCCGTGATTGGCTGCCTGGACGACTACCACAACCAGCACCCGCCCATCCCCGACTCCCGCTTCCAGGAGATGAAGGCGCTAGCGGGGGAGCTGCGTGGCGATCGCGGCCTGCGTCAGTGGAGCTTCGCCTGGTCCAAGTGTCAGGAGACCAAGAAGATGTTCGACAGGAAAATGGAGGCAGCGCTAAGGATGCGAGACTCCGCCCACAGACGGCGCTCTGACCCCGAGCAAAACAAAAGCTCCACCTCCTTTTCCAGGAAGACGCTGTCGGGCCTGTGGGGGATCAGAGAAGCCCCGCCCTCACCCTCGCCTTCCCTCTCCTTTGACCCCATTGAGGAGGACACCGCCTCCCTTTGCGCCCCCACTACCCCCTCATCTGCTTGTAACCCTTCCACACCCATGACCTCCACCCCCTCCTCCAGCGCTGCCCCCCCCACACACCCCTGAGCACACACCTCTCCTCCAGCGTCTGTTTCGCAGCACCTCCTCGGACGAGTCTTCAGACCGGGTGGATTTATGCTCCTCAACCTCCAGCCTCCACCGCCTGGACTCCGCCTCTTTCGCCACCCCCTCCACCTGCTCCTTACACACCGCCTCCTCCGTGTCCTCCAGTCGCAGACAACAGCTCCGGAAGACGCAGAGCTTCGACTGCCCGTCCACCCCTGAGGTGTCGCGGTTCGGACCCTGCCCTCGGACACTCAGTGAACCCGGACGGCGAGGGAACACAGGCGTCTTCATCCGTGGCCTGGAGGTCAGCAGCACTGAGGCAGCCGACCGCACACTCTGCCCCAGGACGGGAGCTCAAGGCTGGGCAGGACATGGACCCAGGAGCCCCGGGACACCGGGAACACCCAGAACCCCCGGCAGCACCATGGAAACCCGACCCAGAGGAAGGTGAGTATCAACTGGATGCACTTTTAATTAGAGCCGAGGGTTTTACCTGAGCAGGTTAGAGTTAGAGTTGGAGTTGGAGTTGGAAGGCTATGTCTGGTGTTTCCATGACCCCAAACACCCCCCTGCTGATGTGTGCCCCCACCCCCAAACACACAGACGATGACAGAAAGGGTAAAAGAGGTAACCAAACAATTACTGAATGAACAAGAATATTACAAATCAGACAACAACATGTTGATCTTCCCTGAGCCAATGCTATTTTTCATTTAACTGTCAGTTCATCTCAGGGCTGAACATATATAGACAAACAATCACTGTCACATTCACACCTATGGGTGATTTACATTAACCAGTTAACCTATCAGTGCATGTTTGGATGGTGGGAGGAAACCCACACAGACACGAGGAGAACATGTAAACTCCACACAGAAAGGTCTGGTGTGGGAATAGAACCAGGGTCCTTCTTGCTGTGAGGTGCTAACCACTGCACCACCGTCCCGCCCTAAAATTGTTGATATTTTTGTCAACATCAGACAATGTAATTATTTTTCATTTAATTCATCAAACTGTCAACCTCTGCAGAATATAAAGGTGGATTAAATAAAGTGATGCATATGTTTAATTTCGGACCCCCCCCTCAGTGGAAGCCAACCCTTTACTGGTCTGGTCTGACAGAACACAGGTTCCCCATGCAGGGCGTCCTGGGTTCCAGATTCAGGTTCCACCATCTCTTCTGTCTCTGCAGTAAACTACGTCACATCGTGGAGGAGATGGTGACGACGGAGCGGGAGTACGTGCGTTCTCTGAGCTACATCATCCATCACTACTTCCCGGAGATGGACCGGGCCGACGTGCCCCAGGACCTGAGGGGGAAGCGCTCCGTGGTCTTTGGGAACCTGGAGAAGCTCCTGGACTTCCACAGCCAGTTTTTCCTGAAGGAGCTGGAGGCTTGTTGGAAACACCCGCTGAGAGTCCCACACTGTTTCCTGCGACACGTAAGACACAAACATTTTAACACAACTTTTATTTCACACATACTACACTGTGTCGCTAACTATGCTACTCTTAGCATAGTTAGCAAACTCTTACACAAATGGACCAAAGCCTTTGGACCTGACGAATCTAGATGTTTCTGTTCTAACAATAAAGACTAATGCCAACCAGCCAAACTGTTCCTAGCCATTACTAAATGAAAAATAATCAATGAAATGAGTACAAAAGACAAAAATAATCAACAAAATAATCAACCATTTGTGTCTAAACAACTATTTCATAAATTTTTCTTCATTTTGTGAATTATTTGCTTAATTTTGTTGATTATTTTGTCTAATTTGTTGAATATTTTTGTCTAATTTGTTGATTATTTTTATTTTTTACTCATTTTGTTTATTGTTTTGTCCATTTTGTTGATTATTTTTGTCTAGTTTGTTGATTATTTTAGTTTTTTTACAATTTTTTTTTTTTTATTATTTTTCATTTAAAATACGAATAATAGCTAAGAACAGTTTGGCTGGTTTTGTGGTATTTTTTGAGTGACAGGCAGACACCAAAACATCAATATTAATAATTAAAAGGATATTTATACCATAACCCTGTTAGGACAGAAACACACAGACATTAGTACATTAGTGTCAGAGTTAAACAGTTCTAATCTGAGGATAATGTGACATTTGTGCGTAAATCAACCCCAGTCGACCTGGAGCAGACGACCGCAGTCATCAGTCCACCTGATGCGTCTCCACTTCAGAGGAATCATAAAAGGGTTTTTAAGAATGAAACGCATCTCCAGACATTTGAGCAGTTTTATTCAGTTTTTCTTGAGATGAAACAAAGCATTTCTTTGTGACGGAAAAATAGAACGACCAGACCAGACAGAGTTTGTTCATGTTTAGATGAAACTGGATATTTTCACTCAGTATTAAATGATTCTGTTGAGAAGCAGCAGCCAAGTGTGGAGACTTTCAGATGTACCTTAATGTTCTAGAACGTCTCTGGTGTTTCTACTGTTAGAATACGAATGATTATTTAAAGACTGGATCCCTGGTTCCTCTTGTTGTTTTCTGTGAATGCGGTATGCATCCAGTGGAAGTGACACACCACTGTCAAAGGTAACATGTGTTGGTAAGTCGGGGTGACCCATCAGATTCCAAAAGGAGCGTGGAAAAGTGGTTTTCAGCGGAATGACACCTATAAAGGTGTCATTCCGTGACACAGGTGCTGCGTGGTGTGTCACCTCCACTGGCTGTATTTCCCATTCATAGAAAACAACACAGAGGAACGAGCCACTGACGTCTACTAGGCCAGTGTTTCCCAACCCTGGTCCTCGAGGCACACTGTCCTGCATGTTTTAGATGTTTCCCTCTTTGAACACACCTGACGGTCATTATCAGTCTTCTGCAGAACAGGATGATAGGCTGATCATTTGAATCAGGTGCGACTGGAGAGAAAAACATCTAAAAATGCAGGATAGTGTGCCTCAAGGACCAGGGTTGGGAAACACTGTACTAGGCTACATGTTTAGTCTGTCCACTACACGTCACAAGGACATTGGCATCACCCACGTGGGGTTAAACCCATCCCCCATTGCAGTGAATCTGAAGTAGCCTTAGCATTAGCATCTACAAGAGAAGACAGCGCAACAGTAGCTGCTGCACAAACTGGAAAAAAATGGTGGATCAAACTGGTTCATGTTTTCTCTGTCGAAATCATTTTTCCCTGCATGTTTTCAAAACAAGTGATGGCATGAAAGCTAGCTAGATGCTATTCTGGGATGGTAAACACACAGAGTGAGAGGGGAGGGGGGAGTGTTCCTTCATGCATTCTGTGCCAATCAGAGACACCTCAGCACCGCGTCGTGGACATGTATGAGGAAGTACCGGTAAACTCTGTCGTTCGACCTCTAGTCGTTTTTCTACCCTCCAAAAACACATGGAAACAAAGCAATTCAGACATTTTTTAAATAGAAGCAACACACAATGTATTCAATAACAATGAAGAACACAGTAATATAAATGAAATAAGCATAGAATGACTCGTTTAATGTTTGTTGTGTTTCTTCCACAGAGGGAACAGTTCAGTCTTTACGCTCTCTACAGTAAGAACAAACCCAAATCAGACGCTCTTCTGGCCAACCGTGGAAACTCCTTCTTCAGGGTGAGTTCATCTGACCCTGGTCCTGACAAACTGTAACCTTTGACCTCTGAGGCCTTGGCTCCACATTCCACACATTTTGGAGCAAATAAATTCAAATGATGCTGACCTCAGTCTGTTCTCCTCCTGCTCCTGCACATTTATGACCATGCCTTTTTCCGCCTCTCTCCTCCTCTGCCTCCTCTTCCTCCTTTACCTCTTCCCCCTCCTCTTCCTCTCTTTCTCCCTCTCCCTCCTCTTCCTCACTTGCTCCTTTTTCCTCCTCTCTTCCTCCTCCTCCCTTCTCCTCCTCTTTACTTCTCCTCCTCACGTCTTCTTCTTTCTTTTCCTCCTTTCCTCGTCTCTTTCTCCCTCTCGCTCCTCTTCCTCACTTGCTCCTCTTCCTCCTTTTCCCTCCTCTCTCTCTCCTTCCTCCTTCTCCTCCTCTTCATCACCTTCCAGAGGAAACAGGTGGAGCTTGGAGATAAGATGGACTTGTCCTCGTATTTGCTGAAACCCATTCAGAGGATGAGTAAATACGCCCTGTTACTCACCGACCTCATCAAGGAGGTGGGCGTGTCCCAGGAGGCGGAGCTTACCGCATTACATGCAGCCACTAATATGGTCAAATTCCAGCTTCGCCACGGTAACGACCTGCTCGCAATGGATGCCATCCGAGACTGTGACGTAAGTAGATGACAGGAACTAATTTTGTCTTAATGAGGGTTAAAATTTAAATGATTAAAATTGCGTGAAGTTAATTTTTTACTTATGTACTTATAATTTACATACATACTCCTGTCTATAAAAAGTAGATTTCTTTTTTGGTTTTTCTATTTGTTGTTTTCTAATAAATAAAATAATACAGTTATAAGAAATATTTTAAAAGATACAAAAAAATTTCTATTTCTTGGTTTGTTTTTGTAAACTGTGTAATTTCTCCTCAGTTGGATGAATAAAGGCTTATCTTATTATCAATCAGTGGTATTTTGCGATATTGGAAATTATCACATAATTAATCAGTGATATTTGTACAACATTTAAATTATCTTATTATTGTTTGCTGATAATTGGTTCTGTGTTGGAAGTGAAGCAGGTTCAGTGCTCGTTTGTCTGACTCTGTGCAGGTGAACCTGAAGGAGCAGGGTCAGCTGATCCGTCAGGACGAGTTCACTGTCTGTTCTGGGAGGAGGAAATGTCAGCGTCACATCTTTCTGTTTGAGGAGCTGGTTCTGTTCAGTAAACCCAAACGGGTGGAGGGGGGACTGGATGTGTTCATCTACAAACACTCCTTCAAGGTAAGGCCATACGCACACACACACACACACACATACATATATATATATATATATATATATATATATATATATATATATATATATATATATATATATATATATATATATATACTGGGGCTATCAAATGATTAAAATTTTAATCATAGTGTTGCTGTTGATTGTTTCAATTAATCATATTAATTTTTAATCTCTATTAATTGTTTTAATTACCAAACAGGCTCAAAAAAGACATGAATATATCTGCCCTTAACATGTTTGTTGTGATCGAGGTCATGTATTAGCTGAAATTTTAGCAGAATCCCCAACTAATGTATGCTTTGTATTAATGTGGTATTTAAGCTGGAAGTGCTTCAATGAAAAGAAAGCTCAGTTAAAACTCTTTATGTCAGTTGACTGTTCTGTCTTGAGAGGGTTTTGTAGTCAAATTTCCCACAAAATACACTAAGAAACACAAAAAATGTGGAGAGAAATATAGAAAATGCACTAAAATTCACCAAAAAATTAACACAAACAAGCAATGAAAAATCCAAAACATATTCAAAAACTCTTCTAAAATACAGAAGGAAAAAAACATGAAAAAAATTGATGAAATTTACAAAACATATGTAAAGATATAAATAAATAAATATATATATATATATATATATATATATATATATATATATATATATATATATATATATATATATATATATATATATATATATATATATATATATATATATATATATATATATATATATATATGCAATTGACATGTTTATTCAACACCTTTATCAGTTTCAACAAAACAACTATAAAAAACTGTTCCATTTAATTGCATGACAAAAAAAAGATTAATCATAATCATGGATTAATCTGCAATAGTGCGTTCATTTTGACAGCCCTAATATATACACTTAGATGCACACATGTAGAGGTGGGTCTTAACACAGTCCAGTTCTGTTCAGACGGCCGACGTGGGTCTGACTGAGTCAACGGGAGACAATGGTCTGCGCTTTGAGATCTGGTTCAGACGGAGAACGTCCAAGAACCAGACCTTCATCCTTCAGGCGTCCACTCAGGACGTCAAAGCTGCTTGGACCAGTGACATCGCACGCATCCTGTGGACGCAGGCCACCAGGAACAAAGGTCAGAACCAGATGGAAACTGACAGAAAGACGGATCAGCCTTTTCTGACTGAATGTGTGACATTATGATTAAATAACTCTGACTACGACTCCAAACAAATACATTAATTCATTCATACAATCAAATCCAAATAAGTACAAGTGAAAAACTCAAGTCTGAGTGAAAATCTCACAGTCTGTGGAATGGCTGGTGGACATGTGACGTATGTGTGGTGTCACTGCAGAAATGCGTCTGAAGGAGATGGTGTCGATGGGAGTCGGAAACAAACCGTTTCTGGACATTCAACCCAGCGACGCTGCCATCAGCGACAGGGCAGTGCACTACATCATGAAGAGCAGAGGTAACACACACACACACCGACCTGCATAAGTCATGTCTATAAGATAATCAACAATACCCACAAAATAATAAATAACAACAAATAAAAAACAAAAACATTGATTCCCCAGTAAAAACCCATGGAGTTGGATCAATGATAGTAGATGGAAAAACTGAGTTTATGTTCAATTAATGATAGACTTTTCTGAAAAAGACACTGTTTATTTAGTTTGATCTATTTGTGGTTTAATAATGACCATCAACTTTAATCTGAGCTTTAATAAACATCTACTGGATGAGTGAATTAAATATAGAAAAATACAGGATTTACACTGATGGTTACATGGATTAACACTTTTAAAGTGAATAGAAATACAAATGCATTCAGCTGGTTTGTTTGTTTGTTTGTTTGTTTGTTTTCCAGGTGCCAGGACCAGAGCGTCCATTGCTGTGTCCGTTTTCGATCATTCTAATCCTTTTAAACGGTCAGCGGTGACCTCTGACCCCGCAGCATCAGGGCCTTTATCCAGCAGCCTGTTGGGTCCCCTCAACCTGCACATGTACAGGTACCAAAGCCACGCCCACTGACACGCCCACAACTGCCATACCCATGGCCACGCCGACAACCACACATCTACGATTCATTCACAAAAACTGAATCATCTGAACAAATCCTCCCTTTTCTTCCTCCTCCTTTTCTTTTTCTTCCTCCTCCTTTTCTTCTTCCTCTTCCTCCTCCAGTCAGAGCCTCCCATCTCCTCCTCCAGCTGAAGGATCCTTCATCACCTCGTGTATTGAGGAAGACGAACAAGAGCATGAGACCAGCAGTCAGCCTTCCATGAGTATGAACACACACACACACACACACACACACACATCAGAAGGGTTAACAGCAGTGACCCACATAAACTAACCAGGTCCAGATATTACTCGTGTCCACACAGACACACACTGTATTTGCAGTAAATATGTTTCTCCTCCTCAGATGCTGAACGGTCACATTTGTTGCATTTCAATGATGTAAAGTTTATATAAATGCGACCTGTCCGTTCAGACTGAAGTCAGATTGTAAAATATCAGATCTGTGTCAGATTCAGGACCACCAATGAATGTGGTCTGGGTCAGATTAGTGCTGTTTACACGGTCTGGAACAGGTCACATATGGACACAAACATCTGGTTTGGGAACATTTTATCTGCATCTTATTGACCATGTGGTGGTTGTTACGGTTACCATCCCACACAAAGGTTGTTTTTAGTTTGTTTTTTTGTTTGTTTGTCTGTTTACTTGTTTGTCTTTTTTGTATTTAAATTTAAATAACATTTTCAGGAAAAGTGCAATGTGGTCCAGAATAGATGCCATTAACCCTTTGATAGATTGTGGTCAGTCCAGTGGACAGTTATTTTACAGTTGTTCTACAGTTGTTCTCTTGTATATTCATGGGTTTAGTTGTTTTAGTTCATATCATTACTGTAACTGGTCTGTTCTTAATACCTGATCTGCACTAACATGTTTATGTATAAATCAATTGTTTGTTTGTTATTAGACTGTAATTAACAGTCTGTTCTTAAATAAAAACTTAATTAAAATGTTTTATTTCATTGTGTTCTGATAATATATTTTAAACACATGTTTTCCAGTTGAGTGGGTATTTTTGTAACTCCATAAATATAGGTTCATTAAAAATCTTTTTATTATACATACAACATTCCTAAAGATGAATTAATCTGGACTAAGGTTCTCATCATTCACACAAATGTTTACATTTAGGTGAATGTAGGTCAAAGGTCAAAATGTTTTCACAATGATCAGAGATTAAAGCAAATCAGGTCAAAAGGGTTTGTTCTGCCTGGAACCACTTGTTGTTGTTGTTCATGTTTCTCATCACATGTTTTGGTTTGTTTGTTTTTTTGGTCTTTCAGCCACTGAAAGTTCCGGGTCGTCTTCTCGCTGCCTCTCCGGCTCCACTGGCTCCGACAGCGGCTGCGTCTCCTCCCACCTCCAGGAGGCGCTGCCTGAGGAAGCCGGGCCCCCCAGCCAGCCTTCATCCTCATCTTCCTCATCCTCATCCAGCGCCCTGCCCAGCAACAAGCAGCACCTCAGCAGCCAGTACATTTCAGCTGTGAGTCCAGTATTTATCCACACATGAAGCTCCCACACAGAAACAAACATCCGTACAGTAACTTTTAAAAAGGTCCTGTTCACAGAATTCATCTCAAGTAGATTTTGAATCGGTGTTGTTTTCAAGGGACAAAGACTCCACTTCCCATGAGCACTCGCTCTACTGTCGTAACCACAAAACTCCTGTGTGTTTGTTTTGAAGCTAATGAATGAAAAGCTCATCCTCTTTTTTTTTTAAACACAGAAAGTCACAGGGATGATTGAAAAGAGATGAGTAAACTTCAGAAAATCTGTTTGTAACATAGTTTATCTTTGGATGTTAATATTAATATTCATTAATAATATTAATGAAATAACCATGGAATGAGTCCTTTAAGTCTGTCAACACCTTCATCCCTCTGCATTAGCGGTTCAGCTATTGCTAACTGCTTCATCCTTCTGCCCTAGCATTACATTAAACTAAATACAGAACCATTTCAGTCTCACATTACCAAACATTCACATTCAGTTTGGACTGAAACAAGGCTCAAGATAAAACACACCCACAGACCTAGCACTAGCGGCTAACACAGAAGTGTTTAGTGTTTTATCTGAGCTACAACAGAACTACAGTCAAATACAGTTGCTTATTAACTTATGAATAAAGAAAAAGAATCATTGGATCAAAAAGGAAGAAGGAAAACTGCTGCTCTGTTTTTATCCATCAGGTTTACAGCTGTTGTCCGTCATCTATCACTATATATTTATTTTTTTTATTCCATCTCCACCATCACAACCACATAAACTAATTCCTTTCTTTAGGAAAAAGGACATACCTTACTCCAAACTCCTTCAGTTTTCTTCTCACTGAATTTGCCATCAGCATGTTGTCATAGTGACATAAATCTGCCATAAATCAGTCCAGTCTGACCAGGGAAGATGGACATAGCATTTGGAAATAACCTGATGATCTGAATTTAAACTGCGGACGACTACTACTACTATGTTTAAAGATCATAAACAACGTCTGGTCAGGACCTTTAATATCAATACAGTATGAAATAAAATATCAAAATATATCGCAGAGGTGATATTTTCTTCCAGCCCTAAAGGTCGTGTATTAAACTCATCTTATTTCGTCCACAGAACAACGGTCCAGTCGTCAGCCCGGCCACCATCGTCTGATCAGCTGATCTGACGAACCGTAAGTCACTCTTACTCTGTTCTTATATGAGTCCTGAGGTGAATTAACTATGATCTGTCAATAATTGATCTAATTAAGCTCTTTTCTAATCTCATCTACACTGGTCCACTGCTTGTGGAATAAAACTAATGAAATGTTACTGATAAAGAAAACTCAAGTCTTAAAAGCTTCTTGGTTCAAGTTTCCAACATAAGTCTGGGCTCAAAATGTGAAATTATTAGAATGAACAATAGAATAGGTTTTAGTCCAAAGGAATATTGGTGTCAGATCTACTTCAAAACACCGTCTGCACATTAGGCCTGTTTACATGAGAGGTTTTATTCCTGTTTAATTCAGAATAAAGGGTAATTCCTCTTTCAGATGAACATGTAAACACCGAATTCTAGTTGAAAATGACTATTCCCTATTACATTTAATTCTGAATAAAGTCTCTGGTTTATTTCACTCTTAATTCTCAATGTAATAATTCATGTGACATGGAAACAGTTAATTCCTCTTTCATATTTTTACTGTCGTTCTGCACATGTTCCTGGTTTCGTTGCACTGACGCATATATTCTGTGCTGCCGGCATTAATATGTTGAATCAGTCGAGCTGCTGCTTCGTAATTATTACTAAAATAAATGAAAACATCACATGTATCTGTTCTTCCATGTTGCTAGTTGAAACAAAAGCAAAACAGGAGGAGGACACAATTGTTTTCTTCCGGTAGACATCCAGACACTAACTAGCAGAGGTGGGGATTTCCAGGTCCATCAAGTCAAAGTCCTGCCATGTATTGGTTCAAACCTGTTCATTGAACCAGCCCATTTTGATGAGCACAATGCCTCATCCAGGTAAATGGGATAATTAGTGGAATCACCTGTGTTCAGTGAACAGGTTTGAAGTAATACATGGTAGGATTTTGACTTGATGGACCTGGAATTACCCACCTCTGCTAACTAGCTCTTAAAGCTGAATTAACTAGGGCAGAATAAAAGGTTTCCCGTGGAAAACTTTATTTGGAATTAACATTTCTTTGTAAATATGAAGAAAATACCTTTAATTCCAAATTATTTTATTCAGAATAAATCATTCACAATAAAAAAAAAAACATCATGTAATTATGATCCATTCACTTTACAGGTTCTTTCTAGTGGAATATTTACTATTCCATTGTAAGCATGAACATAAACCAGCACATATGTGACCCACCACCACGAAACCAGGCATAAGTGTGTGTAAATCCAAACAGAGTTATGTGTGTAGCTTGGTAGAGTGGAAACTAAGGTTTAAGATGGTGAAAAAATGATGTTTCTATCACAAGTAGAACCAAAGTTATGGTCATTTTAATATCCACATTTGGACATATTTTACAATTTGCATATTTTTAGATATTGTCCGTTAAAGTTTTGGACTGTTTTGGGGTAGGAAGTCCTTAGCAACGCATAATAATTTGTATCCGATTGACACAAATTGTTGACAGATGTTAAAGGACACTCTGATGGACATGTCACAGAAGTTTTATATATTATAATAATAGGACAGAAGTGTGACGTATTATAATCATTTGGCTTACACCATTGGACAGAACATTCAATATAAGCTTTTACCTCGTACCAAACACTTAGGTGTTTACCCACGGAACGGAGATCGTTTTGTTCGGTGAAAAGAGGTGGAAGTCGTCTTTGTCTTTGCTCAGCAATACCTGAACTTTTGTCGCCGCTTAAATAATTGACTCAATAAACACCTTTATTGATTGGATTTCAATGTAATGACCACAGGAAGTGAACATAGAGGTGTTAAGGTACCGTTTTTTGATAAGGTGTAAACACAAATAACAAATCACCTTCCAGCCTAAATTTGGCTGTAGCTCTGAACGGCTCAGCGCGACTTATGCCTGGTTTCGTGGTGGCGGGTCACATATGTGGAATAACACACCATCATATATATTAAAATGTAATTTGTTTTATGATTCATCTGATTAAAGTTTGTAACATTTAACACATTTAATGTCTGAAGCAGATACTTTATAAACTGTAGAACATTGTCATCACATCCATTTAAAAAGTCTTAGTTGTGTTTCCTCTTCCAGTCGTTAGTTTCTCTGATCCTTCTCTTTTTTCTCTTGTTGTTTCCAGGTTTCCACACATCGTGACACTGAAGTCAGTGTAAAAAAAACAAAACAAAATAACAACAACAACACTGTTCAACTGTGTTTTTTTTTTTTTTTACTGTTGAAACTCTTTTATTTATCTGCTTTCTTCTGCAGCTCCGTTACACTTTGGTTTGTAAATATTCACTGATAGTTTCTAAAGGTTGGTTGTTTTGTTTTTCTGTGTTCTGAAATGTCTGTGTTTGTTTAGTTTGATCTGATCCAGAATCAGCTTCATAAAAACTGTACATGTGTGTAAATATGTGAAAGCAGCTGCAACTTTTCCTACTGAAAATAAACACGAGTTTGTTTAAAACTGAAGGAAGACTCAAACAGTTTTTATTGTGAGTGTGAATGTGTGACACACGTCGACAGCTGCAAGAGTCTGGTTCAGGTCCATTTCATTTTACTGCTGTTTCATTTATTATTTACAGCAAGAAAAGGAAAATATTACAGATGTTTATCAAAACATTTTTGAATGTATTTATTTACTTTATCCATGGCTGATTTTAATTGTTCTACCCCTGAATTTCTAAAATATTTCCTTCTCTGACTGTAAATAATAATTTTCTTCCCTAATTAACCTTTGATTTTCTGTGAAAGAGGTTTAAAGCTCCCAAGAAAATTTTAAATTCATGTCCAATATATTTTATTTAATATTATTCTGAGAAAAAAGTAGTAATTCAGACTTTTTCTAAGAGCAATAAAATAAAAAAATATAGTGAACAATATTTTTCCCAGGGGCCTTATCTTCTTCTGGAACTTTCTTCACATCTCAGTCTTTACATCATATAGAGTTAATTATGACATGAGGATAATATTGTACTAATGTGTGAGAGGCATTCATATATCTGCACCATATTTCAGTTTTTCTTTCATCAGTATCGGCATGTTGCATTTGCAGATATGCTCTTTTTTTTTCCCTGACATGATTTACTGACAGGTGATGGAAAAAGAAAAAAACAGGAAAAAAATGAGAAAAGTAAAAAAAAAAAAAAAAAGCAGAGAACAGAAAATCATTTTTTTTAAAAAGGAAAAAGAAGGTGTACATTTGGTCATATTTCTTAGTTTAACTGTCACTATTTATATTTTCACATTTTAATTAAAGAAAATTTTCTGACATTTGTTTATTTGACAGAAAAAAATTTAGCTTAAAAATATCTGCAGCATCTATGGGTCATGGGTGTCGCTCCTTAAAGTCCACATGGTTCAGATGCTGTTCTAAGTGTCCACTGGTGCGGATCCACTGGTGGGGATCCACTGGTGGGGATCCACTGGTGGGGATCCACTGGTGGGGATCCACTGGTGGGGATCCACTGGTGGGGATCCACTGAAGCTTCTCCTCCGTTTCAGTTGGTAGTTTTCTTGCAGTGTCGTCTCCAGTCTCTTCTTCATCTTCTCCTGTTATAAAACAGCTGATGGTCACTAACACTAACACTGGTCACAGTTAGAGTTTACTTTAGTTTACTTTAGTTTACTTTAGTTTACTTTAGTTTACTTTAGTTTACTGATCATCTTCAAAATAAACACAACATAATAAATATAGGATATATCACATATGCCAACATTGACATTTCTGAAGTTGATCAAAGGCATAAACTGAAGTTAAAAGTGTTAAGTATCTGTCCTGAACATTACTACGATTATCATTTTAAGACACGATTACAATGTCTCCATTTTTTTTCACTATCAACCGTTTCCAATACAGGGTTCACCCCAGACGCTAGTGTGCGCCTCCTCTTCCTCCTACTGTTCACTCCTCTTCCTCCTACTGTTTACTCCTCCTCTTCCTCCTACTGTTCACTCCTCTTCCTCCTACTGTTTACTCCTCCTCTTCCTCCTCCTGTTCATTCCTCCTCTTCCTCCTGTTCACTCCTCTTCCTCCTACTGTTCACTCCTCCTCTTCCTCCTGTTCACTCCTCTTCCTCCTACTGTTCACTCCTCCTTTTCCTCCTGTTCACTCCTCTTCCTCCTACTGTTCACTCCTCCTTTTCCACCTGTTCACTCCTCTTCCTCCTATTGTTCACTCCTCCTCTTCCTCCTGTTCACTCCCCTTCCTCCTCCTGTTCACTCCTCTTCCTCCTATTGTTCACTCCTCCTCTTCCTCCTGTTCACTCCTCTTCCTCCTCCTGTTCACTCCTCCTGTTCACTCCTCTTCCTCCTCCTGTTCACTCCTCTTCCTCTTACTGTTCACTCCTCCTCTTCCTCCTGTTCACTCATCTTCCTCCTCATGTTCACTCCTCCTCTTCCTCCTCTTGTTCACTCCTCTTCCTCCTACTGTTCACTCCTCTTCCTCCTGTTCACTCCTCTTCCTCCTCCTGTTCACTCCTCTTCCTCCTACTGTTCACTCCTCTTCCTCCTGTTCACTCCTCTTCCTCCTCCTGTTCACTCCTCTTCCTCCTCCTGTTCACTCCTCTTCCTCCTCCTGTTCACTCTTCCTCCTACTGTTCACTCCTCTTCCTCCTGTTCACTCCTCCTCTTCCTCCTGTTCACTCCTCTTCCTCCTCCTGTTCACTCCTCTTCCTCCTGTTCACTCCTCCTCTTCCTCCTGTTCACTCCTCTTCCTCCTCCTGTTCACTTCTCCTCTTCCTCCTCCTGTTCACTCCTCTTCCTCCTCCTTCACTCACCAGCTGTTGTTCACGTCTCTCCAGTTTCCTCCTCAGCAGTATCACTTCACCTCCTGCCTTCAGACTGACTCCACCCTCATCCTGGGAGGCTCCGCCCCTCAACGGCTGTAGCAGTTCAGACAGTAGGTCATAGGCTCCGCCTATAACAGTAGTATTTAGTCATGTGACAAATATCTGTTTTCTCCTCCTGTCTGTAGAGTATGAACTCACACCTGTGTGTACAATACTAATCCAAATATGACCCCGTCCTGACCCTAGAAACTGACACAGGTGAGTGTTCTGTTCCTGGATAAGACTCGGGTTAGGGTAGTGGTTATTAACATGGTAAGTGTTAATAACATGCTTATTACCTGTTGATTACATGTTTATAACTCATTAATAACACAGTTTTACAGCATAGTGGTCACAGATTTTAAATATTTAGGTGTAATTTTAGACTCCAATATTTCTTTTAAAAATCATATAAAAATTATAATTTAATTTAATTTTAAGATAGGGGTGGGGGATAGTGAAGTTTTTTTTTACTTCTTCCCACTCCCTTTCGAATATGTTACTTGCCTTCTTATTTTTTATTTATTCTATATTGTCTTTATCTTACTTTATCAATTATTGGCTTTTGAAAGATCAAATGTTTTTGTGCTTGACATATTCCAAATAAAACGACAAAATGAAAAATATTGTGTGTGTTTGTGTTCATTAATGTTCAATGTCCTATTTTAATTTGTTTCTTGGTCTTAAGGTTCGTGTTGTGGTTCGGTTCAGCAGTGACTGTATTTGGTAACTTACCCAGGAATGACTGGTTTCTATGCAGGGACCTAGGACCAGTCCAGTGCTGCTCCACCAGGTCCAGCAGACCCCCCAGCACCGCAGACATCTCCGACACTCCACCACGCCCAGGAAGCCCCGCCCCCCTCTGGAACCACAAGCTCAGGAATCAGGGCGGGATCAAAGGATCATCGTTTATGAGGTTCAATCCAGGTTTGACTGACCTGCAGGGGTCTGCTGGGTCTGGTCTGGATCCAGGTCTGGTCCAGGCCTCGTGGAGACACTGCAGGCACTTCATCCATCCCCTGAGCGCGTGCAGTAGCAGCTATAAGATCTGCAGAGGAACATGATACTCTGATGCCATCTGGTGGACACTCTGAGTATAAAGGTTTTTATTATTATTATTATTTTTATTATTATTATTATTATCATTATTATTATTATTATTATTATTATTATTATTATTATTATTATTATTATTATTATTATTATTATTATTATTATTATTATTATTATTATTATTATTAATAATAATAATAATTATTAACCCTCTGGAGTCAAAGGCCTTTCAGAGAAGTGTGAAATTATGTGTAATTTCCAACTGACGAGCCACTCTGACTCCAGTGAATTATTAATAATAATAATAATAATAATAATAATAATAATAATAATAATAATAATAATAATAACTAGACATGTGGTAATCAAACCAAGGTCCTTCTTGCTGTGAGACACGAGTACTAACCACTACACCACTGTGCCATGCAACAGCTTCTTCAAATACATTTTTGAAAATATTTGTATTTATTCTAATTTGTTTTGTAATTTTTTTTAATGGGACACAATTCACAATGGAAAGAATTTTGAAGTAAAACTGTGAAACTTTTGTCCCACACCAGACCTTTCTGTGTGGAGTTTACATGTTCTCCTCATGTCTGCGTGGGTTTTCTCCAGGTACTCCAGTTTCCTCCCACCATCCAAACACATGCATTGATAGGTTAACTGGTTAACTGGTTAATCTAAATTACCCATAGCTGTTAATGTGACAGTGATTGTTTGTCTATATGTTCAGTCCTGAGATGAACCGAAGACTCATACAGGGTGACCTCTGACCCCGCCTTCACCCACTGTAGCTGGATGAGACCCCCAGTGACCTTATAATATCATATCATTCTCTCATATCTGATATGAGATGTTGACAGATGTTTTCATCACCACCATGACGACGGTGCTGAACAGGAGGATGGAGCTACTCTGACTCTGATCCAACACTAACCCTGGTCTCGGTCTCTGGTTCCTGTTCTTTTATTCTGTTCCTGGGTCTGGAACACCTCACTCTACCTGTTTTCATTGAGGCTCCAGCTGACCTCTGACCTGAGGTTAGCGCCATCAGCCTGCAGCGCTGCTCCATCAGCTTCGTGTCCCTCTGCTCTGGTCCCACCCACGGCCGGGGTGCTGATGCTGGTCCTGGGGTCTGCGGGTCCAAGCTGAAAGTCACTCTGCCGGTTCTGATCCGACCAGAATGCAGACAGGAACGAGGATGAAGAACAGAAGGAAGAGGAGGATGGTCTGCAGTAGAGGTTTAATACCCAACTCAGCGTCTGACAGGAAATGGAGCAGACTGTCCTACTGATAACCTGATGTTTACAGGAGCTGCTCCACAACACTTATCTTATCTTATCTTATCTTATCTTATCTTATCTTATCTTATCTTATCTTATCTTATCTTATCTTATCTTATCTTATCTTACCTTATCTTATCTTATCTTATCTTATCTTATCTTATCTTATCTTATCTTATCTTATCTTATCTTATCTTATCTTATCTTATCTTATCTTATCTTATTCTATCTTATATCTTACCTTATCTTACCTTATCTTATCTTATCTTATCTTACCTTACCTTACCTTACCTTACCTTACCTTACCTTACCTTATCTTACCTTACCTTACCTTACCTTACCTTACCTTACCTTACCTTACCTTACCTTACCTTACCTTACCTTACCTTACCTTACCTTACCTTACCTTATCTTATCTTATCTTTTCTAATCTTCTCTTTTTCTTTTCTTATCTTAGTCTTACCTTTTCTTATTCTTATAACATCTTATCTTATCTTATCTTACCTTATCTTATATTATCTTATCTTATCTTATCTTATCTTATCTTACCTTATCTTATCTTATCTTATCTTATCTTATCTTATCTTATCTTATCTTATCTTATCTTATCTTATCTTATCTTATCTTATCTTATCTTATCTTATCTTATCTTATCCTATCTTATATCTTACCTTATCTTACCTTATCTTATCTTATCTTATCTTATCTTACCTTACCTTACCTTACCTTACCTTACCTTACCTTACCTTATCTTACCTTACTTTACCTTACCTTACCTTACCTTACCTTACCTTACCTTACCTTACCTTACCTTACCTTACCTTATCTTATCTTATCTTTTCTAATCTTCTCTTTTTCTTTTCTTATCTTAGTCTTACCTTTTCTTATTCTTATAACATCTTATCTTATTTTTATTATATCTTATTTCATCTTTTCTTACCTTATCTTAACCTAAACTTTAAACTGAACTTTAATGAACAGCTACATGCCCAATGAATTAAATATAAGAAAATACATGATTTATGCTGATAAAATGTAAAATACAGAGGATAATATTTTAATAAATGGTGATAAATCACACTAAGAAAAGTTCAATATTGAAACTATTTATTTTAGGAACTGACACAAAAGTCTGGTCTGCTGGGTATTTAAGGGTGAACTATTTTAATCTTATTGTTTATTTTAATATTTTTTTCTTATTGTTGCATTAATGCTGTTACTTTTTAACTACCTGTTCATTAGTGTGTTTTATAGTCACATAAATGTTCACATCTCACCATCATCAGTGTCCTTCATGGAGACGGAAACACTGAACCTGAGAGAGAAAAACAAAGATGATGATGATGATGATGATGATGATGATGATGATGATGATGATGATGATGATGATGATGATGATGATGATGATGATGATGATGATGATGATGATGATGATGATGATTCGGTTCTGCTTTAGTTTCCACTTTATGTTTTGATCCACAGATGAGCAGGACGACCTCCTGCGGCACAGGTGGAGATGTTTGTTTGGTTGTCATGGAAACATTTGTCTCCAGGTGAACCAGGAAGAGGAGCTGGAGGAGGAGGAAGGGAGAAAACCTAACAATATTCAAGGGACAAACAGTTTAACTGTTCGAGCTGTGAATTTTAACCTATAAAGAAATTAAAAAAAAATGTTATTAATATAAACAGTTTAAAATCTTCAGGTCAACATGAGCCAAGAATTCAAGTCAAATATGGTGCATTTTGTTGAAAATGATAACACCATCAACTATGGTTTTTACATCCTGTTCATGGGATATTTGGACTGAAAAGGTCACTTTTAAATCAGTTTTTTCTTTTTGGATTTGAAAGCCTTCCAGTGAGTTGTCATAAACATATAGATGATCAGTGAATTACAGGTAATAAAATACCTAATTTTCACTGAAAAATATAAAATGAAAGACAAAACCAGAAAAAAGATCTGAAAAACTGAAAAAAAGACTACCAATTTTTTAATTAAAGAAAAGAGAAAATGAAAGAAAAGACCAGAACAAAATGAAGAAGTCACTTTTCCCCAGAGTTTTCTTTCTTTGCATATAAAAGTGTTTGAACTAGTGTTTAGAACCAAATTAAGGATCAGTGGATTAAATATAGTTAAATACCAGACTTTCACTGAAAAATGCAGAGGATAATATTAAATAAATGTTAAAAGATCCCTTAAATGTCCATGGAAATTAATTTGGAAGGTTGGAAAAAAAAGATTTAGTTCGATTGGGTTAAAAAAATTACAACTTTTTTCATCATGTTAGTGTCGAGGACTAATTGATCGATTGATAGTTATTGTATTGGTCCATTTGTTAATGGTATTGGATGAGAGGCACAGCAGGATGCAGGAAGGGTAGAAAAGGGAGGGGGTGGAAGTGGCCCTCAGGGGGCTTGTTTCCATTACAGTTTTCCGCAAAACAATAGCGATGTTCCTAAAATTTCTATAAAAGTATATTTGCGCTTTGAACGTGTTTCCATTGACGGTTGTTCTAAGCAGGAGTGTCGTAACTCTCGTGAAATATCTCACGAGATTTCATTGTTGCCACCTTCGGGGCTTCAGATTGGCCATCACCCTGCTAGCATTAGCATGAATGAATCGGCTAATTCTCTCGTCAGTAAAAGTCCCTGCCGAACTCTTTAAAGAAATTAACATGTCAAACAAACCAGCTGGACCACATTACAAGCGTCTGTCTGTATGGTCCCGACATTGTCAGGCCGAAATATTCAGTGGAAATATGCTTTAGGTGTGTTTAAATGACAACCACGAATTAGCATGTACTAGCATTAGCATGAATGAATCGGCTAATTCTCTAGTCAGTAAAAGTCCCTGCCGAACTCTTTCAAGAAATTAACATGTCAAACAAACCAGCTGGCTTACATTATGAGGGACTGTACATATGGTTCCTACATTGTCCGGCCGAAATATTCAGTGGACATATGCTTTAGATGTGTTTAAATGACAACTGCGAATTAGCATATACTAGCATTAGCATGAATGAATCGGCTAATACTCTTGTCAGTAAAAGTTTCTGCCAAATTCTTTAAAGGCACTGACATATCAAACAAACCAACTGGGTCGCATTATAAGGGTCTGTACATGTGGTCCCTACATCGTCAGGGGCTCAATATTAAGTGTAAATATGCTCAGCACTTGATAACAACAAATGCTAAATGTATGTCGTGCTTTTTCACAGTTCTTCATAATTCAAGATGAAGAAGAAATCAAGTAGTAAGGCAGTGGAGAGGGCAGGAAGTGACTAGCTATGCAGTAGTTGTTTTTTAGCTAAAAAAAAAAAAGAATAAATAAAAAATGTTTTAGCTGCTTTTTAAAGAGTGAGATGAACGTTACAGATGTAGGTAAAGTGTTCCAGTGGTTGAGTTGATTATGTGAAGTGCAGGTTAAAGGTGGATATAGAGTATTGTTATTACTGTGTCTAGTTCTGTGTGAGTGTATTTTAGTACCACAAATTAATTTCACACACATACCTACACACACTATATTACAAAGGATGTCAGATCAGGACGTGTTTTGTTGAGCCAAGTACTAAAGCATCACCACCAGAGGGCGCTGTGGAGAAATGTTTCGAACAGAATTTGTTTCAAGTGCTTCATGGATTCATGAGGGTTCGTTTTGCTCATCACTAGGAATCACCCTAATCATCACTTCAACAAGTTCTCGCGTCCCAACAGCCAATGGTTGTTATGGTTACAGCGACTGCGGCTGTCATTTCACTCCGAGAGAAGTGATCATGTGACCACGTACGTCACATCCTGTGACATATAATTGCGGTAAAAGTTTTTCCATTGCTCTTTTCCGATATATTAGAATATCGAAACGTCTGAAAAAACACCTCATGAACACGCAAAAACTTCTTTTTTTATCGATCTTTTTTTTTTTTTTTAGAAATTCAGGTGTTCCATTACCAGTTTTTTCTCGCGATAATTTATATTTTGCGAATTTCCAAGGGTAATGTAAACGCAGGAACCTGGTCATAGCGTCATCGATATGTATACGGAAGTACTGGTACATGCTGTTGTTCGACCTCAAGTCATTATTCTACCATCTAAAAACAGTTGGAAACAAAGCAATGCGGACGTTTTTGTTTTTTTAAAAAAATAGAACCAACACACAATGTATTCAATTATAATGGATAATTAAGCAATATTAATGAAATAACCATGGAATGACAGCTTTAAGACAGAAGAAAGAAAAGAACAAAATAAATAAACAGACATTTGAGAACATTAGTAGATTTAATGTTAGTTAAATAAATGAATAAATATATTGAAATAACAACTAAACAAACAAGTGTTATGTTGAAAAATATTTATTACAATCTTTTTCAGAATTTTTTTTTACATAATTTACAAAAGTACAGATTCAAACATTCACAAGATTTACTAAATATATAAACGTTTTTAACCATAAACATGTTTACAGTGTTTGTTCAGTAACATTTTGTCTCATTTATAACAAATAAAACCAGTCAAAACACCAGTCACTTTCTCCTTTTATGGTCACACTTAAAATAAACAAACCAAAAAACATCAGAACCACCAGAATTTTTCCAACACCATCCTGGTGTTTATGGACAGAAAACATTTATGTCACATTTTTTCCACTTCAATGTTTTTTTTCCCTCACTTTTGTGATTATTTTATTATTATGTTATTTAAAAAATGATGAAGACATACCAATAGGATCTGAAACCTGTATGGTGATATGTTTCACAATAAATAATATTCTATAGGGAGAAAAAAAATCTGTAATAAAATTAACCCCTTCATGCCTACACTGAAATATAAGTATTTAAAATAAGTGGAGATAATTAATGTGACTGTAGTACATACAATAGATTATAACTATTTTTTAAAAATGGTATGTTGCATATTTGTGACAGGATGTGTTAAAGGTTTAAATACAAATTTAAAATAAAAATAAAAAATTGAAACAAAATAACTTTAAAAAATAAAAATGTAAAAATAACTACAAATTTGAAAGAAAAAATAAAGTTAAAATAAAAAATAAATTAATAAAAAAAATCAGTTGAAAAAAAATAAAACTACGTAATAAAATAAAGTGTTTTTTTAAGTTAAAAGTTTAAAGAAAAAAAAACATATTTGACAGAAAGGTATCCCTTCCATGAACAGGAAACCCATTTTCAATATTTTTAATCTCACCCAACATTGGATGGAGTGATTATTGGACTCACCATGTGTGTGTCCACAGAGTCATATCATCCTATAACTCAATATAGATATAGATGCAATGATCCATTTGAGTAAAGGCCAAAGGTCAAGGTTGCATTTAACAGAAAGGTCAAAGTCACATTATTGGCTGTAATTCAAGAACGGTGTCATAGAAACTTGAGATTGGCACAGAATAGTGGTGAGATTAGGCAATACTTGTTTTGTTAATTTTTGGCAGAAGGCCATAAACACACCTGTTCCTGTCAGTTCTTCGTACTTTCTAGACAACAGGTTCTGCTGCAGAACCTCTGCCATCACACACATGTTCCACAGCCGCGCCCCCAGCAAACCCCCCCTAAAATTCAGGCTTAAATACCAGAAACAGTTGTAACCATGGTAACAGCTGTGGGTTTGGCTCTGCTACATAAGAAAAAAATACAACCATAGAGTTTAAAGGAGAACTATTACGCCGATCCGTGTTTTTCTACATACATACAATATTATAATGTCGGATGTCGACTCCAAACCTCAGCAAAGTTACAAAACATGAGGTATAGTGTTTATGCCGTAATTCTGCAACATGGTTTCCTACCACTCTAAACAGCTCATTGCGAGATGACGTCAGACTGAAGCGTCCAAATGGAACGAATGCTCCAACAACGTGGAACCGGCCCCAAAACACGCCCACCCGGCGTATAATTCAAACTTTCCCGGGAGTTATGTTTCCAACTTGAAGAAGAAGAAGAAGAGAGAAGGTGCCTCCCAAAACAGTCCGTTGTTGTTTTTTCAACTGTGAAGGAAAATATCAGCTGTTTTCCAAAAGATGTTCCAACCATAAAACTTTGGGAAGCTTTTATTTTTGCTGGCCTACAGCCACAGCAAAATGTATTCATTTGTGGTCACCACTTCAGTGATGACTGCTTTCATAACAAGGCTCAGTATGACGCCTGCTGGTTCAATAGTGACAGCGGCGCGCCAGAGAAATGTATATTAAGACAGAAAAGCATGTGAGTTGATAGCTCTGTGAACAGCAGCCTATGTTAGCCTACTGCTGCCACACAGTAGACGAATACACATGTGGGGGCGGACCCGAAAACCTCTGTCTGCCTCTAGCTCTGCCCCCCTGGAAGCCTCCACTGAGCTGGCCAATCTCACTGTTCTCTGATTGGCCAGCTCAGTGGAAGCCAAACCCAAACATTTCCGGAATAGGTAGAAAAAAATCATTCAAATCAAATCAAATCAAATCGACTTGGATCAGGACTTCTGTGAATGCTGGTATGAGACAACTATTAAGTTTTTTGAGCTGGAAATCATGCAAAGTTACTCTGTAGGTGCTGAAAACTCACATAATGATAGTTAAAACAGAGGATAATAGGTCTCCTTTAAATAAATAAAATTCAACATTATTCAGCTGAGGATTTAGTTTAATAGATCCAACACAGATCTGTGGTTCTGCCAGTGTTTAACCTGCTGAACATTCTGTTCAAATAAAACAGAAATATATAAGAACAAAGGCTGAAAGAAAATCACTGTTTATCCTCTTTTCTTTGTTTCAGATATAATAACTGTAATCTGTGTTTAATGAACATCTATATTAAATATAGAAAAATATATGAGTTTCAATGAAAGAACAGTGGATAACATTAGAATAAACGGAGATAAATCACTTAAAAAATGTTAAATCTATAGAAAACATAATTTGATAAAACATCAAAGTAGTTTTGGGTGAAAGGGTTCGTTTTTAGTCATTATTTAAAACTCGGAAATAAAACAGAAAACTCCAGCTTTGGACCCTTTGGTGGGTCAGGTTTAGCCACGGGTCATATGTTTGACACTCTTCTTCTGTGGTATTTTTAGTCCATTTAGAGTGGAGAACAGTGCAGGACCACATTACCCAGAAAGCTTTGATGTAAGAGGTGATATGTTGGAGTTTTCACATGGTTTTGGTGAAAGAAAAACAAAACCAGCTGATTCAGTGTAAAACTCCACAGTGGTTGGAGTCATTTAACAGCAGCAGCCTCCACAGACACACGCTAGAGTCAATACATCCAGATGAAAAACTGACAGTTTAAAGAACAGGAGGAGTCTGGTTTGAGGAGGGGTGGGTTTGTCATAGGTGGAGGTGTGGGTGTTGGTGCAGCTGACACAGTAGCTCCTCCTCCGTGGGCTCCTGGATCTGCTCTCTAAACAGAAAAACAACATCCATCAGTTCAGGTCTCCAAGTGTCATCCATCCCATAATAGTCACATACTTAAACATGAGCTGAACAGAGGTTTCATATCGGGTCCTCTCCACGTCTGTGACAGAACAGCTGTGACTGCGGTCCCACTTATAGATGAAGTTCTGTTTAAAAACATGTGGGTCATTCAAACACATGCTTCATTCAGTTCATTTATTATAGAAAAGACAACAACACTGAGGGACACGCCCCCTTTGTAAAACCAACCAATCAGCTGCTCAGATAAAACTGTTCCTACTTCTGGGTTTAAATGGAGCTTAAAGCATCTGTGGACTGACCTCTAAGATGAGCGCCACAAACAGGTTGACCCACATGACTGAGGAGGTCAGCCACCAGCACACGAAGTAGAGCTTCGACCATCTGAGGACATGAGAACAGCAGGAATATGAGGAACAGCAGGAATATGAGGAATATGAAGAACATGAAGAACAGCAGGAATATGAGGAATATGAAGAACATGAGGAACAGCAGGAATATGAAGAACATGAGGAACAGCAGCAACATGAGAACAGCAGGAATATGAAGAACAGCAGGAATATGAGGAATATGAAGAACATGAAGAACAGCAGGAATATGAAGAACAGCAGGAATATGAGGAATATGAAGAACATGAAGAACAGCAGGAATATGAGGAATATGAAGAATATGAGAAACAGCAGGAATATGAAGAACATGAGGAACATTAAGAACATGAGGTACAGCAGGAATATGAGGAATATGAAGAACATGAGGAACATTAAGAACATGAGGTACAGCAGGAATATGAGGAATATGAAGAACATGAAGAACAGCAGGAATATGAGAACAGCAGGAATATGAAGAACATGAGGAACAACAGGAATATGAGAACAGCAGGAATATGAGGAATATGAAGAACATGAAGAACAGCAGGAATATGAAGAACATGAGGAACAGCAGCAACATGAGAACAGCAGGAATATGAGGAATATGAAGAACATGAAGAACAGCAGGAATATGAGGAATATGAAGAACATGAAGAACAGCAGGAATATGAAGAACATGAGGAACAGCAGCAACATGAGAACAGCAGGAATATGAGGAATATGAAGAACATGAAGAACAGCAGGAATATGAGGAATATGAAGAACATGAAGAACAGCAGGAATATGAGGAATATGAAGAACATGAAGAACAACAGGAATATGAGGAATATGAAAAACATGAAGAACAGCATGAACATGAGGAACTTCAGGAACATGAGGAACATGAGGAACACAATCATTATCAGTATGATCACCTTCACTTTTATCATCATCACCCTCATCATAATCACATTCATCCTCACCTTCAACATAATAATCACTATCATCAATATAATCACCTTCATCATCATCATCATCATCATCATCATCTTTACCATGGTCACCATTAAGATGATGGCGATCACCATCATCATCATCATCATCATCATCATCATCATCATCATCCTCCTCCTCCTCCTCCTCCTGTGTGTTTAAAGTGTGTCCTTACTCAGTGGTGTATCTGCTGTACGCCTCCATGAAGGCCTGCCAGTTGTTGACCACCATGACGTCATACAGCAAAATGATAGAGGCCTGAGAGGAGAAGAGGAGGAGAAGAAAGGAGTGAGACAATGAAAACAAAAAAGAGCTGAATAGCAAAAGTATAGGAGTCCAGAGAGCTCACAGCGAAGTCGTTAAAGTTGTTGGGCCAGTATTCCAGCTGTTCGTAGGTTCCACACTCCCAACTGTAGTTACCAGTGATGTTCACCATGGTGGAGTTAGACACAATACTGACACACACACACACACACACACACACACACACACACACACACACACACACACACACACACACACACACACACACACACACTTATTTTCATTGTACTTTTCTTGTGTTTATATGTTTGTTCTTGTTTTCTTGTTTTAATTTTTTCTTCTATTATGCCAGGGAAAAAAACAGCATATCGGCCAAAGCAACAGGCTGACACTGATATAAGAAAAAAAAAATTGAAATATCAGCAAAATATATTGTTCAATCATTACTTCACTTGTTGGTCTGAGATGTTTTAGAGGTGGGTGATAATGAGAATTTCAGTATCGATCTGAAAACAAGTAAAAACAGAGCTAGTATCGCTGATACTAATACTGATACTGATGCCTTTTACCTGAAAAGATGCAATTATTTAAAAAAAAAAAAAAAAAGATTTTGCCTTTAGTTGATTGTGATAAAACACAGGACAAAGATTTTAGGCAATAAACATGTTTTTAAATTAATCAACTACAATATAACATAAAAAAGACCTTTTGCTGTGTGTTGAAAGAGAGAGAGAGAGAGAGAGAGAGAGAGAGAGAGAGAGAGAGAGAGAGAGAGAGAGAGAGAGAGAGAGAGAGAGAGAGAGAGAGAGAGAGAGAGGGAGAGGGAGAGGGAGAGAGAGCGACAGAGAGAGAGAGAGAGAGGGAGAGGAGAGGGAGAGGGAGAGAGAGAGAGAGAGAGAGAGAGAGACAGAGAGAGAGAGAGAGAGAGAGAGAGAGAGAGGGAGAGAGAGAGACCAGATCTCAGACCTCCAGAGTAGACCAGGTCCTTTTCACAGTGCAGGGTATGATCAGAGTGCATTGTGGGTAAACAGACTCCTTACCTCATGCCTGGAGGTGGTTTAATGGCTCCTTCAAACAGCCAGATCCCAAAAACAGCAAACACATAGTAGACCACCTGCATGGAAAACACCCACAATGCATCAGTCTTTACAGAGACTCTTTTTTTGGACACATATGGATCCATTATAAGGACAGAATATGTGTCGCAGTTCTTCACTCACCACTAGAATTCCTGCAAAAGCTCGTAGGTTTTTCACCAGATCCATGAGGGTACTGGCAACCAACGCCATGAGCTGCACAGAAACCACAGAAGAAAGAAAGAAAAGACACATGACACAGCTGAGACCCTCACACAAACCTGTACATGTGACCATGGGGAGGACAACTTGATCCGTAACACCTTATCACCTTAATATCTGGGATGATTCGCAGGAAACGGAAGACGATGAGCATGTTGATGAGGCGAACCATCTCCCACAGCGACAGGACGTTATGAGAGGCCGGGTCCCTGTTGTCATGGAAACAAAAACACATACAGTGTAAATACTTCAAAACTGTAAAGGAATTTAAAACAAAGGTAAGGTAAGGTAAGGTAAGGTAAGGTAAGGTAAGGTAAGGTAAGGTAAGGTAAGGTAAGGTAAGGTAAGGTAAGAGACTGTACAAATGTTTTGTTTAAACCAGTGGATAATGGAAGTGTGGGTTTGGAACCTCCAGTCCAAACGTACCTGTGGGAGGAGGGGAACCTGTAGGAGGCATAGATGGAGATCTGTAGAACCTGGAGCAGCAGAGAACATCCACACAATGTAGGTCAAGTAACATTTGTCTAATTTTCAGCAGGTTTTTGGAGGCTCCATAGTTTTACATTTATTTAAAACCCATATCAAGTTTTTAATTGTTCTTTAATCTACCTCAGAAATATGTGGAAACCAGTGGTGCCAAGCACAACTAACCCCACCCCCCCAAACATTTTAGCTCTTAATGGACATCGCCCTCTCAGAATGTGACACTATGGGTTTGATTTTTCAAGGTCAAAGATCATGATGCCATTTTGGAGCCTAGATGAGTTTCCTATCTATCACCATTAGGAACCAAGACCTTGTTTTGCAGTTATGACCATTTAAAATTATGTGACCTTGATTTTCACCTTTCAAGGTCAAAGGTTATGATGCCATTGTGAAGCCCACGCTATGTTTCCTATCTGTCAATAATAGTAACTATGTCTGTATTTCCACCCTTTTTTCCATTATAATTTTAGTTTTTTTAGGTATTGACCGTGTGACCCCTGACCTCTTGGGTCAACAATTCTATGCAAACAACATGTGTGTATAGACCAGCATCTGGTCCCTCTAAAGGTTAAAGTGGTCTGGAGTCAGTGGTTGGTGGTTTTACCAGTAGCAGAAGGGTCAGGAAGCCGTCGAACACGTTGTTCCTGTAGGACAGGTATCCTCTCCAGCCAAAGGCCAGGATCTTCACACTCATTTCGAACAGGTAGTAGAGGATGAAGGCCAGGTTGATGATCTGAGGGTCATACACAAACACACACCACTCTTATTTTATTCTTCTTTTTACCACCTACATACATGTCCAACATCAGGACTGTCCTCACCTCCATGATGTAGTTGTCTCTCTCTACAGTTGACTTTTCAGAGTTTAACACTAGGACAGTCTGAAAAAACAAACAAAAAAATTTTTAATTCATGTTTTATGTTTTTAACCCTTAGATGCCTGATCTACCAAGACCTAGAGTTTAACATGACAAATGGAATGAATATGTATATGTTCAATATGCTGTAAACTGTAAGATGTTGTTCACTGGAAAAACTGTTTAAAAATATTTTTGGTTAAAGTAAGCAAACCAAAAAAATTATTTCTTCCTATTATTATTATTATTATATTTCTTCTTCACAATTTTTGTGTTTTTTTTTCTGTATTTTAGTAAACACATTTAGTAGTTATTAGTTCGTTTTTTGTAAATTTTTTGTAAATTGTTTTGTATATATTTTTTTCTCTGCCTTTTTTGTTTCTTAGTGTATTTTTGTAGGAAATTGGAGTACAGTCGATCCAAATAAAGTGTTTGTACACTCTGCAAGAAGTTTTCTTTTTAACTTAAAAGCTGTTAGTCAGGGCTTCTGCTAGCACTAGGCTAATGCTAGCACTAGGCTAATGCTAGCACTAGGCTAATGCTAGCACTAGGCTAATGCTAGCACTAGGCTATTGCGTCACCCACCTTAAAACAAACACATTAAGTGCAGATATATTCACTTCTTTCTTGAGTCTGTTTTCTCATACAAAATGAAACACATTTAATATAGATTAAAAATGTATATTTACTCATGAATAATCAAAATGAATACAAAACAACCCTGTAATTAATCAGATTAAGAAATGTAATCATTTGACGGCTCTATTTATTTCACATTAAATAAAGAAGTCAATTTATAGTCATTATTTACAGGTTATTATTCAGTTCTTATTTTACCTGGTCTGAATGTTCATATTTTCAGTATAACTTTTGATCAAATTGGACTCTTTGGCATCCGGTGCTGGTCCAGGGTTAGGGTTATGTATGTTTGAGTATTGAACGTACACATATGCAGATGACATTGGCCAGAGCGACTGCGTTCCCCAGGATGGTCAGGTAGTAGTGGCTGAAGACCAGCTGGAGCCGCTGCAGGACCAGAGAGCTGTACTGAGGCAGCGGAGGATGCTGGGAAATCAGACACACACCAACCAGTGAGCCCATTTACATGAGCAGAACCTGTGAGGTCAGGCACAAGTCCCGCCCCTCGCAAACCTTTGACCCGATTTAACCGCTCTCTGATCACTATGAAAATACATTTTTGGTGACCTTAAATTTATGATAAGTGGGTTATATACCAGTGGATAATGGTGTGTGTCTGTGTATATATATATATATATATATATATATATATATATATATATATATATATATATATATATATATATATATATATATATATATATATAATTTTATTTATTTTTGTACACATTATAGATGTAAAAAAATAAAATAAAATCAGATGAACATGTGTGAAGACATTGGAATATTGGGGACAAATGTGTTAATTTGATTTCTGATTATCATATTACCGCCGTTATCAGATAAAGCTGATCAATGTATCCTGTTTACATGATCAATAATAATCTGAAAACTGTAGAAACTAGATAATGTGTGTTAGTGTTAGTGTGAACGTAAACAGACTGTGAGTTTGACCCAGATATGAAAGGAATGAAAGCTGAGCAGCTCCACCTCTTTAATGCGATCTTTATCCAGTTCGTTAAATATCATCCGGAACTGTTCGCGATCCAAAGTTTGATGCTGCCGAGCTTCCTGTCAAAAAAAAGTAAAAAAAAGTATTTATATCATAGCATCTGACAGTTAATTAAGTATTTACATCCAAAACAATAATAGCATTTTTTCCTTTATATTTCTCATGTCTCACACCTGAATATTTTTATCCTGTTTTCTGTTCTTTAGTTTTGTTAGTTACTGCAGCAATCTGTGACAAATATATATGATCTGATCTGATCATGTCTTCTCCATCAGTAATAGTGTTTACCATTGGTTGACCCCTGACCCCTCAAACCCTCCATGTGGAGCTCTGAATCATGTTTTTGAACCAGTGGCTGTTCTACTGTCCCTCTGTTCTACTGTCCCTCTGTTCTACTGTCCCTCTGTTCTACTGTCCCTCTGTTCTACTGTCCCTCTGTTCTACTGTCCCTTTGTTCTGCTGTCCCTCTGTTCTACTGTCCCTCTGTTCTACTGTCCCTCTGTTCTACTGTCCCTTTGTTCTGCTGTCCCTCTGTTCTACTGTCCCTCTGTTCTACTGTCCCTCTGTTCTACTGTCCCTCTGTTCTACTGTCCCTTTGTTCTGCTGTCCCTCTGTTCTACTGTCCCTCTGTCCCTTTGTTCTGCTGTCCCTTTGTTCTGCTGTCCCTTTCTTCTACTGTCCCTCTGTTCTACTGTCCCTTTGTTCTACTGTCCCTCTGTTCTACTGTCCCTTTACAATCTATGATCATATATGACAAACCCCACCCTCTTATCTCATGTCGCCATCACCAGACATCTGTGCTGTGATTGGCTGTCATTTGAACTCTGACCTTACACACGGCCTCTCTGTAGTAATTCTTCATCTTGACTTTGGACATGACCTTCATCACTGCAGCCACAGAAACACTTTCTCTGAAAAATCACACATAACATTCAAAACAATCATTTACATGTGTGTAAATGCTTGAGCTGTCACATGATTAATATATATATATATATATATTATTATTATTATTATTATTATTATTATTATTATTATTATTATTATTACACAGGACATCACTAATACAAAGTACAGTGTTTCCTCTCTCTCTTTTATTTTTAAAGGATTATTGTATCAAACATGCTCCCTGAAAGGAAGAAAAGAAAAAGGAAACCACTTTTCTAGGAAATAAGAATAAGGGATGTAAGCATAACAGTAATATTTATAATCAAAATACAAATAAATGGTAAATGGACTGTACTTATATAACACATTTTATGCACCAGTGGGTGCCCAAAGTGTGTCACACACACACACTTACACCTTTACTCAAATGGATCAATGCATCTGATGTGCATTAGCTATATGTATATTCCCATGTAATTTCATGGTGATATCTGAAGTATTCATTGAGTTATAGCACGATATGTCTCTGCCGGAACAGGCACACACACAGATGACAATAATCTCCCCTAACCAATGTTGTGAGAGATTAATAAATTCATGGAGTTGGATCAATGATGCACATGACAGTCTATCCTCTGAATCTTTGTGTGTGCAGTCTATCCTCTGGATCTTTGTGGGCGCAGTCTATCCTCTGGATCTTTGTGGGTGCAGTCTATCCTCTGGATCTTTGTGGGCGCAGTCTATCCTCTGGATCTTTGTGGGTGCAGTGTAACCTCTGGATCTTTGTGGGTGCAGTCTATCCTCTGGATCTTTGTGGGTGCAGTCTATCCTCTGGATCTTTGTGGGTGCAGTCTATCCTCTGGATCTTTGTGGGTGCAGTCTATCCTCTGGATCTTTGTGGGTGCAGTGTAACCTCTGTGTCCTGTTGTGTGTTTGTGTCTTACTCTGCTGTCTGTCCTGATCCTCCACAGCTGAGAACTTGGAAAGCAGCTCGAATTCCCAAATGTCTCCTGATGATAGAAGTTTGGACAGACATCTGGAAAGAAAAACACCACAGCAAATATTCTACTGACACACCCACTTTAACAGCTGAAATATGTGTTGGTGCCATTTACATGATCTAAACCATCACCATATGGACCAGTAGAAGGAAAGGAACACAATACTAACTAAAATGAACAAATGAATCAACAAAATGTGAAGAAAGAAGCAAATTTATCAACAAAATAGACAAAACAATCAAGAACATGAACATAAATGAACAAAAAAAACCTGAGAAAAATAAACAAAAAAAATCAATAAAATGAACATAGTAATCAACAACATGAACAAATTAATCAAGAAAATGTATGACACTCAACAAATTAACCAAGAAAATGGACAAAATAATCAAGAAAATTAATGAAATAATTTGTTAGAATTATGAGCAGATCTTAATCACTAATGTTATGGCTACATCAAACGCAAATGTACGCACGTACATGTAACGTAAACACCCAAGTGTGGATGCTGAACCATTCTGACAGGGTTTCTACAACTCAGGACAACTTTTTTTTAACCCTTTAAATGAATAAAATAATTGAACAGAACTATAAATTCATGCACAGGATATACCTCACTCTACTCCACTAAAGTAACTCATGTCCTAGAAATAATTATGTGTAGCCAGTTATGCCTATATTTTGGGAATGCAGGAAATTAAAATGATTTTGGAAGGTGGTAGATGATCTGCCTTTTAAAGTTACTGAAACTCTGCTGGACATTATATTGATCCCGTACAGTTGCTCCTCCATCTTAATATACATTATATGTGCTTATATTTAAACACATTTCAACATCTTTGTGTGTTACATTTTTTAGAACACATTTGAACATTTGTGTATGTTTTTTAAGGTTTCTTTTGGCACATTTTTAACATCTTTTTAAATAGTTTTTGACATTTGTTTGTATGTTTAACACCTTTGTTCTGCACATCTTAACATTTTTGTGTGTTTTTAACAGTTTTAAATACATTTCCACATCTGTGAATTGCTTTAACATCTCTTCTTTGCCTCTCACATGTACTGTAGTTAGTTAACCACATGTTTACACATTTTTTCCTTTTTTTTTAATTCAGGTTTATTTTTTCCTCATGTTGCACCTCCCCTGGAGTCCTCTGGCGCCCCCCAGGGGAGACCCTGACTCACTATTTGAAAACCACTGTCCTCCAAAGAAAAACAATCCTCAACTGGAAACACCAAAGACCTCCATGCTTTAATATTTTCAAGGAAATATTGAACAAAACTGTGTGACTGGAACAGCAAACTAACATTTTGTAGAATAAAAAGGAATCTTTTCAGAAGATCTGGGAACCTTTTATGAACCTGGACAAACGTATGTAACATCTGTAAATGGCAATTAATAACCATGGACTGACCTAATTCAATTCACTATGTATCTTTATTTATTATTATTATTATTAGTAGTAGTAGTATATATTATTATTCTTTTTTCTATCAGTTTTGTTTTCCTTTATTTCTGTTTCATAGACATGTAATAAAAAATTGAAAAGGAATAAATAAATAAAAAAAAAGTTTCATAGAATATTGTTGTAGCCTACAGTGTAGTTGATGTTGTCATGGTTACAGTGAACTTACCAGTAAATAGCCTCTGAACTGGTTGTAGATGATGGCTGTCAGTAGGTTCATCAGACAGTAGGTTCCTACAAAGACACAAAAACAGCTCCAGTTCATGGGTTTAACTCTAATGTGTTCACTTTTAACTCTGGTGTCTTTTCCTGGACTCACCAATGACACTGAAGGAGACGAAGAATATGGAGTAGGCTCTGTTCAGAGAGTAGGCTGGGATCATCACTATGGATGAACACACAAGAAAACACAATGTTTGAACAGGAGGGTGGAACTCAAGTACCTTTACACAGAAAATACTGTAGTACCTGCACACAGGAAGTACACCAGTACTTGCACACAGGAAGTACTCTAGTACCTGCACACAGGAAGTACCTGCTGGGGGGAACTTACCGTCAGGGTTGTTGGCAGTGGTCAGTAAAACCAATAGAGACGTCAGAGAACTGGGCAGGTCCCTGAAATGTAACTGCCACTCTCCATTTTTATTTGGATCCTAAAAAGAAACCACCATGGTCTCAGAAACACTGTACAGATATAAAACATACAGATAAAATACACAGATGTTAAGCCTGAATCCCAGTTCACCTCTAAGCACAACTCCATTTTGCACCTTCATGTGAAAGGGAGGGGCTAAGGTGAAAGGGAGGGGCAAAGGTGAAGGGAGGGGCAAAGGTGAAGGGGAGGGGCTAAGGTGAAAGGGTGTTTAGGCCTTAAAATGGAGACAAACCAGGACCACACTACCAACAGAGGGGTAGAAGAAATTTCCCATAATTCTGTTTGAATCATTGTTCAGATGAAGGAAAACAACTAATAATTGCAGCAGTGATGAAAGAAACACAAATATACATATTTTCTTCGTAAACCACTTTATCATGTGATCGATCGTTAATGTTGTTTTAATCCATAATAGATTGCATTACAGTTGATAATTGCCAAAAAATGCATAAAGCTTATGATACAGTCGGTGTGTGCAGGTGAATACTGTAGGAAACTATGTTTAAGCATCTGTTAATAACACCATCTATTGTTCACACATGTGCCCGAAAAACAAGAAAAGAAGAAATGGAAAAATGAGCTAAAGATAAAAGTATGCAGATGTTCTGTCCATGTAAGTGAAAACCGCACTCAGGTTCCAAGTTTTCTGTGTGTTAGCTTTAGCTCTGATGCTAGCAAACATGATTATATAGAATTTCACCATAATTATGTCTGAAGGAACAAGACTGTTAGTGCTATAAGAATAATGTGTAAGGATAGACAATAATAGTCACTAATAGATAAACTAATTAATAAGTAATTAACTAATAACTAATAGCTAAACAACTAATTAATAGCTAACACACTGATAACCAAGTAATAGCTAACAAAGTAAATAATAACTAATAACTAACAGCTAACTAATTAATTAATAAATAACAACTATAATAGCTAACAAATACTTAATAAAGTAGCCTAACTAATAACAAAAAACGATTTAACTAACTAATACAAATTATTTTATTATTTTTTCTTTACCTTGATGTTGAGTCTAACTCTGTCCATAATATGTTTAGAACATTCTTATTTTTGTTTAATGACAGTTGTCATCGTATTTTTTCTTTATCTTTTTTTATCATTTCTTATTCTGTTTTTCTTTATTTTTTAATCCTTTCTCATTCTTTGTTTTTCTTTATTGCGCTCTCTCTTTTCTGCACTCACATTGACTCCCAGTTCTAGTTCAGTGTGTCTGTGCTTCATTTCCGTGTGGTGTATTTAAAGGGGCGTGGCCTCACCTCAGTTTTGGCGAACAGCAGCATACCGATCATGGTGAAGAGACAGAGGTGGAGCGCCAAAAGTAGGATAACACTACAGAGGTGAGAAACACAAGTGCATGATGGGAAAGAAGAAAAAAAAATCTATATTCATCTATTGATGAGACACGTACAGACGCACATCAAAGTTGAACATGTTTATAGTGCTGTAAGATAACGTGATAAGCGAGCGCGATAACTTCATTTATCTATTTTTGTTTCCTTTTCATTCATACTTCAAAGCTGTTTCTTGGGACTGAAATAAAATCATCTTTGGATTCACTGGTTAAAAACTAAAGACTTTTCTTATTAAAAAAATATTTGTTCTTTTCAGGTCAGATGTGAAAGGATGTTTTTTTCTTTCATTATGTTTATTAAATGACTATGAAACTACACTTAAAGTTAAACCTCATTTCCCATCATGCCCCTGTAAAGCAGCGGTACCTGGCGATCTCTGGTAGTGTCCTCTTGATACATTTCAGCGTCTTTTTCATCAGTGAGGAGTTTTGGAGCAGGAAGAACGGACGGAAGAGTCGGCGAACTCGTAGTTTCTGACCAATGAGGAGAAAGCACAATGACTTTTTGTCTTGTGTGTGTGTTTCCATTTGTCTTGTGTGTGTGTGTGTGTATATGTATGTATGTATATATGTATGTATATATAAAAAACTCCAACGATATATGGAAAAGTGTAATATTAATAAGATTTACTTACAACAGAGTGAACTGAACAAAGTAATAATACCGGTGGATTTTATTCTTGTTCATTATGTGCAATAAGTCATACTTTATATGTCTGGGCTTATATGTCTTCATAGATGTACCCAAAGTTACATGCTACTAATATTTGTGCTTTTATTCTATTCTTATCAGACCGTTGTCAAATTTTAGATTCTATTTTCTTTTTGTGTATTAACATAATTTGAAGTATACCTTATGTTTGTATGTCTGTGTTGTCTCCACCCCCATACAGGAGTCTTTTCTCTCACCTCGTCACAGACCATACTGACAGACAACATCCAGTCTATGACAGACACACAGATGACCACCGTGTAGCCAATCAGCCATTTACTCTTCCTGAACTCCTCCCAGCCAATCAGATAGCTCTGAGGACGGAAGGACAGGGTTTTGATTAGAACTTCATGTGCTTCAAATCCATGACATGTCAGGTCTGTGTGTGTGTGTGTATGTGCAAGAATGTATGTGCATGTGTGTGTGTGTGTATGTGCCTGTATGCATGTAGGTATGTGCATGTGTGTGTGTTCACCTTCACACACAGGTCCAGGGTGAACACCAGGAGGCAGATGATCTCCAAACTCTCCGTGACCCCACAGGGGGGTTCCCAGGATGGGGAGCGACGGCGGGGGTCAGAGGAGAGGGACAAAGAAGATGGACGCTCCACGAAGGCGAGGAGCAGAACCACAGTGATGGTCAGACCCAGACCCCTGGGCAACAGACAAGGGTTACCATGACGATGAGGGTCCTACATCAGTAACTACAGTAACCACCACATCTGAAGGAGATTGAGTTTAACACAGAACACAACAGAATACAATACAATACAATACAATACAATAGCTTAACATAATAAAGGATGAAGAAAAGACTGAAAAAAGGGGTTCCAGGTACAACAAACCCTGCTCCCCTTGCACACATTTTACCTGACTTGTCCTGCCTCTTATTATGAAAACACATTTTTGGTGACTGTGACCTTTGACCTACATTCACCAAAATTTAACAGGATCTATTCTGGATCACTTTGCACCTTTCCTGAAAATTTCATAGAAATTGGTCCAGTAGTTTTTGCATAAAGGTGGTGATAAACAAGCAAACAAACAGACCAACAAATAAACAGACTCAAAAACAACACCCTTCTCTGGGGAAGGTTACAGCTATGATGGCTTATGATCTAATGGAAGAGTTGGAAATAAAAACATAAATATATAAATGAAAAATAATAAAAGGTAGAAAAACATTGAATCACATACTGTTTATCTATTCGTCTATATAATATGTACAAAATAATAGAAATGCATGCACTTTTTTATAATATTATATTTCCTTGAGTAGTACCTGACCTGTATATACAGAGAGAGAGAGAGACTATATAAACTATCTGCAGCTGTATGTTGTACTTCCATCTGTGTGATGTTGTTTCAATTGTCTGTTACAATGACATATGTTGAACAACACTTGTTCATTTGTGGTTTTTCTGCTGCGCTTTTCAGACCTACCAACCACATCCGCAGTATCAGATGAATTATTTACTGTTCTGAGACTTTCATTTCTTCACATGTACTAAACACAGCTGCCTCTAGGGGGCAGCAGCCATGTCCAATCAACTATTCCACATATTCCAACTATTTCTAAAGTTAAAAATCAATGTTATGGATTAATCTCATGTAAAGAAATGCATCAAACACCAGTAAAAGGATCACAGATAAACTGAAGAAAATATGAAGTCAATGGAATATTCTTGTCTTCTTCAACCCTTTGTCTGTTTCCCATAAGTTTATATGAACAGTTCCAGTGTTCTTGTACACCAGTGTGTGTTCTATGTGGATCAGAACCAGGTGAACGTGTGAGGTTCTGTTCTATGTTCCAGTCCTGTGGTCTGGATGCACACCTATCTACATATAGAAGTGGATGGGACTTTGACTTCAGGAGAACTCATCAGTGATCAATAGGAACTATAGACTGATATGTGGAACCACTTACATGATATAAACCTTCAACATATGAACCAATAGAAAGAAAGGAACATGTAGAGGATTTACAAAAATGAACAAAATAATCAACAAAATAAAGAAAAAGGAACAAATCAATCAACAAAATGGACAAAAAAATGCAAATTAACAAAATACTCAACAATATTCAGTTTTATTATTTTTATAGTTTTTTTCCCCTTTAGATAGATATCTTCTTACCACTGACAGATCCTGGCGTAGTACCATCGGTAAAGACGAAGTGACCAGGCATCAACCCGATGATTAATGGAGCGGTACTGAAAATAACACACAGTAATAATAATAATAATAATAATAATAATAATAATAATAATAATAATAATACATTTTATTTGTAGTGCACTTTACATCTGAAGCAGATCTTAAAGTGCTATTGACATGTTTTACACACACATACATATATATATATTTTAGGAGGTGGAAGCGGTCATACCTGAATAGCATCTTCAATAAATACGACAGCTTGTTGGATGTAAATGTCGTCATCATCTGTGAACGGAGACAAAAGTCAGAGTTCAAGGAGTTTAAATGGAACACATGAATGAACCTTTACTCTTAACTTTATCCTTAAGATTTAACTTTAACTGTAGCTTTACCCTTAGCCTTACTATTAGCTTCAACTTCAGCTTTAAGTTTAGTGTACTGTTAGCTTTACCTTTACCTGTCCAATAGTGTGTGTGTGTGTGTGTGTGTGTGTGTGTATGTGTGTGTGTGTGTGTGTTGCTGATGCTTGTGAAGAAGGTGAACATCCGTCAAATATCAGACTCATTGGGTATAAGCTCGATCAGAGTTGGTAAAGAGGTGCCTTTACTATAAAGTCTGTAATAAAAGCACACGTAATGACTGCAGTCTTTGAATGCATCAGTAAGAGTTCATTATTAAGGTTAAACTCAGGGAAGGATCCAGATGGTCTGCATCTGGATCTGAATCCAGTCGATTACATTTACTCACTCTGAATAAAACAGAAAAGGAAAAAAGAACAGGAGCTAAGGAGACCTGGTCCATTTTTATTTGTTTTAAGTGATATTCGATACATATGATCGTCTTCTTAAAGGAGTTCTGATTTAAATAATGTAGACAATGAACTAGAAAAAACACACAGAGTGCAGACTCTGCCAAGGCAGACCCCCCCCCTTCACTTCTGTTTCTTCCTGGCGTCAGTATCAACATTTCCTGAAAATTTCAGCGAAATCCATCCATAACATTTTGAGTTGTGTTGCACCCAGGTAAACAAACAAACAAACAAACAAACAAACAAACAAACAAACAAACAAAGAGATAAACACCAGTAAAAAACATAACTCCACTATTCCTTGTCAGAGTAAATACAGAACACGCTGGTGTGTTATTTCCACTGTCATGTTCAGGGAGGGGAGCTTTTCCAGACATCTGGTACAAAGATGATGAGTCAGATGGTAACACACACACACACACACACACACACACACACACACACACACACATACACACACACACACACACACACACACACATGCTGTGTCAGAGCAGGATGTCGTTGGGGTGGTGGGTGGGGGTGTCACAGACAAGGCCAAACACAAACCACTGAGTGTCAACTGGTCTTCACACAGTCGTTCACAGCAAAAATTAAACAGGTTTTTCTGTTCTGCAAAGACTGATACAAAATTTAAAAAATGGAACAAAAAATAAGAAAATGAAAATAAAAAGGTAAATAATGAACAATATAAGGACCACATTGGCCAAAAACAAACATCAGAAAAATAGTAGCTAAATGAATAAAACATTTATAAAATAAGGAAGTAAATTAACAAAATGTGCATAAATAAGCAATAAAATTAACCAAAAGAATATAACTTAACACAATTAACAAGTGGTGCCAGGCACAACAAACCTCACCCCCTTAACGGTTAATAGACATCTCTCTCTCTCAAAATGTCAAACTATGGATTTAAAATGAAGCTATAATTAAAACTGAATATACAGGAAATACATGGAAATGTATAATTTGTCTTTTATCTGATCACTGTGAAAACACATTATTGGTTTCTTCATTCTAAGATGAGTTCAAAAGTTAAAAGTAAATTCTATTTTCACCTTTATTTTGATCTTGACCTTTGACCTACATTCACCTAAAATTAATGGGTTTTATTCTGGACCAGCTCACACTTTTCCTGAAAATTTTATAGAAATTAATCCAGTAGTTTTTGTTTTAAATTTGCTGACAAACAAACAGACAAACAAAAAAAGTATCCCTTACCAATAGCGGGCACAGACATTTTGGGGACAAGTGCTCAGGGGTGAAATGGGGGCACTTTTTTGTGCATGTGGAACATGTTATTATAGTGTGAGATTAAAAGAAAAAAATGTAGTAGACGTGTGTAATTTGTATCTTTGTTTACCCTCCACTGCAGGACTTGCTAATAACAGACTGTAGTAAAGTGGACTATACTCTAAAGGAGCGGTTCCCAAAGTGGGGGTCGCGCGCGGGGGGGGGGGGGGGGGGGGCTTCATGGGGGTCGTGGAGAGATGGGACTGTTTACATAACGCTGAAAAAAAATGGGCACTGGAATGTTTTGAATGGCGTCGGAATTTTGGTAATGAGTCAGCCGGCAGAGAGTGATTAAACTAGTGTATGGAACCTAATCACCCCCTTTCACTCCAGAGTCGCTCCACACCATCCAATATGAATTTAATTCAGTGTATAGCTGCCATGGCCATTAGAATTAAATTGCTCCCTTTTACTCAGTGATCATGCTCCACCCTTGAGCATTAATTCCATTCAATGAACGCTAAACTACCGATCTGTTGGATTGTTCTGATATTGTTGTTGTTATTATAGGAGACATGGACACGACCTCCTCCTGTGAAAACAAACTGTATAAAATTATTATTATTATTATTATTATTATTATATGATTATTATTATGGTTATTATTATGGTTACTGTGTGAGTACACACGTTGATTTTGATTTGATTTGAATGCTTTATTTCGAACATGTGCAGAATGCAACAATGATCAATACAATAATAATAATAATAACAATAACAATAATAATAATAATAATTTTGTATTTATGTTGTGGCTTTTGTTTTTGTTGTGAGCCCTCCTGGCCATCGTGTGTATGAGACATGTTACTGCACAACAAAATGATGACAGGTTGGGCTTCGAGGGCAAACGATACGATTTCACTTGATCTGTGTGTAACCTGGATTGTGGGACACGAGAGGAGAAACTGTGGACGTTCCTAGTACACTAAAGACTGACAGCTTCCAGCTGCTCTGCTGCTGCAGCGCATCTCATTGGATGAACTGCATGTGAGTTAACGTGACAAAGGAAGAGAGATAGAGGTTAGTAGTGTGTGAGGAGGTGGCCCATTTCAGCTAATTTCTTTAGTAGCTTTTAATCACACAACTTTTCTAAAACATCATTTTAACTTTGGCCCCACTAAAGTGTTAATAGTAATAATTATCATCATCATCATCATCATCATCATCATAAAAAAAACCCCAGCAAACTTTTAAAAGGGCACTTTCATTGATAAAGGGCAAAGGTGCTCTAGCGCCACTAGCATCTATCTGTGCACGTCTATGGCCCTAACCCTCAGGGGTCACAGTGAAATATTTTTCTCCAAATATTTCATGATAACTTTGGAAACTGTGTAGAATATTAAGGGTGTGTGGAAACTTTTTTTTCATTCCTGTAAAACAAATGTGTCTGAACAAGTAATAAAATAATATTATATACAAATAGAATCATGGAACATTTGAGGCATCGTCATCGTGTGTGTGTGTGTGTGTGTATGTGTGTGTGTGTCTGAGCAGATTTCAGTCATATTTAATCTAATAGAGCCTTCAGACTACAGACGGGGAAAGGCGTGGAGGTGTTTGTTGGGTTCATGAGTCACAGGACACACAAGCACAGCTTTAACTCCATTACTTTTAAATGCGTCAGAATCAGCAGGAATTCCACTTTATCTATCTATCTATCTATCTATCTATCTATCTATCTATCTATCTATCTATCTATCTATCTATCTATCTATCTATCTATCTATCTATCTATCTATCTAACAGTTTTTAAAGGTTCTCAAACTTTTCAATTATTGTGTATTTGGTATATTTTAGTTTATGTTATTTTGGACTTTAAAACATAACAAATATAAACTGTCTTTTCATTTTCATGTGTCCTTGGATATGCAAAATGACAAATAAAGCTATTCTATTCTGATTCTGATAAGCAAGTATGAATATAAATACAACAAGGCAGTCAATGACAGCAGACCTCTGCCAAGGCTTGATATGGTGTCATATGACATCAAAACATGATGTCATGGAGCCATAGGTGTTGACCCATCTGACGTCTGAAGGTGAGACGATGTGAATGAAAAAAAAAACACCAGAGTCGGTCTTGTCTGAATTCAGAGATATTACCCCTGATGTGTTTTAGCTGTTGACCTTTGACCTCTGTTGCTCAAAATCTAATGGGTTCTTCCTTCCTTCTATCATTCCTAAAAGTTTCATCAAAATCTGTTCAAAACTTTTTTGCGTAATCCTGCTGACAGTCAGACAGTCAGACAGACAGACAGACAGACAGACTGACAGACCTGAATTTAATCATAAACAAGTTGATGAAATAGAAAAAAATGTAAGAGTAAAAAAACCAAACTGCACAACAATGTTTTTTACTTTGTAGTTAGTAAGTGCCTCTGTGGAACTGATACACGTTTATATTAAAAATATTTTCATAATTTATTGAGTTATTTTTTGAATGACGGACAAAGAAATGACAGCATTAGAAATAAATAAATGCAAAAATGAATACATAATTCAATGCTTGTTTTAGCCTATATTTTTATTTCCATATTTTCATATTTATTTCCTCAATTATACATACTTTTTCAAATTTCTGTATTCATTCAGTCATTCGTTCGTTTATTTAATGAAATAAATAATAATAAATTTACACGCACACAAACGCACACTATTTATTTATTACATATCGAAATATGTTAATAAATATATAAATAAATCAATAAATGCAATCATATATAAATAAGTATAGAAAATCCTAAATATATAAATACATAGATAAACTTTAAAAATTCTACATAATTTAGATCATATTAAAATATAAATAATAAAAATAAAAAATATTAAAAATAAAACAAACATTGAATATTTTAGTCATTTGTTTGTTTGTGTGTAATTATGTCATGTTTGGTCCCTTATAGAATGTAACCCCTGAAATAAAGTGATTTTGAGGCCCCTGCTTTGGAGTGTTTCTTTTACTTTTGCACTTGTTATAATAAACTGTACTGTGATGCCTTTACGTGTACATGTTCGTGTCGTAAACCACATCATCAGCAGTTTCCACACATTGCAGCCCCTCGTGCTCACAGGGGGTCTAATGGGACCCGCTTCCACTCACCTGTGCCCCCGTCGACCCGACATGACTCCCCGGTCACAGAGTACGACATGCGGCGGCCGCTCCTGGATCCTCCTCGGTCCGCGTCCGACGAGGAGCCGTAGTCCCCGGTGAGGGAACCGTTCGGGGACTCGGCGGAAAGCAGACGCTCCGACTCCATCCCGGATCAGCGGACTGGCTCGGTTCGGGTCAGTTCTGGAACAGGCTCAGCCCAAGAAGCAGATTTTAAAGACAACATGAAGTCCAGGAGGAAATGTGTTTTTAGGAAGTGGCTTCACTGGCCCCTCCTGTCCTGAAGAGTCACTGAACACAACACTGACTCCACCTCCTGTACAGAGGAGCACTGGAGGTATGAGGAGCAGGAGGGAGGAGGTCTGCAGAGGTATGAGGAGTTCAGGTATGAAAAACACTGACTCCACCTCCTGCACATGAGGTTGTTTCCCTCCTGACAAGTGTTTCCTCTGTAGCATAGTTTAGACTTTTTATCTCTTTATTACCTCCGCCAATGAGTTTGTCTGTCTGTCTGTCTGTCTGTCTGTCTGTTAGCAAGATCACTCAAAAAGTAATGGACGGATCTTGATGAAAATTGTATGACTTGTTGCTGGTGTCATAAGGAAAACATTAGATTTTGGTGATAATCCGGAAGAGATCATGTATTCTGGATCACTTTGAAATTTGTTCTCCATTTACAGCAATGTAAAATTTCAAAGTGATCCAGAATCCACGATCTCTTCCGGATCATCATCAACATCTAATAATTTGTTTCGTATGACACCCTCAACACATTGTGAAATTTTCATCAAGATCCATCCATAACTTTTTGACTTATCTTGCTAACTAACAGACAGACAGACAGATTTTATTCAGAATAAATAATTCGGAATTTAAAAAAAAGGATCATTTAAACATAACTAATGTCAGTAAGTTTACATGCACTTAGAAATTCTAATTAATTCCACAGATATTTGAGTTTATATGCACTGGAAAATTTTGAATTATTGAGTGAGGTACGTTGGACTCCCAGACACTAGGTGGCGCTACACGCCCTTATGTTAGCATACTTTTTTGTTGGCGCCATAGAAGAAGAAGAAGAATAACTAAACGTAAGTGTCATATTTGAAGCAGACGCAGTAGAACAACACCACCCTATGGACCACAAATATGCAGCAGCTCAGAACAGTTGGTACAAACTCTTTCAAAATCTGATTTATTAAAATGTACATGTTGTCAAGGTAACTCTTGTCACTTCCTGAAGGGGGCGTGTCCAGGCCAGCCTTAATTGAGTTGAGGTCGGGTGTTTACATACATGCAGAAATTCAATTACAATCTCATTATCTAACTTTGTTACTTCTCGATTTGATTCTACTTCGATTAAAGTGTTGACATGGCTTTGAAAACATCGATTTTAATCAAAGTAAGGCAATACTTTTAATTTCTGCAAGTTCACGTAAATGTGAAAATGAGTGACACAAGTTCTGAAACCTCTGTATTATTTGTCTATCACTCAGTAAACATTTAAGCAGGTGTGAAATGAGTGTGACAGTAAAACACTGACAGTTTATGTGGTTTTACTGCACAAACAGAAGCTGGAGGCGTTATACTTTAAGTACATTTACCTTTAATGTTGAATTGACTGGAGGTTTTCAACATACAACTCTGCTTATATGTTCATTTTATAGTACTTTTACACAAATGTCTGATAAACTTCTCCATCCCAGTGTTTATTTAATTAGAACTGATCCATATGTTTATTCAGCATCTGGTTCTACTGATCTGTAGAACCTGAATTAAACCCACGTTATCATGAAGAACAAAAGAACAAAAACTGATTCAGTGAATGTAAAGAAAATATAAACACTTTAAAACATGGATGTAAACATGTAGATATGATCACAACCTCATAGAACAACACTGGAATAATCTGACAGCAGGCCTCCACCAAGGCCACATGACGTGATGGAGCCACAGGTGTTGACCCATCTGATGTCTGAAGGTTAGGGTTAGGGGTCAAAGGTTAGGGTTATAGGTGTTGACCTGATGTCTGAAGGTCAGACCATGTGAATGGAAAAAAAACAGCTGAGATATTACCACTGATGTGTTTTAGGTGTTGACCTTTAGTGTGACCTTGACCTTTGACCTTCATTGCTCAAAATCTAATGGGTTCTTCCTTGACCCATTATCTATCATTCCTGAAAGTTTCATCAAAAACTGTTCATAACTTTTTGCGTAATCTTGCTGACAGACAGACAGACTCAGATGTAATACGTCCTTGGTGGAGGTAACAAAGGCACACGTGGATCACACACCATCTGTTAGATCTACTGGATCTGTTGGTTCTACTGGATCTGTTGGATCTTTCACACCTGTCAGGTGTATTGGATCAGTTGGTTCTTGTTCTACTGGATGTTTTGGATCTGCTGGCTCTCTTGGACCTATTGGACCCGTTGGTTCTAGTTGTAATGGTCCTATTGGATCTGTTAATTCTAGTTCTACTGATCTTTTGGTTCTGGTTGTAATGGTTGTAGTGGTTCTGTTGGTTCTGTTTGTAGTGGATCTGTTGGTTCTGTTTGTAGTGGATCTGTTGGTTCTGGTTGTAGCGGATCTGTTGGTTCTGGTTGTAGTGGTTCTGTTGGGCGTTGACTGAACTGTGCAGACTCAGAGGTTGTTGGTCGTCTTCGTCACCTGTGGGAAAACAAACACGTTCATTCGGTTCCATTAAACCCACTGTTGATTCAACTGCGGATCCGCTTTAGTTTTTATTTGACACCATTGAAACGTGACCGTGGTTCAACTGCGTCTCTTAACTACCTGCTCGTCGATGCTCCTGAACTGCCAGGTCCAGCGTGTGTTGTAGAGGAAAGGTCGTAGGTCAAAGCGGTTGTCGTCGGGGCTGTAGCTCTCGGCGTGGTAGGCCGGGGTCACCGTGGTCATCTTATGGCGGTTCACCGAGTACATCCTGAAGAAGTGTTTGACCTTCAGCGCCACCTGGACCACACAGTGTACATCCACAACTGTTACACACTAGTGACTTTTCCATCCCACATCTGCGCAAAACTTTACCGACATTTACTAAATGTTTAGAAAACAGAAGTGTGTAAAGTCAGTTTTTCCATTAAATGCTATTTATTTTTTATAAATTACATATAATAACTTATTCTTGCACAGCGTTTTATTTTCTTGCACTGTCATGACATTTCTAATTATTTATAGTCACTTATCGCACGTGTAAATTTGTGAACATGCTCTTTCCCTGCACTTTTATTTCTGATTTTTCTTAAGTTTTTCATTAACTTGTATTTTATTTCTTATACATTTTGATCAATGTGAAGCATTTTCAGCTACAATCATTATATGAAAGGTGCTACACAAATAAAGTTTATTATTATTATTATTAAATCATATCATCATCTTTATTTGCTAGACTCAAGGTCCAAAAACATATAGATTGCACATGCTAAACAACAAGAACAAGCACAAAAATAAATACATAAAAACAGAACCCAAACAAAATAAATTCTAAAAATATACGATCGTACATTCATACCAGTGCCTGCATATTAGTGACTGGTACCAAATTGCACAATAGCTGGTGTTATTCAGCAGAAAGTTATGATTTATGATGATATATTTGTCCGTACAAATTTCATTGGACCAGTCAACAAAATGAACAAACTGAACTAAACAAGGAGGGAGAAGAACTTTTTCTGCAATTGTATTTTTTTTTACTGGATTTTAGTGTATTTTTAGTGCATTTTTTGGGGTATTTTAATGCATTTTGCTATTTTTGTGTGTGTTTTTTAGTATATTTCTATGCATTTTGGTGTGTGTGTGTGTGTGGGGGGGGTCCAAGAAATGTTTCCACAACTGTAGATACATATATAAATGTACGTTCTTCTTATCTCATATTGAGACCTTCTTTCTTGCCACTTTTGTTCTACTGGGGTGGATCGACTGTAACACTCCATAATTTCCCCCTAGGTTTAATAAAGGGAGATGAGTCAGATGAGATGATAATAAACCTGTCATATTAAGTTGAATGTTGTTCGATGACACTCCAGTAGAAGCTGATGCATTTATAAAGCTTTTAGTGTGTGTGTGTGTGTGTGTGTGTTCCCACTGAGCTGGTTGTTATATAATAATGTGTCACATGACCAAAGTCAGTCAGGGTGAGCAGGTGAGTCACATCATTCAGAACAGGTTCAGTCACACCACAGGTTTCAAACTGTACAAGGTAGAAGAGGCCGACTCGCTCTTTAAAAACACTGAACACACACACACACACACACACACACACATGTAAACACATTCAGTTGTATGTCGCTTAACCCTTAAAGACCTACAACTGTTTCCATGGCAACTTTCAAATTCATTTAATCTTTAACCACTAGTTAAACATTATCTATTGCACTTTATAAACTGACTATTCCCACTAAATCTACCATTAATTGTCTATATTTGGGCCTTTAATGGTTAAAGGTCCTTGTTCCTTAACTCGTTCCTGGACTGTACTGACCTCTGCAGGTGAGAGTGCGTCCCTCCACATGTGGATGAGTTTACAGAACATACTGAACGGACCACACTTGGACATTTTCCTCAGTCGTCCAATCACGGATAGCTCTGAATAGGTCATACCCATGTCAGCCTGTGGGGAAGGGGGGGGGGGGGCAGTTAAATATATGATCCTTTAAACCCTTTAAAGAGTTAAATATTGGTGACAGACCGATATACCAGCTGGTCGATGTATCAGGACGATATTTTCATTCTTTTCCTGTAATAGTATCGGAATGTTGCACTGGCCAATAATATATTTTACTGACAAGTGAAAGAAAAAAAAGGAAAAATAGAAGAAAAAAGGGTGTGAGAAAACAAAAAAGGAGTTAAAATGAAAGAAAAAGAGAAAAAAAGGACTAAAGGAAAAAAGAAAAAGGGGGAAGTAACAAAAAGAAAGAAAGACGAATGAAAAGAAAAAAAGGAGGAACAAAGAACAAGGAAAAAAGGAGAGAACATTTAAAAAAAAAAAGCTAAATAAAAAGGGAGGATACAGAAAAAAGGAAAAACAAGGTGTACGTTTGGTCATATTTATTAGTTTAACTGTCACTGCTTAAATGTTTTAACTTTGTTTTAATTTGACAGAAAAACAATCTGTATCTCCTCCAAATATCAGCGGCTAAGACTGATGTAAAAAAGAATTGGTATCGGCCCCAACTAATCAATATGGGTTGATCACTATTAAATATGCAGACTGTTTCCAGGTCCTTTATTGTCTCCCTACCTCATCAGTCTGCGACACCTGTCCGTCTGTTAGCGGTTCCAGTTCAGCAGTGGGCGGAGCCGACAGGACGCTATGAAGGTAAAACCAAACCACAGCAGATACACAACACAAAGAATATTATAACTTTTATAAATTATAACTCAAACTATGGGTTTGAGCTTTCAGGGTCACTGAAGGTCAAAGGTCATGATGCCATTTTGGAGCCTACATGTAGTTTCTTATCTGTCAATATTAGTAACTGAGGACTTATCACCACTCTTTTGTAGTTATGACCATTTAAAATCATCAGGCCTTGGTTTGGACCTTTCAAGGTCACAACCCATGTTAGGTTTCCTATCTGTCTCTAACAACACTCATGTTTCCATTACAGTCCATTTTAGTTTTTTAGGTATTGACCCAGTGACCCCTGACCTCTTGGGTCAAAAATCTATACATTATAGAAACAGAATTGAAAGACCAGTGTGTTAGTCTTCATTGAAAGACTGTAAGATGAACAGTTCAAAAGTGATAAGTTTCCTGTGTGCTTTATGTTGACCTTTGACCTAGAGTCTTCAAATTCCTTCAAGCCTCTGATGTCAATACACATGGACAGTGAAAGTGAAAAGACGCTGTATGTAAAACTGAGTATACAGGAATGAAAAGGAAATTCATGTTATGCTGTATGTCTGATCATTTTCAAAGGTGCAAATAAAGCAATGAAACAATGTGTTGTGTTGTTTTTTCATGTGTATGCTTTTTTAAATTGTATTTTATATTTTTTGATTGTGGTTGATTTTATTTGTTGCATATTCGAAATAAATGTAATTGAATTGTGAAAACACATTTTTGTTGACTTTGACCTACGTTCACCAAAATGTAATGGAAGCTATTGTGGACCAAATGTGTGTGTGTGTGTGTGTGTGTGGGGGGGGGGGGGGGTAATAAACTGATGTTTACCTTTGGAGTGCGGTGAGGTGGAAGTGCTCCACACAGAAGCGGAGGAAGCTGTTCAGGTCGGTTTTGCTGACGCCTCCTATGGGGTTGATGTCAGCGCTGGAACAGTCGTACTTAGTGAAGTAACCGGTCAGACTGAGCTCATACATAAAGGACAGTTTACAGTCAGGATGTGCACTGGAAAAAATGACCCCCTTAAAAACAAGTTTAAAAAAAAATTATCCAAGATATTTTTGTTGGAATTAAGCAAGAAAAAAATTTTTCCAATGGAACCAGTACAACTGATTTGGTCAGATTTCTTCAATCAGATTTTCCAGATCTATTGTCTATTATCTATTATAAATCAGTTCCTATATCTGACTGAAAAGTTCCTCTTTAGGTGATTCTGTCTGATTTTAAGTGTGATGACAAATTTGGACTCGAAATTTGAAAAATACTTGCTCATATTTTGTGTTCACGTTCCATCAGCATACAAATATAAATACCTCTTGTCTACATATACATATAAATATACATATACATTAATACATCTTAACTATAACAGCAGTGCAAGTAAGTATTCATTGTCCTAGCTTTGTTATAGTACTGGTTTTTTTTGTATTATGTATTTGTGCTCTTTTTAAAACTGCACTATATTTTAAACGGCTAAGAATCATGATCACCTATCATATGGTAATTGTGATAATATTTTTTATATTGTATTGTATATATTGTATGGTATACTACTGATGATGTGTCCCAAATCCAAATATTGACTGGCAGTCTCTAATGCTACACACAACCACACTTTCTCTCTCTAATGCAAAGAGAGACGAGACGTGTGTGTGTGTGTGTGTGTGTGTGTGTCGTCCCATGTTTATGATTCTATTTTATGATATTTAAGAACATCTACACGGGACAACAGAGGGAAATTAACACTGTCCCCTCTTAAAATAAAGTGAATTGAATTGATATATATACTAACACAAACATTTAAATATACATCTCGTGGCTACATATAAATATAAATATAAATACCTCTCATCTACATTAGCTGAACCCAGAACCAGCAGACCACCAGGCTGTCCACGGGCCCACAGACTCAACTGGGCAAACAGATAGGCCAGGACCATCCGGACCCGAGCCTGGGAACACACACACAATAACACAATCTCACACACACTATAACACACTCTTATACACATTTATACACTAATATAGTGGTTTTTTTTAACCTTGGGGATTAGACTCCATGTGGGGTAACTGATAAAAATAAAAACTTACTAATAAAAATCTGTATTAACAGAGACGATACCACACAAACTGAGTGAGTTTTCACATGTTGTATTTCAGTGAACTAGAGTCTGACCTGAACATTCTGCAGAGCCAGGTTTTCTCTGGGACTTCCACCATTGACGCGAAATTGAGGCCACTTCCCTGTGACCATGGAGAAAATACCCAGAATGCCTTTCACTGCCATGTCTATGTTGATGCCCATGTGTGTGCTGAAAAACAATCACATAAATTCTGTGCAGAAAACTGTACATCAATAATATTAATACAATATTATAAATCTAATTCCTTATTGATTTTTTTTTTTTTAACTTAATTCAATATTTTTTTTTTTTTAAAATTTAAGAATTATTTTGCTTAATTAAAGATTTTTTTTCTTAACCCTTTGATACATACTGGTCCCTACAGTGGACAGTTCTTCTACAGTTGTTCTCTTGTATATTCATGGGTTTTATTGTTTTAGTTCCATACAGTATCAGTCAGTTCATATCATTACTGTCACTGGTCTGTTCTTAATACTTGATCTGCACTAACATGTTTATGTGTACATCAATTTTTTGTTTGTTCTTAAATAAAAACTGAATTAAAATGTTTTATTTCATAGTGTTCTGATAATACATTTTAAATGCATGTTTCTTTGCTTCAAAGCTTAAACACATGTTGTCCAGCTGAGTGGGTATTTTTGTAACTCAATAAAAAATAGGTTCATTAAAAAGACTTCAGTCACTCTGCTTTTTTCAGGCGAGAGGAATTAAAAACACTTAGAAAAAAAGTCTTGACTAATTCATGCATCAAAGGGTTAATTCCAGATTTTTATTAAATTTTTTGCTTAATTCAAGATTCAAGAAGAAAGAAAGAAAGAAGGAAAGAAAGAAGTTATTTTTATCTCTGTAATCCATGGATCCAAATGTTTTCTCAGTCCTCCAGTGGAGATAACACACATGGTGGATCAGTGTTCCAGTTGCTAATTCCCATGGCCCCTGAATGTAGCATGACAGTTGTGTAAAAGCCAACAATGTTCCAGGCTGTGGTGCTGCTGACCTGCCGATCTGATGGGCCAGTGCTTTGGCTCTGGAGCACGTGTCCTCAGAGGAGTTTTCACTGGACATGTAGCAGGTGGTGAACAGGCGTCCACACAGCTCCCGTGGGTCCTGAGGGGAGTAGGAGGCGTCACCCGTCACCCGGCGCACGTCCTCCAGCACCTGAGAGTCTGAAACAAAACAGACAACAAGATGGATTCATGTGTTTATACAGTACATAAAACACACCACATGTATGAAATAAAAACCCACTGATTCCATTAAAACTAAATTAACTTGGATTGACCCATCATCATGATTAATCCGATTAAACATTTTTAATGCAATTAAATTAAAATGTTTTTTTTCTCTTAAACTGTCAATGGTGTTGAATAAACATGTTGTTTTTCAGCAACTTTACACAAAAACTATTGGACCAATTTCCATGAAATTTTCAGGAGAGGTATGAAGTGGTGCAGAATAGATCCCAATGCATTTTGGTGAATGTAGGTCAAAGGTCATGGTCAACAAAAATGTATTTCACAATGATTGGAGATAGGGCAAATAAGGAATTTCCTTTTCATTCCTATACTCAGTTTTACATGTAGCTTCTTTTTGCTCTCACTGTTGATGTGCATTTACATCAGAACCTTGAAGGACAAATCTGAAGACTCTAGGTCAAAGGTCACAATAAAGGTCCAACTTTTATTTTGGATATAACTTTTGAACTATTCATCTTACAGACTTCCAATGAGCACCAACATGTTCATCTTTCAATTCTGCATCTAGTCTGTATAGCATGTGACCTATTGTTGATCCAAGAGGTCAGGGGTCACTGGGTCAATACCTAAAAAACTAAAATTGACTTTAATGAGAAAAAAACAGTGAAGGTAGAGACTTCGTTATTATGATTGACAGATGGGCTTCAAAATGATGTCAAGACCTTTGACCTTGAGTGATGACTTTGAAAGGTCAAAATTAAGGTGACATGATTTTTAAATGGTTGTAACTCCAAAAAGAGTGGTGATAAGTACTCAGTTATTAATGTTGACAGATAGGAAACTATATGTAGGCTCCAAAATTGATGCCCAAATGCAAATTATTTTATTCCTCCTGCTATCAGGCTTTTAAATAAAAAATAACAGTGACAACATAATGTTTGGAATATTTTACATATGTTGTTTGTAGTGTTTTAATGTATTTATTTTTACTGTTGCTTTTTGTCACTGTCACACTTTATTGCTGGACCTTTCAGCTGTCCTGAGCATTGACAGATCCAACCCAATATGAGATGTATTATAGGCTGTGGAATGTGTGTTCAGTGTCTTGTCTTGCCGCAACTCTTGTCTGTGAACTGAATTGCCCCCTAAGGGATAAATAAATAATCTGCATCTGAAATGGCATCATGACCTTTGACCTTGAGCCATCTTGATAGGTCAAACCCATAGTCTCAGGTTTTGAGAGCTAAACTGTCTGTGAGGGGCGGGGTTTGTTGTGCCTGGCACTTGTTTAAATACGTGTGTTTATCTCTACATTGTGTTCCATTGTTGCCATAAAGGAAAAGCATTCAGCCGCTCTGCTCCCCACCTCTGGAACTCTCTCCCACAAGACATCCATAACGCTGTTTCTTTGACCCATTTCAAATCAAAACTCAACACTCATCTGTTCTGAACTGCCTACTCCCTGTAATCCACTGCTCCATTTTACTTTGCTGTGCTTTTTGTTATTACTGTTTTTATTTATTTTATTTATTTTGTGTTTTTATATTTGTAAAGTGTCCTTGAGTGTTGTGAAAGGCGCTGTTAAATAAAATGTATTATTATTATTATTAACATTCAGAAAGTGAGACTGTGACATGAATCTGTGGTGGGTCATACTCACTTCCTTCCTGTACAGCTTGGCACACTTGGACACACATGGAGTAGACGATACAGGCCGTGGATGAGCTGTCCACACCCCCACTCAGAGGTAACAGAAACCCACTCTGACACAGACAAACAGGCACAGGTCATTTCAAACACACAGGCTATGTTTTCATGATGTTTTTTTAATTACTTCGGCAAGGAACGCAGTTATATTTTGCCAGCGTTTATCTGTTTGTTTGTTTGTTTGTCTGAGTTTGTGCAACATAACTCAAAAAGTAAAGTACAGATTAGGCTGAAATTTTCAGTAAATGTTGACACTGGCACAAGGAACATGTGATTACATTTTGGTGATGACCAGTGGAGGTATGTGGGGGGGGCACACATATGGGTTTGAGTTGGTCGGGGCAGACCACTGCTCACAGAAGTCAAAGGTGGGGTGGGGGCTGATCTGCTTTGGTGGAGTCTGCACTCTCTAAGTACTTTTCTACTTCAGAATTATTTATACATAGCTTCACGTAACGTCACCGCATCGCCGAGTAATGCGCGCCGCCATTTTAAAAGGGGAAAACAACAGCGTAGCAACATTAGACAGATAGCTCTGTTACGATGTTACTATTTTGATAAACTTCTGCCCTGTCTGTGTGTGAGCCGGCAAAGATATTGTTTCCTTTTCTCTGTGACCGACTTCAACCGCTTAATGAGGCTCAATGATCGGTCAAGATTTTTATAAATTTTGCCATCCCATACACTAGCTGGAAAGTAAATATGAAAGGTATGGAATGTGGTAGTGGACACACTGAGCCGCCAAATAATTAGATTTCAACAGCTGACAGTAGAAACACCAACAACAGGCACTTTTTTTTTCTTCTACAGACATGGAGCGGACGTAAAACCATTTAAGGCTTGAGTATATTCATTAATATTTAGTTTTATTTATTTTTGTTTAGTTTATCCCTTAGTACATTCTTTGTTATATTTCAATTTGTGATATTAAATTACATGCATTCTGTGCTAAAAATTGTTTTTTAAAAATAGTGCAATAAAGTTTTGTTTTTGTTGTAATCGTGATTTAAATTTTGATCCAAATAATTGCGATTATCATTTTTTCCATAATCGTGCAGCCCTATCAAAATCCATCAATAGGTTTTCAAGTTATGTTATACACAGACAGACAAACAAACAGACGGACAGATAAACGCCAGCAAAAATATAACCTCAACGGAAGTAATTAAGCTTTATTCTGAACTGGACAGGAACAAAAACCTTATGAAAACAATCACACACACACACACACACACACACACACGTAGAATCTGCAGAGGGGAGGGGCTACTCACTTGACCACTCCTCCTCAGGTAATCCCAGAGCCAGGAGGCGGGCCCTAGACTGTGGAATGGGGGGTCAAACACAGAGGAGTGAATGAGACCATGTGTGTTTCATTTGGTTGGTCCAACTGAAACATCTTATTGACGTACATTCTAGTGCTTTATTTAGATGACAATTAACAGCAGCATCTTTACATGGACTCAGGGGTTAAAGGGTCATTCTTCTGTACCTTATCTCCTCCTCTGGGCTGTGGTAGTTCCATGTGATTGCCTGGTGAGTTGGCAGGTAGATATCATCTCCACTGGATAAACAGAAGTCCACTTTGACCCGATGACAGGGTTTAGGTTCGTTTTCCTGAATAAAAAGGTACATTTAACATTATATGAGCTGATGAAACCCACTGAAATTGATTGATATTGTCTATATTGTCACTGTTCACAGAACAACGAAATTGAAAAGTGCAGCCCCCAAAGTGCATATCGATAAATAACATACTGTAAATCCACAACACAATATTTAAAACCATAAAAGCCCTATAATCCTAAAAACACACATTAAAATCAAAACATTAAAATCATACACACTAAAATCATTCATGTACTGAGTTCAGTACATGAATGGCATCCACATAAAAACTGTTCCTGAGTTTGTTTGTTCTTGTTTTTAAGGCTCTGTAACAGGTGATGTGCAGGGTGGGAGGGGTCTCTAGTTATATTTTGTGCCTTCCTGAGGCAGCGGGAGGCATAAAGTTCATTGAGGGAAGGCAGAGGACAACCCTAACCCTAACCCTAACCCTAACCCTCAAGAAGTGCAGCCTCTGCTGAGCCTTCTTCACAGTGGTCACTGTGTTGGTGCTCCAGCTCAGATTGTTTGTGATGCGCACTTAAGGTCCGAGACCCTCTCCACCAAGTCCCCACAGATGAACAGAGGTTGGATGTCAGTCTTCTTCCTCCTGTAATCCACAACAATCTCCTTGGTTTGGCTGTGTTGAGGATCAGGTTGATTTGTTGACACCACATTCACTACTTACTTTCATTATCAGCCATAAACCATTAAGATATAAATCATGAAAAAAAACTTTTATTTTATGTATTTATTTTTTTTTTACATGAAAATCATTGGAACCATTTTACTACATTCCTGGCAAATTCTTGTATTTTTTATGACATTATGGGTTCGTAGAGTTGGCTGCATCTATTTTAACTGGTCTTATAAATAGTTTCCTCTTCACCCCTCCTCTGGACTCAACTTTCCAGATTGGATTTAAGTTGTTTATATTTAGTGTCAGGACACAGATTTAGATGCAGACGAGCAGTGGAGCAGCATCATGAGACCTTATAAGAAGCAGACAGTGAGCGCGTTCAGTTCAGTTCATTAGTTGTAATATGTGACATCCAAACGACAGACCTGCTATTTTCACTCCGGGTAATTAAAGTCATTGTTTACACCCAGATGTCAAACAGAAAGGCCTTCCATAAATCTGATAGATTTTTGCTTTAGAACCGCAGTTTTCAAAGTGTAGAGCTGGCCTCCACTGGGGGGCGCCAGAGGACTTCGAGGGGTGCAGTGTGAGAAAAAAAAACTTGTATGCGTTAAAAGAGACATTAAAAAATATAAACAGATATTAAAATACCTTTAAAAATATGTTAAAAACACACAGAGGTGTTAAAATGTATTTAAAAAGATGCTAAAAACATATACAGATGTTAAATGTGTTTTAAAAAGATGATGTTAACATGTGTTAACATCTTTATGTGATTTTAAAGATATTTAAGCACATATTAGGGATGAAGATAAAGATGTTCAAAATGTTTATAAAATACAGATACAGTTTAGAAAGAATAACTACAAAAATGTAAATAAAGATGTTTATAAAATGTATTGTTGAAAACTTTTTAAATCTTCATGGAACATACAGTACAAAGCAACAATAACAGTAATAATAGTAATAACAAGGCAGTCAGAGATGGCAGACCTCTGCAAGGCTTGATTTTTCAGTAATTTATGATGAATGAATGAATATATGGCAAACCAGAATTTTAAAATATCTATATATTAATATTTCCAAGACCTCCAAAGACTTATATAATATAAATCATGGTAGCATTACAATAAAAATTAAAAACGATTTGGATAGATGGACTCCCTTGGTACTTGACTTTTATAACTGAATAGAAATAATAAAAATAGATAAAAATAGAAAATAAAAAAATCTAATAAAAATAGATTATTTTTCTTTCAATCACTTCCTATAGAAATACCTAATAAACAATTTAATGAAAGGAATCAGATTATTTCTACATACATATGGCAGAACAAGAGGCCGAGGATATGTTACAAAACATTGCAGTTAACAAAAGAACAGGGAGGTGTGTCCCTGCCATGTTTGGAGGACTATTATAAGGCAGCACAAATGCAGTATATAGTCTATTGGTGTAAATGATGATGATGCAAAATGGAAGGAACTAGAGTTCAACCAACTAAATATCCCACTTCAGTCCCTGCTGGGTGATAAAACCCTCATGACCTTAAACTCAAGTAAACTATGTGACCTTACAAAAAAAAAAAAACAACGTAATATCTGGTACAAAGAATTAAGCAAGGCACACTTAAAAAGTGAAAAGCATGACTATTAAGGTGAGTTGAACACAACAGAGACTTTAAGCCAGCACAGCTAGACTCGAGATTTAAAGAGAGTCGAAGGGGCATTACTTCATATTATGTAATTACATCTGACATAGGCCTGGATAGTTTCCAACAACTACAAGAAAACCATGACCTAAGAGGATCATGACTTCTACAGATACCTGCAGATCTGGTACCATTTTAACAAAGACATAAAAACCCCAAAAAAAGATGAGTCGGACCTCATTGACAGAATTATCAGTGCATACAAATGTAAAATTAATAAGAAAACAGTGTAAATGTTGGGGGTGGTCTCACCATATGTGGGTGGCATCTCTCTCCTCTGTAGCTGCGAACGTCCTCCAGGTCCAGAGTGGCTGTGATCACCTCCTACAACACAAACATGACTTTATGTTGAACAGATGTTAATTTCACATCTGCATGTGCTCAGTCCACATAGGAAGGTTCCTACATGTTAAAACTAAGACTTTTTAAGACTACAGGAGGTCCTAAGGATACATGGTACTTGACTTTTGTTAAACTTGTACTTTTATTAAAGACGCCGAAACAGTCTCTACATTTAAAATTAGGCTTAAAACATTCCTGTTTGAGAAAGACTATGGTCAGGTTAGTTAAAAATTATGTGACTCATATATCATGGATACATGATGTATGAGTCACAGTTCAGTCTAGGCTGCCCTAAGAGTTAGAATGCTGGGGGAAGTACAGACACTGAGTTCTTTCTTCTCTTTCTCTCCCTCACACCTGTTTCTGTAATTTTTACAACCTATCTTTCATACCAAGTCTGTTCATGACTAGTCACGTGGTGTCCCCCCCCCCCTGGGGGGAGTGGTGGCTCTCCTGACAGTGTCTGCCCAGGATCTGGAGTATCTCGCCTGTGCTGACCTGTGACCCCGGACCACCGCCCCTGCCTGTCTGGACCAGCCCCCCTTCCTGCATTTATTTATGGACGTTCATCTATAGTCTGTCCGTCCATGGGAGTGGATCTGTCCTTCAATGTGGTTCTCCTCAAGATTTATTCTTTTTCCCACTGGGTTTGGAAGTTTTTTCTTGCCGAGAAGGAGGGTCTAAGGACAGGGGATGCTTGGGACTTTTCATATATCTCTGTAGTGATTGTGTTTTTGTAAAGCCCTCTGAGACGACTTTGTTGTGATTTAGGGCTTTATAAATAAAATTGAATTGAATTGAATTGACTTATGCTGTTTCAACTTTTCGATGCCTGAGGCTCATCTGCCATTTTGTCTCCAGCCAAGAGTTAAACTATTACAATGAAACTGGACATCATCAAAAGGTCAGAGAAAGATGAGACGCTAACAAACATCTTCAGTCGGTCAACCGTGACGACCATTATTAAGGACAATATGAAGTATAATATGTGTATTTGGATAGTTATTTAGATATTTGGGGAATATTTAGGGGATATTAAAGGATTAATTCTGACTTATGCAGATATTTGGGTTAACGTCACCAGTGTAGGATCAGAACCTCTTGTACCCATTTGCTGTTTCTTTCACCGCCATACAACGTCAATGTTGTCCAACTATCGGCTGCACGTGTGTTAGGCTGAATGTTCTATAACTATAGCAGAGCAAGATTCTTCGAACATTTAAAAACAAATAACAAAAGCTTCGGGAAGCCTGACATACGTACCACATCGTTAAGGGAGAACTGCGCTCCCTGAACCACCACGTCCCCGTTGATGGCCACCATCGCACACCCGTCATAATAGACTCTGTCTCCATCACAGCCCCTCTGGTTGGAGTACAGGTAGATGCCCCCGCACTGAAGAACACAGCAGGTGGGATGGGTCAGAAACAGACAGGGAGAGGGAGGGAACAAACATGTGGCCCGGTGGCCAAATCCTGTCCACCAAAGGTTCCAATGTGGCCCATGGGAGGAATTAGTTTTAGTGTGTGTGTGTGTGTGTGTGTACCTTGGCAGTGGCAGATTGGATCAGGTTCACCCTCTGGTCAGCTTTACGCAGCTCATGATGACTCGCTGAGGAGTTGGTGAAGATCTCCACCCCATCCAGACTCATCTGAATATGAGGACTGAAGAATCAACCAGGACAAAGACAAAGAGAGGGACCAGGTCATTCACACACAACATACACTTCACCCTTTAGATTGTTAACCCTTATACTTTTACTTAACGCTGGTACTTTTACTTAACCCTGGTAGTTGTACTTTACTCTGGTACTTGAAATTAACCCTGGTACTTGTACTTAAACCAGGTACTGATATTTAACCCTGGTAGTTCTACTTAACTCTGGTACTTGTACTTCACATTGGTACTTGTACTTTACTCTGGTACTTGTATTAACCCTGGTATTTGTACTTAACCCTTGTACTTGTATTTAACCCAGACATTTGTACTCAACTCTAGTACTTGTACTATCCTCTTTACCTTCTGGGGCTCCACAGTTCTTGACACAGCTCAGAGCCTATACATGTGTCCTTAGTGGAAAGAACACAGTCACCAAATGGCACCGTTTCCTTCAAACAGACACAATAAACACAATAAATACAATAAACACAATAAATACAATAAACACGGCATCTCTGTGGTTTGTTTTGAACTCTTTAAATCAGGATCAACACTTACCTGACCCGTTACCTCCTGGATCATTCGAGGAAGAAAATACTCCTCCACCTGCCTTGAAGAAACAGGAACAACTGTTCATACATGCATTTGAACATCCAGTAGAAATATGAGGATTTAATCACCCATCAGCGCTCCTTAGATCAGACTAGACTAGATTCTATTAAATTAAACTACACTAAACTAGATTAAATTAGACTAGATTAGACCAGATTAAATTAAATTAGACAAAACTAGATTAGATTAGACCAAATTAGATCAGATTTGATTAAATTAGACTAGACTTGACTAGATTAGATTAGACTAGAGTTTATTGATCTCACAACAGGGAAATTCAAAAGTCAAGGGAACAATAAAATAAAGTGAAAGAAAAACTAGGTATGTATAACACAATGTAAAACAATACAATAATGATAATAAGAGGAAAAGGAGGAAGTAGAGGAAGAGGGAAGAGAAGAAAGAAAAGGAACTACAGAACTATTCAGTATATAAACATATTTATATCAGAAAATTGCAGTGGAATAAAAAATATTTAAAATCTAGTTCTATGTATAAATATCTCCCCCCTCCACCTTACATAAATCACTGATCTGTACTTTTAAGTCACGCTTTATAACATACACACTAGTGCAGAACCTGTAGAAAATGTAAGATTGTTTACTACTAATGTGTTGTGGAAGTAGGTGAAATGAGTTGAAAGGAGCAGAAAAAAAGACTATACTAATTTGTGGAGCTGTTTTGGAAGTCTACTGGAATCTGTGAGTATGATCATGCTAATGGTGTAAGTTGTTACTGCTTGTGGAATTAATAAAACAAAGTTTCAGGGGGGGCAGACAGTCTACCACTGTCTGCCCACAGTCTAACGCAGGCGACACCAATCAGCACCCAACAACATATATTATTACGGTCATGAAGTGAGCCGCCATCTGACACTCAATGGTCACTGTCTACTTTCAGACTTGAATGCACAAAAAGTACAGAACATACAGAACATTAAATATTGAATATAAAGTTAAGGATGAAGTGACTGTCTTTCTGTTGTTTTTCAGACCAACCTTAACTGGTTCCACGGTGAGAACCAGCGCATTTCTCTGTGGAGGCCACAGTTGGCCATCACCATCTTAGGTCTGATCAGCAGAATCCTCCTGCAGGATGGAAACAATATGTTCTGTTCAGATCAATAAAGTACATTTGTAAAAACAGTGGTTCTCGTGTCCCAAAAGTGGGTCCGAATCTGTTTCCAGTGGGTCGTGAACCTTTGAGTCAAAAGTAGTTCCACACTGTAGATTGTGCAGTGTTAATTTGGAGACAATGGGACCAAATACACTCTAGAAGAAGTTAAATAAACTCTCTAAGTGTTGATTTAACACTGCAAAATTTACTGTGCAGGCACAACAAGCCCCGCCCCTCACATATATTGTAGCTTATTTTTTTTTATATTGATCCACTCTTTCATCCATATTCAATAGATTCCATAAAATTTGGGTGAATTTAGGTCAAAGGTCAAAGTCACCAAAATATTTCACAAATATAGGACAAATCAGGAATTTCTTTTTCATTCCTGTATACTCAGTTTTACATATAGCTTCTTTTTGCTCTAACTGTTGATGTGCATTGACGACAGAACTTTGAAGGAGAAATTTGAAGACTTTAGGCCACAAGTTAAGGTCACAGTAAAGGTCAAAATTGCATTCTATTCATCTTACAGAGATCCAATGAGCACCAAAACACTGGTCTTTCAATTCTGCATCTTGCGTGTATAGATTTTAACCTATTGTTAAACCTCCTAGAAAAAACTATACCTCTTGCCTCCCCTTTGGGCAGAACGGGGCAATAGAACTAAACTATAATGAAAAATCTCAAACTATTATAACCTTGGATGGAGGGTTCAAGTCCACATCTAGACCCTGAGGGGCAGCATCCTGGTCCCTCAACCTTATCCACAGATATCTGTTGTATATTCAACAATGCTGAACCACATTTAATTACATACCTGTTAAGGAACAGGACTCGACAAATGTATCGTACATTATGGTGCATGATGGGCCTAAAAAGGACAAAATAAACAGAAGTTACAGCAAAACAGTTTTGGACTTTAAAGTGTTTGTGTCTATTTCCTGAAGGATGCCACAGAGTCGTTTTTTTTTGTCTTTTTTAACTGAACAGATAAAACATTTTCAAACAAAAGTAATGACGTATTTATATATGAGACAAACTTTAACCCATAAAGACACACAGACACTTTATCAGTTCACAAGTGAAACTGTCTTTATTTAACCTTTCCCTCTGGGGTTTTTTTTTCAATGTAAATCCTGTATTTTTCTATATTTAATTCACTGATCATGTAGATGTTGATTAAAGCTCAGATTAAAGTTGATGGATACAACATCAAAAAACAGAGTAAACTGAATCAACAGTGTCTTTTTCAGTCCATTCTGTCATGAACTCAACATAAACCCAGGGTTTCTATCCACTGTCCTTGATCCAACTCCATGGGTTTTTATAGGTGAATCAATGTTGTAGAAGATGACGGTATTTTCACATTAACAACTTCAGTTTTTTTCAACTCGACTTATCCGTCAATAAAGTCGAAGTCCAGTCATGATGATGTCATCACATTGTCAGCGGAGGAACAACACAGACACACATCTGTCCAACAATTAACAACTTATATTAAAGTTTTCTTTTAAATTTAACTGCACAACATCTGTAGGGTGAACATCTGTCCAGGTTTTGTCTGGACAGATGGTTCTAAAACTGGACTGTCTGGACATTGCCACGCATCCTCACTTTTTACATTTCACCCTAAGGACAAAATGCAAAATGTGAGGACGCGTGACAGATGTCCAGACAGTCCAGTTTTAGAGCCATCTGTCCAGACAACATCCAGACATATGTTCACCCTTCATAAAGTGCAAAAAGGTGTAAGGCAGCAGCCACCAAAACACACACCATGCATGTCTAAAACAGAGTGTGTTGTCTTAATGTGCGCTGCTGCTCATATCACTCAGGTTAGTTAGTGGATGCCGTGCATGATGCTTGTCAGTGTTGTACCTGAACGCGTTCATTGAACGATCGTTCACGAACTATATCATATTTTTGATGAACGTGAACGACTCACTTTTGCCAAATGAACGGGAAGTTGTGAACGTGGTTATTCTGGCATTTATTGAACTGCGCTCTTATTTAGTTCATATTTCGTTCTTATCACGTTGTAATTATTGAGTCCTATAAGGAATAAAATGGGATCAAAACACAGCATTATCATAGATGTCATTTTTGTATTATTCGGCGGGGGGGGGAGACTACAGGATAACGTCAGAAACGGTTAATAATACGTTTACAATAATAACACAAAAAAGAACAAAAAAAAAAGAACAAAAAAGTTCATTTTGGGATCCATGAACTTCTAGTTCATAATTTGGAAGAATGAACGATGAACTGAACTAATTCATGTTGAGTAACTTGAACTGAACTTTGAACTAGTTCCTAATTAAGATGAACTTTCCCAACACTGATGCTTGTCTTTTTGTTGTATTTTAAATTGGACTTGCATATTGTGCAGGTCACTGTGCCATTTTGTTTTGTCAGGCCCCCCACCCCCTGTTTTACCTGCTGCAGTCATGTCTCCTCTTGTTTAGGTCTAACTGGTCTGTGTTTATGCGCCAAGTAAGAGGGAGAGAAAGAATAACATGCAACTTGTCGAGTCAAGTGCTATAGGAGTCAACGTGTTGATGTTTCTGTTAATGCCCTATTCCACAGTAACTATGGAGCCTCTGAATGTCCAAACATGGTTATATCTGATGACTACAAGAAGATGAAAAACTGTATTCTACACCTATTATTGAAATGGATAAACAGTTTCGATCAGTAGATGGTTTAGTTTAAAGGCAGATGTTTGGGTCTTTAAGGGTTAAAGGCAGACATTTGCTCTGCTGTCTTCAGAATGGATGATGTTTGCTGAAGTTGATACCAACATTCCCACATCACAAATGATGTCCTGGGTGATGGGAGATTCTAGAAGTTTCTTCAGGACTTCAAAGCTGTGGAGTAACGTGTCCGACTCGTAGAAGTGATCAGCACAGCCGTACCCACTGCAACAAACATGAGGACAATGCAGACATAAACACCAACTGATCAAATACATCAGAAAAAGCAGAATGTAGAAGCCAATAATATAATAAAAGCTAATTACGGAATAAATTTACCTTTTTTAAAATGTAATAGGCCAAGAATGTAATAACTGTCTAATAACATAATAAAAGTCCTGTAAGGATATCATAATAACTTTTAGCCAAAAATGAAGAAATATATCACATAGTTGGCTTACTTTTTGGCTCAGGCCAGTAACATAACATAGCCCTGAATAGGAAACCTGGCATGGGATAAAAATGGCATCATGACCTTTGACCTTCAAAGGTCAAAATCAAGGTCATGATTGAAATGGTTGTAAATCCAAAAAGAGTGGTGATAAGTAGAGTCCAAAACAGAGTCCAAAATAGCATCATGACATTTGACCCAGGGCAACCCTGAAAGATCAAACCCATCAGGGCTCTCCCCAGAAATTCTGAGCAAGGAGGTGTCGTTCAAGGTCTGGAAAACAGCATTTCAAAATTCCACACTTGTTAAGACTTTCAAGGCCTGTGCAATCACCCCAGCTTATGTGACGTCAAACTGATAACTGGGAGAACATGGATTTAGTCACAGGTTTGACTAACATTCCAGTGCATTTTCACTGGTAGAAGGTCAGAAAAGTATGAGTTATGGGGTGGCCTGGAATGCAGTATAACTGATAAATGGTATTTTTACCAGATCTCCAGCTCTGGACCCAGTCTGTATTTGGCTCCATGTGACTT